>JASEVX010000002.1:97931961-97970004 GCA_031761405.1 Serripes groenlandicus
AGACTGATTCGGCCGACACATTCCCGTCTATAGGGGGATAGATTGATAGAGTAGTGATTCCTGAAACAGAAAATCTTCAGAGGCGAAAAGTGTCTATCCGGGTAGGCCTTTGTGGAATGCTTAGGCTGATCCGGGTCCGATACTTTTACGCATGAGTCCACACTGTTTTATTTTCTCACGAGACGGGCCTACACATTGATTATTGCAAGGCTACGCCAATTGTATATCAGAGAGGAGGATTGATAAGCTACTAAGCCAAATGAATAAGCCTCATATCCATTCACCAACATCTAAAATTATTTCCATGTATTATAAACACAGTTGTGAAGGAAGTGAAATTGCTATTTATAGGCAACCTCAGGTGTTTTTTTAACGTCGTTTGCTGCAAATGCTTTAAATGCAATTATATAATCCTTTCCGACCTATAGACGCATATAGCAGTAGACGACTTTTGAAACATCTTGACAAAAAGAATAAATTGCTCAAATCGGAGTAATTCATCTTTTGCCAAAATGTTTTCAACTTTTTTTCAGTAATCGTACCTACAATTATAGAGATTTTTCTTATTCTTCAGTAGACATTTTCAAAGTAGTCTGCAATATATTTGCTGCATGTGGGAAAGGGTTAATAGTAGTCTGATGACGACAATATTGTGAAATCTTGACTACTGGAGTGCACCTACTATCCAGAGTTTGAAAAACATAATTGTGAAAAGAGAAAAAAAAATCGCTCATTTCCGATTATAGTATCACAAGTCATTTGCAGCTAATGTGTCGAATGTTTTATGTATCAGAGAGAGCGTTAATAAGCTACTAAGCCTAATGAATAGCCTCTATCCGATTTCCAACATGTTTCTTCGTCGATTAATTCTAAAAGACATTTTCCTTCTACAAAACCAGGGACACTATATTACAAATATATAGTGGTCCCTGTACAAACAGAGGACTTTTTCATGCGAAGTTCACAGAAATGATCGTCAGTTGGTTTCCTGCCTAACAATTCAAATACCGACCAATGCCATTCAAAGTCGAAGTAGTGGGAGACAGAAGTGCAAAAGTAGAGCGTCGTCCTCTCGTACCAAAGATCCCGGGTTCGAATTCAGTGTTACGCAGGTTCATGCCTTCGGATTTTTTCCACACACAAACGGCGCGAGTACTGGTTAAGTCTCCAGGAAAACGGACACCGAGCTTGATTAATATAAGCTGAAGCTTGTTTCGCATCGATGTAAACTAAAGTCAAAATGGCCCCCAAATTACTTAGTGTTATCGACGTGTTTATGTATTTTGCTGTGTTTCTTTGCGATTTAAGTCGTTAGTAAATGATTAAATGCATGTTTATGCAATTAATATTAAACGGTTGAGTCGAGATCCCTGGAGTTTAATATATGTTTTTTTCAGCTTCGTAGATCATTTATATTTAGTGTTTGTTTTGAAAAGCATGTCAGTGATAAAATATATCATAATAACATATCGTTCGTGAATTGGTCAGAGTTCAGCGACATTTTCGATTTTTCACATGTTCGAGTTATCGCAAGTCCAAGTTGTAAAGTAATCACCTCGTAAGCCAAATTCGTTACTCACCGGTGGTGTCGTGATAGGGCGCCCGCTGATGCGGAAGGTCGCGGGTTCAATCCTCGAGTGGGTCATATCAAGACTGAAAGGTGCTCAGGATTGTTATTTAGCATAAGCAACTGCCTCGACGGTGTCAATATAAGTAGACCAATAGTACCGGTAACTGGTCGTGATATACTGAAACATGTTGAAAGCGCATATGACACATGACAAAACAATCACATTTAGGCCAATTAACATACTTTGGTCAAGTGGGTGCCGTTTCAATTAAGCAAACATCAATTCAGTGTTCAAAAACGCATCGTTGTTATGTGCAGAGTGGGCGTTGTCTGGGTTTTTTTACCGATCCCCTCTTCATTTATGTTGATAGTAGGCTGGGCACCAGACTAAAGGGGCGGGGTGAGTTCCCACTGTGTTGCATTTGTGGGGTTTTCTAATTTTAAAGGAAGCTTTCAAACCTTAGTTCAATCGAGGATATACATAATTCCATGGAATATGTTTCTACAAAATAGACATAGCCATTATGGTCTGTCTAGAGGAAATGCTGTAAAAGACGATGTAGATATGGGTTAGATTCATGTTAACCCTTTCCCACATATAGCAGACGACTAATTAAAAACATGGAAACTCTCATATATTGTATGTAGGTATAATTAATGAAAAAGTTGAAAACATTGTGGCAAAAGGAGAAATTGCTCGTTTTGAGCAAGTTCTCCTTTTGTCACGATATTTTCAAAATTCGTCTGCTGCAGATGCGTCTAAGGGTTAAAAGAATCTCTCGCATTTTTCATTTTGAATTAAATATTTTCCACAAACAACCAATCAGCAGCAGATGACTTAAAACTATTAGTATATATATATAATTTTTTATATAATCTCTATAAAATGAACGTATGGTAATTGGATATATTTGAAAACTTTGTGACAAAAGGATAAATTGCTCACCATGCACTGTTTAACCCTTTCCTCATACGACAATTTGAAGCAGACGACTTGAACATATTTTGACAAAACATAGAAAATATCTTTAATTGAATGGATAACCTATGACCAAAAGTGGAAAAAATTTTATCAAAAGAAGAAATTGCTCGTTTTGAGCAATTTCTTTCTTTTGTCACTATGTTTTCAAAACGCCGTCTGCTGCAGAGGCGTCAGAAAGCGTCTATATGAGGGAAAGGGTTAAAGTCGTCTGCTGCAGATATGTTGAAATGCGTCTGCAAACGGAAAAGGCTAATGATCTGGCCTCGGGTTACCAAACAAGGAACGCGTTCCCTATGCTCAGAGACGAACGAGACGAGCTCTTTGGTGCTAAAACCGAGATTTTTGTATTTATTTGTTTGTTTTGATTATGAAAAAATTGCTTCTGATTTTTTGCTTCTGATATTTTGCTCTAGTTTGGGTAGGTACCCCAACGATATCTTTCCATAGATAAAACGCATCCTTATCATAAAGATGGTATTGTGCACATCACTATTTGTATCAATATCCACGCTCTGTATAAAGTTAGTCATCGTCACAAGCTAAGGGTGATTTGTCTAATTTTCGATTTGTCGTCTGTCACATCCAGATAATTATAGGAAAGCTAATGTACAAAGTTCCTTTGGCTAGCAAAGATGAAAGTTAGACCGACCTGTTTTATATAATTAATAAGCTAGTCCATATATATAGGAATAAGTACTAATTGGCCATTCTAAACCACGTAGACCCAGATCAGTTTATGATCTCCGTTTTATCACAATATACACTAGTTGACAGAATTTTCTAACGAGCTTGTAAACGTATTATATGAACAGACAATAGTTTAATCAGACAGTGCGGATGCACATACTGACCTGGATATACACTGTTCTAAAAATTCAACTTGTTCCTTTTCCCGTGGATATAATCATTGAAAAGACATTGAAAAGACTAACGATGTGTGTCATATAACACAAGTATACATACACCACATCTAAGAACAGTTCAAATTATGACAATTCAGGCTACCCTCACTGCTGTTATCTTGTTACAAAGTATACATACTTTTTTAGGCACAGAACTGTTTATATATTCTTTCAATGCGTCTGTATGAAGTTAGTTATCGTCACGAGTCTATGCTGATTGGTCTTTTACACCACGATAGTTATGGGAACGCTAAACCTTTAGCTAGCTAAGATGAAGGTAAATATCGACTTTTTTAGTCAATTTCATTGAAACAGACCTAAAATACTTTCTCTTTACGTATATTGGATCGGGCGACACCGCCTAAAAGGTTGTCTTAAATTGACCCTATGTTAATATTCAGGAACAGGTGCTCGTGTTTCTTTCCAATGAAATCGCACGTTACAGTAAACGCTCAGTTTTGCTATCAAAATGGTTACTAACTAATCGGACCATTTTATCATCACCGCTTCTCTATATGTATTATCGGTTATCTCCTCTGTTGATAGCTAACGATTTTGTAGGCGACACTATAGGTGGATGACACAAAGGTCAACCTGAGACGACCTGTAATATGCAGTCACCGGATATATACGAGAGTGTGCAACTACAGCAATGTTTGTTGACGCCGCGTGGAAGCGCGGCGTCAGAACGGAATAGGTAATTTTGTACCATGGGGTGACGTAATCGAAAAGGGAGCAACCAACGTTATTATTGTTAGGAAAAACTCTGTTATATACAAAATACGTATGTCTTCTACCGTTATTACAACACTAAATAGACACATGTAATGGGTATTTAACAACTTTCCCTAATTTACTAATCAATGATGATTCATTTTAATTACTACATTTTACAGTATAATACTAGAAACTGTTAAAACAACGTTAACCCAAGTATGCAATAAGCATGGCAGTAACGTGACCCGTTCTATTATTTGTAAATGCAGCATGTCATCGCTTGGCGATTTTGGTCATTCTTATTTTATCTTTAGTTGTAATGAGATTACGGAAAAGTGTGCACGTTGGCATTTTTAAACGGAGAAGAACCGGATCGGTCTGTAATCTGTTTCGCGTCCTCATTATCAAAAACTTCTAAGAACCTTGTGTAAGTCCTATATGAGTAGTAAAGGACTTGGTCTACATGGTTCACAAAAGCCATTTCAATGATGGTTAAATGATCTAGCATGGCGTATTCGTCAAACCATATAACACATTGCTACATACCTAACTGTTTCTAAGAACAGAGAAGATTACGATTAGCGTGTGTCTGTAGGCTACTACCACTGATGTTATCTTGTAACACAGTTTACATAGAGGTAATGGAAGTTATATTAGTTCGGTTCATTGCAATTACATCACGTAAATGCATCGCCACTAAATAATCAGCACACAATTGAGTGTGGATCTGTAACTCATATCATTTGGACCATTGTACTCCAGGGGCGTAGCTTGGCAATAATCAATGTCTAGGCCGTCTCCTGAGAAGATCAACATTGTGGACTCTGCGTATCGACCCGGATCAGCCTAAGCATGCCACACAGGCGTACCCGCATATACACTTTTCGCCTCCTGCGGATTTTCTGTTTCAGGAATCACCACTCTATCTATCCCCCCTTAGACGGAATGTGTCGGCCGGATCAGTCTGCGCGGACAGCGCAGGCTGATCTCGTCGATACATCACGCAGATGTGTATCGCCGCAGCTGCATTTTGGGGCATTTTTAGAAAAAAATGTGTATGCACGTGCCTACAGTGCCTAAAGGGAGCTACGCTCCTGTACTCGAACATAGATAGGCGTGGTTCCCTTGCGATAGTTCGTCGACTGGATTACACAGCAGAACCGTACTAATACAACTATTCACAATAGAACCGCGGTATCCACGTGTTCGAGGTGGATCTTGTTGATTAACAGTCACCAATATACAGACGCGTTTTGACGCCACTGCAGCAGCTGACCTTTTAAAACATTATGGAAAACGGAGACACTGTTTTCAAATATATTCAATCATTTTTAAAGATTTTCCATGCTTTTGTCTGAATTAGTTTAAAGTCGTCTGCTGCAAATTTGTTGTATGTGGGAAATACTTTTACTACGAAACTTGGTACGTACATGTATGTTCGATTATAGCACACAAATGTTGACACATGTAAATAAACAAAAAACAAAAATAAACAATAGAAGTTGATTACCAATACAAGTAACATGTTCATCAACATTCGATCAGCCACAATATAGTATCCACGGTCTGGTATAAGCGCTTGTATTTTTGTAGAATCGCTTCAACTTACTGATGGATATATTAAAGCCCCTATTCGTTTACCCGTCATTTAAAATCCTTTCAAACATGCCAATATTTCGTATCGAAAATATAAAGACGTTCACAGTGGGTAGGCTTTCAGAAGAAATACGCTAATCTGTATGCCTGTACCAAAAATAACATTTTCAAATTACAATGCACTGCTAGTAAAACCCATTTATGAAACGTTAATATGTTCTGGCGTTTACCCTTTCCAACAAATATACGCTTTCTGGTGTCTTTGTAGCAGACGACTTCTTTTGAAAACATTATGGTAAAAGGAGAAATAGCTCATAATGAGCATTTTCTCCTTTAACCATAATGTTTTCAACATTATTAAATGTTTTCTTTACATTTATTGAGAGTTTCCATATATTGACTAAAACATGTTTAAAGTCGTCGTTGTGTGTGGAAAAGGATTGAACCTTCGGAGTCGCGTCAGATGTTTATTGCTGCGTAACTAATTTTTAATTAATTGTATTATGTGTAGAGTAATGGAGGCCGCAATAAGGTTTCCAAACTGGTAGTGTGCCTCTTGATGTTGCAATGTCACGGGCAATACCTTCTTTGTCCGCACTATTTTTCAACTATGTATTCAATAAAACACACGTCCTTCTTTACAAGTTACCAAGAAGTTGCACATTGTCTCCTCTGGTGTTTTTAAATATTAATTATTTCACTCATATAAACGCATGTTCACGCCACTGCAACATAATACTTTTGGAAACGTTGTGTTAGAAAGAGAGCTCTTTCCGTTTGTCACAATGTTTTCAACTTTGCAGCGACTTTGCAGCGATTCTTTCATATTTTTCTTGCAAAGATGTTTTCAAATTTGTCTGCTGCAGATTGATTGTATGTGGGAATGATTTAAACCATACCCGCATACAACAACTCTGCAGCAGACGGTCACACTATGGAATGAATGAATGTATAGTGTTTTATGGCGCATCGACAGCTAAGGTCATTTAGCGCGCAATTAAATTTAATTATTCATGATCCCTGGGTAAACAAACCAGTACTAGGCTAGAAAATGCGCCTTGCCCAAGGGCACTCCACCATGACCGTAGTGCCGCGACTGGGGATCGAACCCCGCACTATGGAACGTCTCTAAAATGAATGTATAAATGAGCCGTCCCTTGAGAAAACCAACATTATGGCCTCTTCGTAATGTATCGACCCAGATCAGCCTGTGCAGTGTCCACAATGTTGGTTTCATCACGGGACGGCTCAAATATGTGTTATATTATATACGGGATGCTTCTCCAAACGGAAAGGGGTTAAACAAATCATCCGTCAACCATTGTCAACAAACAGAAAATCTGCAGCAGACAACTTTGAAAACTCCAATGAATAGAGTTGAGAAAAGTTGCTCATTATGAGCGATATCTTCTTTCGCCACAAATTAATCGAAAGTTGTTTACTGCAAATGCGTCTAAATGCGTTTTTATGAGGGAAAGAGTTTTAAACGAATCTGTTTTCTCGACAAGTTATCAATGTTGGGAATTTTCTCACTTACGCTCATTATATCACTAAATTTTACAGCACTTTAGGCTATAGGAAATAACTGTTTTCATTAAGGGAACTATGTTTATTGGTTTTGTTAATTAGATTTATCTTCGCTTATACGTACCAGGAAAAAACGTTTCTCACCTCTCAACGGGTGAGACATTATCTTTTTTCTTTTGAAGCAGACCTGGAGTGTTTTCAGAATTACCCAACACCACACAGCAGTCGCTCGGGCAAGTGTCAGTTCTATCAGATGATTTTTCCTCAACAATTCGTAAGTCTGCGTGTGTAAGAATAAACTTTCAGTTTTCCACAAGTTTTAAATTCGTAGCATCCGAATCTGTATTGTACCATATAGATACAGATCAGATATTGATGTTTTACATTATTGTCTATCTCTCTTTCATTTCATTTCATGAAAGGCCATGTGCTTTTAATTTATAATATTATTTTAACATTACACGTGTATATATATATATGATTGTACATGGATGAAACTATAACAAAAATATAAAACGAAACAGATGCTGTCCAATCAGATAAATCTGAAATAATATTTAGCATATCAGTGAAGTGATAAACTCAGCTGCATGTGACCTTACCCCCGCAAATGAACAAATGGATAAACAAATTACTGGGAACAAAAAGGTGAAAATAATTGGTGCGTCAGAAAGGGTCACACTAAGAATTCACGCAAGGGATGTTTAGTATGTCTACACAGGGACACTGTAATATAGTGTCCCTGGTCTACACAACGAAATGAAAAATTAAAATTGATCAGACATAGACATAGTTTGCTGGGTATACGTATACATGCATCTTGTAATACAAAAGTAAACTTATATATCTATAGGTGATACCTATTTACGAAAAAACGCAAGATAATTATAAACAAAAATTAAAGAACATACTTTGGCCATACAAAAAGGATTTATAAGTAATTGACTAGACAATAATAATGTTAATGTCATGTTCCTTGCATTATCAAAACATATTTGGAATTCGTATTGCTGTCGTCTATTATTATACGAACAGAAAATAATAAAGTAAAAACTTTCAGAAAATCAAGGAATACATTTATAATGAACGAGGTTAAAACATGAGGGCCAAGATGATCCTTAATCGATCACTTGCATTATGGTAAAGAAGCAAATAGATCAACCCTTTTCTGATGCCATCTGGCGACTACCTTTTTCAACCAGTCAATATGACTGGAACAAATTATGTAAAGGGTCACATTTCTGCTAAACCCTTTCCCTATTAGAGACAGTTTCTGAGGCCTATGCAACAGACGATTTAGGAAAAGATTGTCACCAAAAGAACAATTGCTCCTTATCAGAAAGTTATCCTTTTGCCACAATGTTTGATAAATAATTATACTTTGAATGAGTGTGGCAATAGCTCATGTATAGGAATTTGGGGTCTTTCATGTTGATACCACTTTTTTTGCGGGAAACGACGTCGCTCCATTGACGTTACGCCAAGATAAAGTGTAACGGAAATGACGTCACGTCCTTCTTTGGCTACGATACAGTCAAAATTTAGGTTCGGGCTAATGCTGTCGGTTTTTTTACGAACGGGAAAACATATTTCTTACAGATTTCCATTTAGTTTTAACTTTTCGTACAAATGTTTATTCCCACATAACACAGCATTTTAATGATCTTAAATAATTATTTTAAAAAAAAATGATTAAAAAGACGACAATAATTTTCAATCCGTGTTTTTCCGCTCATTTTATACATACCCAACATACCGATTTTAAAAAAATGATTAAAAAGACGACAATAATTTTCAATCCGTGTTTTTCTGCTCATTTTATACATACCCAAAATACCGATTTAAAAAAAAATGATTAAAAAGACGACAATAATTTTCAATCTGTGTTTTACGTCTGCCTTTTATACATATCCAAAATGGCGGCCCCCATGGATTTTTCCAGTTTCATTTCAGAAAGCTTCATGGGTTATTGAAAAAAAAAAAAAAAAAATAAAAAAAAAAAAAAAAAAAAAAATCTCACACCTGTTAACTATAAGCGAAAAAAAACCATTTATGGTTTTTTTTCGTATAAATAATGTCATCAGTATCAAATAGAATACAGCCGTTTCCCGGTACTTTTGCTATAATAAATATTGAAAACATCTCCCTTTAAAATAGATTTTAAATATTGTTATCGTCAATACATATTCCATTGAAATTAGACCCGTTACAGGCTACGTAGGCCGCAGACAGGTACTGATATTGCAGAGATCTAAATAAGAAGAGAATTACACTTTACCAAATCCTTATATGACCCTAAAACTCTATGATGTGGGTACTCAAAAGAATCGTATCAGTCAGATTATTTTGAGTACCCACAGAATAGGGGTTAGTTGAGTCATAAGAGAGATATTAGAGGGGAAAACCCCCCAGTTTACTCCTCTTTTTCTAGCCGTTTTACGTTCATATCGTGACAACGTCAGAAAGAATATCACTCTTTCTAAATAGTTCACTAATATCAGTAGACACGTCATGAACAACTAAAATAACTTGACATATTCCTTAACGCATAACCGCGTGCAGACGCTTTCTGATGCCTCTGCAGCAGACGATTTTTGAAAACATTGGGACAAAAGGAGGCATTCATCATAATGATTATTTTCCCCTTTTGGCACAATGATTTCAATTCTTTAACCCTTCCCCTCATACGACAATTCTGCATCAGACGACTTCGAACATATTTTGTCAAAACATAGAAAATCTCTATGATTGAATGGAAACCTATGACTAAAAGTGGAAAACATTGTGGCAAAAGGAGAAATTGCTCGTTTTGAGCAATTTCTTCTTTTGTCACTATGTTTTCAAAAAGCCGTCTGCCGCAGAGGCGTCAGAAAGCGTCTATATGAGGGAAAGGCTTAAATAATTACGCTTTCATGTGTAGAGATTTTCTTTAACTGGTCCTTGATGTCGTCAAAGTCGTCTCATGCAGATATGTAGTATGTGGGGAAAGGGTTAGCATGTTACCGCATGCAAACGAATTTTGACGAACGGAAGCAAACTGCTTTTGAAAACAATGTGCCAAAAATAAGACATGGGCAATTTCCTATTTTGTAAGAAAGTTTTAAACTCTATTAAAAAATTAAGCTGTCAGTTATTGAGATTTTCAATATTTTCGCCAATATGTTTTCAATGACCTCTGTAGATCTTTTGTTTGTGGGAAAGGGGTGTTAAATATACCGTGGTAAAGTAAGTCTTATATAAGAATACACGTAATTCCAGCAGCTTTGATCCAACCCCTTATGTATCCGACATATCCAAGAAAAGATACAATGTAATTACGACATGCCACACGGAAACAAACCATCGGAGATTTACTTTCAAATACTGATTCAGACGGTAACAAACCTGGTCAGGTCCTTGTTTGCGAGGAATCCTCCTACAAAATGTTAACATTTACCCACATATAGACCCAGTTTGACAGATCTTCAGCAAACAACTTTGGAAGACATTGTGACAAAAGGTGAAATTACTTATAAAAAGCAATTTCCACTTTTGCAACAATGTTTTAAACTCTCTCCAATTATCACACTTTTAGTTATAGTGTTTTCATATTTTTGCATAGATGGTTTAACATAAATTGTCTTCAAAATTCGTGTAGGTGGAAACTGGTTAAAAATATATAGATGACTCGATCATGGATAAAGACCTTAGGGCGGCACATGCTGATCTGGGTCATCATATTCATGCCCGAGGGTCAGCTTTCTAGAGCCGTCGCCAAATTTACGAAGCGTGGTTCATTTGTTTAACCAATGGTATTAAAATAAATGTGAAATACAATGTATGTTTATTATGGCATCACCCTTTTTGAATGGACGAGTCATTTCTAACTTAAGAGACTGAATACTGTTAACATTCCGAAAACTGTCTATGTTTACAAGGCTGGAATTTGGTAACACATATTTCCTAGCTGGTAGCTCTCTAACTGGCTGTGTTAGAACAGACCCCACTGATGCCTTTGGATTCGAACTTCGGCTTAAATTGCTTCCAAGCATTATTTTAGTTAATATCACGGCGGCAAGTTCGCTAATTCATTTGTTTCACCACTACGCAGCAACACATGAGCCGAATTACGAGAAAACCAACATTGTGGACTCTGCGTAAAGTATCGACCCTGATTAGCCTAAGCATGTCACGCAGACTAACGCAGACAGACACTTTTCGCGTCCTGTGGATTTTCTGTTTCAGGAATCATTACTCTATTTCTCCATGCCCCTGGCGGAATGTGTCGGTCCTGATTTGCCTGCGCAGGGTGATCTGACTCGAAACATTACGCATAGTCCATCATGTTGGTTCTCTCACGGAACGGCTCACATCATTCTTGGCATGAAACTGACTACCTTTCCACATGTGCAGGTTAAACAGGGCTGTTAAGCCTAGCACATTTACTGTGAAATTATTTGTGTTCAATTAAGACAATAAGAGCTTGGCAAAATGCACACATCACACACAGGAATAATGGAAACTCGCAAGGCAGTTGTAAATACACCTGTTATTAAATGTAGTAAATACAGTCTTGTATCAGTTCCTTGACATAACGCTGTTATGAGAAATCTGGAGAAAGATATATAGGTAATTTGTCTGTCTTATCTTTAAGCCGTTCATTTAATTATGTCAGACTGGCTTAATGGTTTCGTTTTTGATGATTTATTGAACGCTGTTGTTGGTGGCAAGTTTGTACTTTGGATGCAAATAGAACAAATGGATTGAGTGCAACTCAGACTAGGATTAGCCTATTTACTTGGGCCATGCCCCATAAATAACCGACCCTATAAACTATGTGACCGGAGTATATATATATACATATAAGTAGGCGCACAAACGCAGTCTTACCAAGTTCTTCTCTGCTCTACATCAAGCCAAAGGTCAAGCAATCATATCAGAAGTCTCTGGGTAACCGCTTAGGACGAATTGTGTAAGTATCAAAGTGTGAAACATACCCTAATATAGTGTTCACGAGGACCTTTCAACATTGCCAAACCCTCTCCCGCATACATCACATTTTGAAAACATATTGGCAAAATGTGAAATATCTCCATAAATGAGATTTGTATTATTGAATAGAGTTGAAAACGTTGTGGCAATTGAAGGAATTGCTCAAAATGAGTAATTTCTCCTTTTGCCATACTGTTTTCAAAGGTCATCAGGTGCAGAGGCATCATAAAGCGTCTGTATGTGGGAAAGGGTTAACTCAACGGTATAGTGATTAGCCCGAGTGTATCAAGGGCGGAGGACCAGTGTCCGTCGTTCGGTCGGGTCATAATGTAAAATAAACATCACTGTCTTTCACTTAAACTGATTTATTTTACGTTAAGTGTGAAATAAGCTTTCAGCTTATATTAACCACGCTCGATGTTTGCTTCTCTGTTTATTAGTGCGTTTGCTAATGACGCTAAGGGTTGTGAAGATAGCATCCTGAATACTGAACAAAAGTAAAACTACCGAAAGGTCTGATAATTAACGCCGTACAATTACTATTCTAGTATACAAATCTACATGTTGGATGGCAAATGTTAGGAGTTTCCGGAGGAATTTTGTATTTTAAAAATACATATGTCTTATTTTGTGGCATCATAAGCAATTACTCCTTTTCCACAAAGTCTTTACTTATTTTAATAATCATACTTTTGTTTCGAGAGATTTGCAAAGTTGCGTCATCAATTGACCAAGCTCTAGAAATGTCCACAATGTCTAGTTTGGCATAAAAATGCATGTAAACTAAGAAAAATATATTGACCTTGAAGGATATCAACCGACGAAGTCCAAACCGTCGTTACTACTCTCCGTTTCAACATGTTGCTGCAATACTTTAGAGTAGAGTTTGAGGAACGCCGACTTGGAGAAATGAAGTCGTCAGAACTTTAGACAGACACAATACAATTGACATAAAACATGTTCTTTAACCATTTCCCGTCTATAAGACGCTTTCTAACGTCTCTGCAGCGGACGACTTTTAAAAACATCGTATGAAAAGGAAAAATTGCTCAAATCGTGCAATTTCTACTTATGTCATTATGTTTTCAACACTTTTCAATAATTAGACTTTCATTTATAGAAATTTCCATAGATGATTTTATTGTCGTCTGCTACATATTAATGTAAGTAGGAAAGGGTTACCCATCAGTTAACCTATTAGCCACGTTCCAGGAAAGCACAACCCTAGGATATTTGAAGTAAAGTGACATGAACGATCGATGTACTATTTTGTACCGTCTGGTTTCGTAACTGGCATTAAAACCGTAACATTTTGTTAATCAGAAAGAAAGATTTAAAATTTCAAAGAATACAGTAAAAATATTTTTAAAAGAGGCATACTTTAACGTTCAAAGTTGAATATGGTTTGGAACATATTTTCTCGGTAAGACAAATGTCTTAAGACACGAGAACTGTTAACCCATTGACTGCTGGGAACGATTTTGTTAATCCTGTTCCACTAGTATAAAGCCAAGCCAGCCGCATTTCATCTTGATATTTCTAAAATTCCTTAAGGACTCTTTCATATTCTAAGATAGATATGTCCATTAAAAGAAAAAGAGCAAATAAAGGGTTAAATGCTACGTTTCTTGTTTTTTGAAATTCCTAAAATTCAAAATTAGTTTTTCACTTTAGGTCAAGTAGCTTTCCAAGCACGTAAAGCATTCCCGCATAATAACACTTTTCGACAAAATACGCGTGCCTTCACTTAGGATTGCTCCTCATGCACGTAGCTTTTGACACTACCGAAGTCATATTAATTTATAAACTATGTGCGAAAAGCAGAAATTGCTCAATTCAATAATTACACATTTACTTCTTCTAATGATACTCTTTTATCAGGACGTTTCCAAAGCAGGAGATTATATAAAGTACATATCAGTAAAAGGAGTAAAGGGAGGCGGCCCTGAAGTACCTCTATAAATGTTCATATTTCCCTCTGTGATTGCATATATTAATTAATGCGCACAGATAAATTTGGTTTTTATTGCATACTGAAAGCCTTTCAACATATTAGAATAATATAAATGCACTGAATTTTAGTGCTAATCACTTAGAATACAAACAATTATCCCTTTCCTACTTGTAGTCGCTTACTGACGCCTCTCAAACAGACGTCTTCTGAAACAAATTGAGTCAAAAGAGAAAATTGCTCATGGTGACCAATTTCTCTATATATCACAATGTTTTAAACTCTTCTCAATAATAACGGTTTTATTTCAAGAACCATTTCGTATTCCTTCCCTAAATGTCCTCAATGTCATCTGCTGCAGATTTGTTGTATGTGGCAAAGGGTTATTCAATATTTTAATCAACAGTAAAAATGTAAAAATAACTATTGCGTCGTGTGAATAACGGTTTCACAGGCGTTAATTCATTCCCGTTTTATACAAAGTGTCATTGTTTATACAAAGATCACCTTATTTAACCATACATTATAATCCATGTCTCTACTGTTTCGTATTTTTCATACCATTCTAAAGATAATCCAAAAGAACCATTTAAAATGTTCTAAAAAAACATAAATTGATTCGTTAACGAAATGACAGAGATATCGCACGTGAAATCCGCCGTGACAGAATTATTGTCTCGCGGGAATTGAGATCGAGCGCCCTGGGTTCGAATCCCGATTGCATCGTTCATGGTGGACACGGTTATCTCCCCTGATCAGGTATTTGGTTAGTCAACGCTTTAATATCATGAGCCACATGTAGCGATATGTGCTCTTCAAGGCGCTGGACTCCATATTATAGTTAGTAAAGTCAAAGTTTTAAAACTGTTCAACAGTTGTCTTGAAATATTAAAATCATAATTCTGTGATAAAATTAGAGTAATAAGTTCACTTTCCAGTACCATAAACATCTAAATGTTGATAGTCTATGCTTCATTTTTACAGGGTAGACATACCCAATAAGCCTAATTTTGTACATTGCCTTGCATGACGTTCAATTGACTTTTTTTTTCAAGAGTTTTGAACTACTTATTACTTACTTTGTTGTCACTATTAGCAATATTTGAAGAACTTTCAACATTTCAAAATGTTCATCTCCATCTGGAGTTCAGAACCTTAATTACACCTGCGTATGTGAAGTATCATGCGAGTTTTTGCAACCGAACAGTCTCACCAGAGTGTTACCGTCCACATACGTGTTAAACATACTTATATGCACCTTCCGGTAACACGCTTTAATTGTAGTCCCAATATATTTCAGCCAATACGTATTTAATGATGTCAAAGCTGAGTGTTATTAACCCTTTTCCACATGCAACAAATCTGCAGGAGACGACTTTGAAAACATCTTGGTCAAAATATGGAACATTTCTCTTAATGAAAGTGTTACTATTGGATACATTTGAAACCATTATACGCAATTTCTCCTTTTGCAACAATGTTTTCAAGTGTCGTATGCTGCAGATGCGTTAAAATGCATCAGCAGGAGGGGGAAAAGTTAGGACCCAAAATCACTAAACGCGGCCCGTATTACTGAACGGGCTTATCGTAGTCTTTACTAAATGACTGTACGATTTGGGAAGGACCGTTTATTTAAGGGCTTTTCAACAGAACACTTCATGTTATGGTTATAGCAAAATTAAATGAAGAGCTGTAGCATGTTACTTAGTTTATGATCAAAGCATTTTAATATCTTTACAACTATAATTTAAAAGATATATCCTTGTGAATTCCTGCATCTCTGGTATTATCATTTCATGGTGTTGACATGATCCTAGATATCAATCAAGTAATGATAGTAATGGTTCCCCTCCGTGGTCCTCAGATTGTTATTACATGATCCTAGACATCAATCAAGTAATGATAGTAATGGTTCCCCTCCTTTGTGCTCAGATTGTTTTTACATGATCCTAGACATCAATCAAGTAATGATAGTAATGGTTCCCCTCCTTGGTTCTCAGATTGTTTTTACATGATCCTAGACATCAATCAAGTAATGATAGTAATGGTTCCCCTCCTTTGTGCTCAGATTGTTTTTACATGATCCTAGACATCAATCAAGTAATGATAGTAATGGTTCCCGTCCTTGATGCTCAGATTGTTTTTACATGATCCTAGACATCAATCAAGTAATGATAGTAATTGTTCCCCTCCGTGGTCCTCAGATTGTTTTTACATGATCCTAGACATCAATCAAGTAATGATAGTAATGGTTCCCCTCCTTTGTGCTCAGATTGTTTTTACATGATCCTAGACATCAATCAAGTAATGATAGTAATGGTTCCCGTCCTTGATGCTCAGATTGTTTTACATGATCCTAGACATCAATCAAGTAATGATAGTAATGGTTCCCCTCCGTGGTCCTCAGATTGTTATTACATGATCCTAGACATCAATCAAGTAATGATAGTAATGGTTCCCCTCCTTTGTGCTCAGATTGTTTTTACATGATCCTAGACATCAATCAAGTAATGATAGTAATGGTTCCCCTCCTTGGTTCTCAGATTGTTTTTACATGATCCTAGACATCAATCAAGTAATGATAGTAATGGTTCCCCTCCTTTGTGCTCAGATTGTTTTTACATGATCCTAGACATCAATCAAGTAATGATAGTAATGGTTCCCGTCCTTGATGCTCAGATTGTTTTTACATGATCCTAGACATCAATCAAGTAATGATAGTAATGGTTCCCCTCCTTGGTGCTCAGATTGTTTTACATGATCCTAGACATCAATCAAGTAATGATAGTAATGGTTCCCCTCCGTGGTCCTCAGATTGTTTTTACATGATCCTAGACATCAATCAAGTAATGATAGTAATGGTTCCCCTCCTTTGTGCTCAGATTGTTTTTACATGATCCTAGACATCAATCAAGTAATGATAGTAATGGTTCCCGTCCTTGATGCTCAGATTGTTTTACATGATCCTAGACATCAATCAAGTAATGATAGTAATGGTTCCCGTCCTTGATGCTCAGATTGTTTTTACATGATCCTAGACATCAATCAAGTAATGATAGTAATGGTTCCCCTCCTTTGTGCTCAGATTGTTTTTACATGATCCTAGACATCAATCAAGTAATGATAGTAATGGTTCCCCTCCTTGGTGCTCAGATTGTTTTTACATGATCCTAGACATCAATCAAGTAATGATAGTAATGGTTCCCCTCCTTTGTGCTCAGATTGTTTTTACATGATCCTAGACATCAATCAAGTAATGATAGTAATGGTTCCCGTCCTTGATGCTCAGATTGTTTTTACATGATCCTAGACATCAATCAAGTAATGATAGTAATTGTTCCCCTCCGTGGTCCTCAGATTGTTTTTACATGATCCTAGACATCAATCAAGTAATGATAGTAATGGTTCCCCTCCTTTGTGCTCAGATTGTTTTTACATGATCCTAGACATCAATCAAGTAATGATAGTAATGGTTCCCGTCCTTGATGCTCAGATTGTTTTACATGATCCTAGACATCAATCAAGTAATGATAGTAATGGTTCCCCTCCGTGGTCCTCAGATTGTTATTACATGATCCTAGACATCAATCAAGTAATGATAGTAATGGTTCCCCTCCTTTGTGCTCAGATTGTTTTTACATGATCCTAGACATCAATCAAGTAATGATAGTAATGGTTCCCCTCCTTGGTTCTCAGATTGTTTTTACATGATCCTAGACATCAATCAAGTAATGATAGTAATGGTTCCCCTCCTTTGTGCTCAGATTGTTTTTACATGATCCTAGACATCAATCAAGTAATGATAGTAATGGTTCCCGTCCTTGATGCTCAGATTGTTTTTACATGATCCTAGACATCAATCAAGTAATGATAGTAATTGTTCCCCTCCGTGGTCCTCAGATTGTTTTTACATGATCCTAGACATCAATCAAGTAATGATAGTAATGGTTCCCCTCCTTTGTGCTCAGATTGTTTTTACATGATCCTAGACATCAATCAAGTAATGATAGTAATGGTTCCCGTCCTTGATGCTCAGATTGTTTTACATGATCCTAGACATCAATCAAGTAATGATAGTAATGGTTCCCGTCCTTGATGCTCAGATTGTTTTTACATGATCCTAGACATCAATCAAGTAATGATAGTAATTGTTCCCCTCCTTGGTGCTCAGATTGTTTTTACATGATCCTAGACATCAATCAAGTAATGATAGTAATGGTTCCCCTCCTTGGTGCTCAGATTGTTTTTACATGATCCTAGACATCAATCAAGTAATGATAGTAATGGTTCCCCTCCTTGATGCTCAGATTGTTTTACATGATCCTAGACATCAATCAAGTAATGATAGTAATGGTTCCCGTCCTTGATGCTCAGATTGTTTTTACATGATCCTAGACATCAATCAAGTAATGATAGTAATTGTTCCCCTCCTTGGTGCTCAGATTGTTTTTACATGATCCTAGACATCAATCAAGTAATGATAGTAATTGTTCCCCTCCGTGGTCCTCAGATTGTTTTTACATGATCCTAGACATCAATCAAGTAATGATAGTAATGGTTCCCCTCCTTGGTGCTCAGATTGTTTTTACATGATCCTAGACATCAATCAAGTAATGATAGTAATGGTTCCCCTCCTTTGTGCTCAGATTGTTTTTACATGATCCTAGACATCAATCAAGTAATGATAGTAATGGTTCCCCTCCTTGGTGCTCAGATTGTTTTACATGATCCTAGACATCAATCAAGTAATGATAGTAATGGTTCCCCTCCTTTGTGCTCAGATTGTTTTACATGATCCTAGACATCAACCAAGTAATGATAGTAATTGTTCCCCTCCTTGGTGCTCAGATTGTTATTACATGATCCTAGACATCAATCAAGTAATGATTGTAATGGTTCCCCTCCTTTGTGCTCAGATTGTTTTTACATGATCCTAGACATCAATCAAGTAATGATAGTAATGGTTCCCCTCCTTGGTGCTCAGATTGTTTTTACATGATCCTAGACATCAATCAAGTAATGATAGTAATGGTTCCCCTCCTTTGTGCTCAGATTGTTTTTACATGATCCTAGACATCAATCAAGTAATGATAGTAATGGTTCCCCTCCTTATTCCTCAGAGTTGTGGGGATTATATTTCTTCTGATTCATCGGCGTCGGAATGAATAGACAGAAAGTTACCAAGCAAATGCATCAATACAACTAAAAGCTTGAGTTAAACATGATTCAACCAATCGATGGAGTAGAGGCTGCTACTACGGATTCATAAACACTTTAGACTAAGATGAGACTGCAGGAATGGGAATGATGATCTTCATATTCATTTTATCAAAGTGTAGTTGAAAGTCTAACATGACAGGTAAGAATGTGCTGAGTGACATTGGTGTTCATTTGTCGCAATAGTCGTTTAAAGAAATGCATAACATGATATACAAATGTTGTTTAAGTCTTTCCCACTTGCAAACAAGATGTTGACCCATCTACAGCCTGGCGACTTTTGAAAACACTTTCAAAAGGAGAAATTGCTTATTATTATATAAGTTCTCATTTGCCACATTATGTTAAACTCTATTCAATAAGTAAATTTGTTTTATAGAAATTTTCCACTCTAAAATCTAAATGTTTTTAAAATCGTCTGCTGCAAATTGTATTATGTTGGAAAATGGTTTAACTCTGGCATAGCATGATATTCAAATTGTGTGATGTCTTGACGAAGAGGTTTTATCTTTAGATAATTAGTTTTTACGTTTCTTTCATTATTCTATTGAAATCCGAGGTCGCAATAAGTAATCCCCTGGGGAATGATTAAACGACTCGAACAATTTTGATTTTGAAGGAAAATCTTTTATTTTTTTTGCCATGCTTTGCTTAAGCCTGCGTGAGTTAAAGTCAACACAACTCTGTCAGTAGAAAGACAATACCATAATACAGCTAAATTTAATTGTAGAAGCATGCGCAGATGTAGAGCCCAGGCATCTTGATCAGAAGGACATAGATTCAAAGCCGGTGCATGCGTGTGTTCAAACACATCGGGACTTTCCTACAATGTTTCGGAGAATCATAGCTTTAACCACTGAAGTGCTGCTACTTGGAACATCACAATTTTATTTTGATTTGTTCTTGCGAATTTATGGAGTAGTTTTTGATTAATGCATGGAATTGGCGACCTATGTCAACCAATATTAGACTGCAAGACCATTACTAAGTATTTTTTGTTCACAAAGGCAGTTTAATGTCGTGTATAAAGACAAGTTGTTAACTCTTACCCACATATCAACGCTTTCCGACGCCCCTGTAGCTGACCAATTTTTGTATACGTTTGGCAAAATATGAAATTACTCATAAAGATCAATTTACGTTTTCAGATCTTTTTCATAATATGCCTTTCCATGTTTGTAGGTAGATATTTTAAAAGTCGTCTGCTTCAGAATTGTTGTATGCGGGAAATGGTTACAGCGGATTAACGGTCACTCAACACAAGGATTATTTATCTTGACAATGGAAAACATAAATATTGAGAACATGCCTCACATTGTATCAGATGTACGCAAATTTTAAATAAACATGTGTGAAATTGAAAAGTCTTCAACGGATACTTCCATCAACCACCCAAGGGAGAGTTAAATAAATGATGGCTGTTTAATATAAGTCAAATATACATATACAAGAAAGTGGATTTGGTTTATCTTCATCTTGCTACTTAATTCAACTTGGATGCTAAACATAGGTGACCATTATCACAAGTTTGACTGTTTATTATGGGAATATATAACTTGGATTTCGGAATGAAAAATCATGGGGTTACAATTATCGGTTTTGATTTAAAGTTACACCCTCTGAATGATCTCAATGGTTGCAGACTGTTAATGCTCTGGAAAGACTGTGCGTATGCCCTTAGAAGACTTCACTGGTCCCGCATCTACAAAATATATATTTTCGCCCTACAACGCCTGATATCTATAACAACGCAGATACTATATATGTCAAATATATTCGGATGTTGCGTGTTTATGGTCGATAAAGGAAACAATTCTGTTTTTGTTTTATTGAAATGTCTTTTTTATGAGCGATCCTAACCCGGCACAAATATAGACAACCTTTTTGTTTCTAGGAAATCTAGGCCACATGTTCTAAAAACAAGTTGATTTATGAGACGTTTTATTGGAAACCAACAATAACGTTTGTTTGACTAATGTAGTTAGATATGAGCCGTCCCGCGAGAAAACCAACGTTACGGCCTCTGCGTAATGTATCGACCCAGATCAGCCTGCGCAGTCCGCGCATACTGATCCGGGCCGACACATTCCGTCTCAGGGGGTTAGAGGTATAGAGTAATGACTCCTGAAACAGAAAATCCACAGGGGGGCGAAACGTGTCTGTCCGGGTTAGGCTGCGCGGCATGCTTAGACTGATCAGGGTTGACACTTTACGCAGAGTCCATAATGTTTGTTTTCTCGCGAGACGGCTCATTTCTGCCTGCACATCCGTGTTATCCAATTCAAATAGAAAAAAACAATGTTTGACATTTGGCTAACAGTGCAGGACCGGATCATACTGCTCGGGTGTGCAGTTTAATCTGCCTCGACACAGGTCAAACAATTACTACTATTAGCTTTCGTACAGAACGTCTTCGTTCTTGTAAATCCGTCTATGAATATTTTCTGTACGTATCAAATGTAAGGATTAAAACAAATCAAATCAATTTCATTTTGTTTTTCTGAATTCATTTAACATCAGTTGTGAATAAAGTTCTTTTAACTAAATCATTAACCCTTTTCCACATACAGACTCTTTTTGACGTTTCTAAAGCAGTCGACTAGTGTTAACATTGTGACAAAAGAAGAATTTTCTCATATTTAGCACTTTCAAATTTTGTCTCGATATTTTTCCTCCTTTTTCAACAGTTACACTTTCAATAGGAGGGGTTTCTACATTTTTAACTTAATGTTTTCATAGTCGTCTGCTGAAGATGTTGTTGTATATAGGAACGGGTTAATCACTTTCGATGTCTGTTTCCTGGATACTCAGCTAGCATACCTGCGTTTCGAGTGTGTGCCATTCCAAAAGGTGGGCCGCACTATCACGGAATTCGAACCCGTAACCCTTAACATAACGAGGGTCCCCGTTGCTTGGTGTTGCTCAATTATAATTACAGATATAGTCTGACCATTGATTAACCGTAAGAGCCGGCTAGATGGGTCTGAACGAATGGAGTCAATGCTACTCTTAAGCTCCAGAAGGTGGGCTGGTATATCAGTTTCATATCTTATATTTTTTTTTCTCGATGTAAATATATGTTGTGAGACCGATATCATCTCGAGGGCTTGGCGTGTAACGGTTGTAACTAAATACCTATTTTGAAAACCCTGGTTTAGGGGTCAATTTCGACCCCTTTGTAAACAATGCAAATTTATGTGCCATTGCTCAGAACGAGCAATGGCACCTAAATTTTCATTGTTTACCAAGTAAAATGAGTTAACGCTTATAATTACTTTATTGCGAGGTGATTAACCTTGGTAAAAAAATACCAATTTAAGTTACAACCTTTTCACGCCAAGCCCTCGATATTTCCTGTCCGCTGTTTACAGAGGCGTAAAACATACATAATACACAACGAGACCAACTTTACCTCTGAATCACACAACGAGACCAACTTTACCTCTGAATCACACAACGAGACCAACTTTACCTCTGAATCACTGTCTGTAAGTTCGATGGTGATATCGCGTAGAAATAACAAATCGATAAAACGCTTAGCTTGATCAAATGGTGCGTGTATATGGACGGTTTAGCAAAAACATATAATTCGTTATTAAGTTTTATTGTTATACGCTTTCCGACAACAACAGCAATACTTGTATAAATCTCCGTAAACGTTGTCACAGGGGAAAAATGATTGGTCTGGCCTGTTGGTTAAAACCTTTACCTGCTTCGGACGATATTTGACCGATCGTAATTGAACCTCGTGCTATGTATTACATGGAAATCATGTTGAAGTAGGGTCGAATAAGGGTTACCAAGCAATACAACAATAATGTCAGTGATCCTTTGTCTGAAGACGTAGTTAAGCCCTATGTCAATGTGGGTTGAATGTCATAATTACCGTTTATGGTCTCGATCTATGGTCTCAAAGTACATCACTGAATATTAAAGGTTACTGGGAATCATACATGTAGATTAATATGATATATTACAGATGTCGGCCTCTCGTATCAAATGTCCCGGGTTCAAATCCCGTGATGAGCGGGTTTTGCCTTTGGGATTTTTCCACACAAATGGCGCGAGTACTGGTTAAGTCTCAAGAAACAGGCATCGAGCGGGATTAATGTAAGCTAAACACTTCTTTCTCAATCGATGTAAAATAAATAAGTTTAAACTAAATTAATATGATATATTTATCAATTAGGGCTGCACAATGGCCAGCAACTGTTCTCGCGACCCTTCACTTTAAGCCTATTTATTATGGGGTATTTACGCCGTTTTCCACATTATTTCAGTTATATCACAGCGATAGTTCTCTTATGTATGAACCCTCGGTAAACAAACCAGTGCTAGGCTAGAAAATGCGCCTTGCCCAAGGGCACTCCACCATGACCGCTGTAATTTGAGGATCAATCCGGGACGCCCGGTTACGATTCCCAGACGCTTAACCACTCGGCACTGTCAGCCTATAGGCAACATAGGTATGTTACCGTAACCCTATTCACGGCATCATGCTTATACACCTCGACGTATTAACTCTTTTAGTGCCGAATTTCCTGCAGTACACTCTTCCATGTTCACAATCGGGCGTGACGAACTGACTCACTTGAATTTGAATTATTTGCATGAACCTCAATATTGCCATTGGCGCTTAAAGAATCGGTATGGAACACTTGTAAGTGTAAACATTCGAAAATACACAATTGTACACTGAGTGCATGTCTCAAACCTTTCCCACAAACAATAAATATGCAGCAGACGACTTTGAAAGAATCTTCGCAAATAGATGGAAAAACTCTTTCAATGAAAGTATAGTTATTTAATAGAGTTGAAAACATTGTGTCAAATGGGGAAATTCTTAGTATGAGCTATAACTTCATTTGCCACAGTGTTTTCCAATAAGTCATCTGCTGTATATTGGAAAGGGTTAACACGACAACAACGATCATCCGAAAGTACATGTTATAAAATTAGGACAATGCGCATGTCCAGGAAACCACGTGGTCTGATCATCTACGGCGGTCATTCATCGGTTGTCGAAAATCTTGTTCACTTAGCAATTTTCGCTCGAACAGATTGTTATCAATGACAGCATAAACACCGTAATTTGCAAGCGTTTATTAGACAGCTGATATAATTGGAATTGCTATAAAATGAATGGTTTTTTTACGATATAGGATGGGAACCGAGCAAATTGCACGTTGTCCAATCTATGATGCCTGTTGTTTGCTTATAATTGGACAGAATAATTCAGCACTGCTCTAGGAAACCCGACAGTAATGTACTCGTTACACGTATAGCTACAGATCTGCGTGTTAATCCAGGTGATGTGAGAACAATGAATACTGACTGTCTGACAGATCTAGGCTTGTCTAACCTTGTCGCAACTGAGCCGGGTTGGGTATCGTGGAGCAACGTTGTTATGCACTGTAAGTATAGCGTTGGCATAACACAAGAGCGAGGAAAAACAAATAGTGAAATTAAAACTAAAATTGAAAAAGAACAAATTATATGATAGATCAGCGAAAGAAAAGGAGGGTTATTTGAACAGGGCCTCCAATACAATGTTGGTTTCTTAACATATCGCAGAGGTTGGTAGGAACAGTTCCGTATCAAAATGAATTCGAATATTCTGACGATGTTATTATGTGTTGTAAAATAAAAAAAATGAAATAGAAAGGTTATTTTCCTGCAATGATATCGAAGCAAAATTATTAATTTTGTTAGCATTGTATATTCTCAGCGGGTTTTACCGTCGTGTTTTTTAATAATGAGTTAAAAGTGGTGTACACTTTCTACCTGCTGATATTTGTGTACATATTAGCTAATAGGAGAGTTACTGCTTAATGCTTAAAACGGTGATATATTGGTATACAATTGTTTGCTTGCATGCGCTTACGATTTCCAACGTACATACACTTCGTCTCACGCATCTGCATCAAGCGACATTTAAAAACATTGTTGCAAAAGGAAAACGTGCTCATAATTAGCAAGTTCGCCTTTTGCCACAATGTTTTCAAATGTATCGAATAATCGTAATTTTCGTTTATAGAGATTTTCCCAATTATCTTCCGGATATTATATCAAAATATTTGATGTATGTGGGAAAGGATAAATAGAGAACATGACGGTAGAAAGGATGAAGGCTAAACTGGGACAGGTTAAAATAATCATTTTCTAAAATATCAAAGAAGCCTAAATATTTATAAGTGGAATTTTGAGTGCTTCATGTATTAAGAGTGGTTGAGGAATGATTTCTATCTGACCTCGTTTTGATTATTCGGAAAGTTTGGCTAATTGTAACCTCATTTACCTCATTCAGACGGCCTTGAAAGTCTCTTGCAGCAAACAACTTTTGATTGATTTATGTGTGTGAACAAAATAACGAGTATATGAATCCGTCATTGGGAAAAAGTTACACGTTGGTATTTATGTACAGTGTAGGTTCAGATCACCCTGCTTATATTTATAAGAACCTACATACGTTTGAGTTGTTCCACGAGAAAACCGACAATGTTGACTCTGCGTAAAGTATCGACCCGGGTCAGCCTAAGCGAGACGCGCAGGCGAACCCGGATAGACACTTTTCGCCTCCTGTGGATTTTCTGTTTAAGGAATCATTACTCTATACATTTGGACTGTGCAGGCTGATCTGTGTCTATACATTACGCTGAGTCCATAATGTTAGTTTTTTTTATGGAACGGCTCATTTCATATTTTTTATGTTTCTGATACTTGTATTTCGACAAACAATACAAAGATGTAATTTAAGCAACACATATATACGAAAACATTCAATGTTTGAGTCATACATATAAATAAACACCGTATGCATTTTAGAATTCTAAATTTGTAAACCCCCTTTTCCACATGCACCCTAATTTTGGCAAGTCTACAGCAGACGACTTTTAACATGACCGAACCATTAAGCCTTTTGGTAAAATATTTAAAACTCTATTCAATAATTATTCTTTAATTTGTAGAGTTATCACATTGTGCCTGGCTATTTTCAACGTCGCCTGCTGCATATCATGTGTATATGTGAACTTGATTGATTGGGCATAACGCCGTTTTCAACACATGTTCAGCCATATAACGAAGGCCAGTTCACCTTCACATGTGTTTCCTAGCTTTCTTACACCAGTACTCCACATAGACTGTTAGCCCATTGGTGAAAGACGAATAACGCTACAGAAGAGACTTGGATTCAAACTCACAACGCCTGGATTGACAGACCGCGTCGCTTCCGACTGAGCGACCGGGGTTTGACTTGTATATATAGGAAACGATCAGGACCAAATTACATGCGATGTCTTCTCGCAGTGATATACATTTTCGTCTCTTGTTTTCAAAGCATTCGCCTATACAATAATATATCAGATATTCCGTTTCAGTTCAGTCTTTTAAGTATCTACATAGATTTATTTCGTGATGTGAAAAACGTGTCTTAGATAACTACCGGTAATTTACTAAAGAAACTTCGGTATGCAAATTGCGGTTATCATACACTCGAGATTTGCATAATATAGTGTTTGATAAATCATCGAAGGAACCTCTTGTCCGTCAAGAATAAACAATGCATACATGATGTATCCATACATTGAAAGCAAATCAAACCGGACTATTTAAGGTGTTTGATTATATACCACCTTTTTCCATAACGAATTTCGAAATAATTTTAACCCTTTACCACACACACACCAAACTTGCATCAGACGACTTTTAAAACATCGACATGTATGCTCTCATTTAAAAGATGTTCTATTATCAAATAGAGTTGAAATCATTTTGGCAAAAGGAGAAATTGCTCAGCATGATGAATTTCGCCTTTTACCAAGATGTTTTCATAAGTCGTCTGCTACAGCTGCGTCTACAAATGGGGAAGAGAAGACAAATACAACAACAAAGTTTGCTTACTGATCTACTGTATGAACGTTTTCTACAAACAACTAAGTATAACATAGCAAGATGACAAACCATAGCTAACATAGTTTTCTTCACCCATTCCCACATACAACACATCTGCAGCAGACGACTTTAGAAACATATAGACAAAAACAACAAACATCTCTTTAAATGAAGGTATAATAAAGTAATAACTGAAAAAAGTTGAAAACATTGTGCCAGAAGGAGAAATTGCACGTTTTGAGCAATTTCTCCCTTTGTCACGTTGTTTTCAAAAGGCGTCTGCTGCAGAAGTGTCAGGAAGCATCTATAAAGCGCAGCAGGAGGACAGACATAGCTAACATATTTTGCTTATAGATCAACTGTATATATGTTTACCGACTGACGTCTGAGTGATGGATTGGTATCATATTGAGATCATAGCAAACTCTAAGTGGGCTCGCCTTTCATTGAAGTACTTGACTATTTGCAAGCTTATTCCCTTTAACCAGTTGGCTTCGATCGTATGTTGATTCCTCGTTATATCGATGCTTTTACCGCACCCAGAGCTAGTAATGTTTACAGTCTAAACTATTTTTGTCTATTTATTAAATTTTGTTGTATTTCTAAACTTAAAACGTACCTGCCCATAAAGTTTGTTCATTCAGACCATTGTATTTTGCTATTTAATGACTAGACATGTGAACCTTTTCTTTTATTACATATACGCTCAATTTTGATAATGAATATCTTTAAACTTGTTTAAATTACTTTCTATTTTTTGTTTACATACTTCCGTTTTTGTTATCATACTTCTACTATAGACTTCCCCTTCTCCTCCCAAAGCTTGTCTAACACTTTACTTATAACTAGAGACATTAAACCATAAATTAATATCTGTTAATAGTTCAGCACCTATGTTTTGTGTATCTAATTGATCTAGTTAGAGCATCAGCTTGTATGACACATTATAGTTGCAGTCAATGTTGAGCAAACTGTAAACCAAATGATTTCAGGACTAAATTTGTCGTTTCACGACTTAGCTTCAAATGCTGAATATCACATAGATCGTAGCTGAAAAACGTTTAATCCCTACGTCAAAATTGACCCTTTCTGCTCTTGATAACCTTTTATTATATACTATGGTAGCCAGGTGAGCAATATAGGCACATCTTGGCCTTCTTGTTTAAAATGGAGGGACATTTGGCCTTCTTGTTTAAAATATGTACATCCTCTCTGTTTTCACAGATTATTTTAATGTATTGAACTGCACCTTTTTTCGTTAAGTAATGCTTCAAAATCATGCGCGGCGTCTTTGCATCAAAAATCGTCTTGTAGATAGTATAGTCAAAGTTTTAAAACTGTTCAAAGGTTGTCTTCAAATCATAATTGTGGGGTAAAATAAGAGAACTAATTTCCCTTTCCAGTACCATCAACATCTAAATATTGATTATTTATGCTTCGTTTTTACTGGGTAGACATACCCAGTAAGCCAACGTTTTCATGACTTTTATCATGACATTTTCATGACAAAGTCAGTAATAAGTAACCGAGTAGCCCAACGTGGTACCGCGTGTACTTTGTGTAATACCCCGCCGTGCAGTGCGTAATGGTGTAATTCCGCGTGTACGGACGTAACGGACCGTTTGTAAGTAGTTCAAAATTATTATGACTTTGTTGTCACTATTAGCAATATTTGTAGAAGTTTCAACAATTAAAATTTTAATCACCATCTGGAGTTCAGCACCTTTAACGTTGGTGAACGCATATAACATGTACACGGAAAGAGTCAACAATTTAATAGAACCAGTCATATTGGTATGAACAGCTTGAAATATCAGACGTTGTTTTAACTCGTGTGTATCATGATGATCAGACGTTGTTTAAAGTCGTGTGTAGCATGATGATCACATGATGATAAGTCGTTGTTTAAAGTCGTGTTTAGCATGATAATCAGACGTTGTTAAAAGTCGTGATTAGAATGATAATCAGACGTTGTTAAAAGTCGTGAATAGCATGATGACAAGACGTAGTTTTAAGTAAGTTTAGCATGATAATCAGACGTTGTTTAAAGTCATGAATAGCATGATACTCAGACGATGTTAAAAGTCGTGAATAGCATGATAATCAGACGTAGTTTTAAGTAAGTTTAGCATGATAATCAGACGTTCTTTAAAGTCGTGTTTAGCATGATAATCAGACGTTGTTAAAAGTCATGAATAGGATGATGGTCAGCGTTGTTTAAAGTCTGAATTTCGTGATGATCATACGTTGTTTAAGGTCGTGTATAGCATACGTTGTTTAAAGTCGTGTATAGCATGATAATCAGATGTTGTTTACGGTCGTGTATAGCATGATAAGCAGACGTTGTTTAAAGTCGTGTATAGCATGATAATCAGATGTTGTTTAAGGTCGTGTATAGCATGATAAGCAGACGTTGTTTAAAGTCGTGTGTAGCATGCTAATCAGACGTTGTTTAAGGTCGTGTATAGCATGATAATCAGACATTGTTTAAAGTCGTGCGTAGCATGATAATCAGACGTTGTTTAAAGTCGTGTATAGCATGATAAGCAGACGTTGTTTAAAGTCGTGTATAGCATGATAAGCAGACGTTGTTTAAAGTCGTGTGTAGCATGATAATCAGACGTTGTTTAAAGTTGTGTGTAGCATGATTTTCAGACGTTAATTAAAGTCGTGTATATCATGATAAGCAGCATACGTTGTTTAAAGTCGTATATATCATGATAAGCAGCAGACATTGTTTAAGGTCGTGTATAGCATGATAAGCAAACGTTGTTTAGCATAATCGTGAGGGTTAAGTTAATGGTGTCATTCTGTCTTGTAACGTTTCAATACACAAACACGAGGGAGTTTTTTTTATCGTTTCACATACTGGATGCTGCTACTTTGTTCATGGTTAACGGGGATCCAGAGACTCATAAAATTAACAAAGGAGTAGAGTCAAACAAAAGTATGTCTTATGGTGTCTCTAGATCGGTATCACCTATAGATATGGGCGTAATAATAGTAGGGCTACACGTGTAGATGGTTGTCAAACATTACATATATAGCTATAGTGCACGTATACTGACAGTGAAGACTCTGGTGCGACTGTGCGTATGCATATGCTTGCCACAGTATTTCATTTAAGCGGATGGAAAAAGACACGAAATAGCCAGGCGCAGCTCAAATGTCTGGGTAAATATTGAGAACCCAAAACAAAAACCGACTCAATATTTCGAATAGTCGAGGTTTCTGTAATCACTAATCAGAATACGATTATATATTTTAAATGTTCGTATCGCTCATATATTGCGACTAATTGCCGAATAAATAGAGGCCATTTTGAAATGTATTTTTTATAAATCCACCAAAGGTGTTAATCAACAAGCCTTTAGTCAGTTTTGAAATCGGGCCAGGTATATTGTTATAATCACCCGTTCACGATGTCTGCTAATACTTACGTAACCCTCTATCCCCCAAGAAAAAGAAGACACCCCCCCCCCCCCCCCCCCCCCTTCCAACAACAAAGATTTCATGATGCTAGAATGACAGAGAACAGAGAAAAGTTTGACCTGATTGAATGTTGATCTGGACCTTCGCTGGTTACAATGTACGGAAGGTCAATATGCATGGTGCCGATTTGCAAAGAACTAAAAATAGCTCATTAAATTTATTATTGTAAACACTTAATACATATACGTACACCATATTCTTTCGTTTACAGATGTCAATACACTTCGTAAAATGTACGTAACTATTTCGTTAACTTTCGAAACGAAGGCCACCATCGACAGTCGAGTGGGTCCCAGTGTGTCTCACGTGTTAGTCTGGTACCCGGCGTACTATAGTAAACAAGTACGTCTGTCACGAACCAACACTAGAGACTACACTGGTCATCCCCTCTTCCATGTTGCTATCGCATATTTAGTAAATTAGTAGATACATGTACACAACTGATTTTCGTAATCTCTACAGTGTACCAATACATTTTGATGTTTGAAATCATTACATAAATAATGAAGGAAACTACTTTCAGAGTTTAAAAGTGTAACCGGCAATTCCACAAAAAGATTATTTCTATAACCGTTGCTTGTTACATCGTTTCCAAAGGGCGCCGTCACCATAAGTGTATGCTTGACCCTTAAGTGTGATGGTAGGGGCAGGTTACTCCAGACTTATCACATCTGTCTCAAGACGTGTGGGCACTGATTTGTTCTTGTGTTTCATCATTCAAGTCATGCTCTCGGAACTTTAGATATCACCTTCTGTGACAGGTCTATTCTGTGTTACTGATATCGTCTACCGTCGAACACGACAGACTGTGACACCTGAAATAAATGTAAAATCCTCTTCTTAGTTGTAGGCGGGTGCCAGACGATATACATTTCTTGTATCTTAGACATGGGACATGGAACTGCTGTCCTTTGTTTATAACGACGGCCTGCAGGACGTGTCAACGGATTCAATAATTATATCTTACAAGAGTTGCTGTACGATGCAGCAATTGGATGTTAGCGCGGGAATCAGCATGTTATGGCTTAGGAAATACTGTTTGATTCGACAAACACGAAACCCGCTTTTAAATATATGATATAAATATATGATAACAATAGTTTTTTAGTTAAATACGTAAAACGAAAATATAAATACCTTTTCCCAACGTGTTGACCTCGATCTCAAAAAAATATTGTAAACATTTGTCTGCGCATGCGCGTCCTTTTTCCCCCTTAATATATTGTTAAAATCGCAAAATTTAGCAAAATAATTTTGCTTTATGAAAATATTCCCATTTTCTTGTTACTAAAACCCCGGTGGTTCCCAATGATGTTACATAGACTCCGCTCTGGTATACTGCTTTTGTTCAGTTGTGTGACTTCGGGATGAAGTCAAGAGAAAAGAGGGAGAAATGTAACGGGAACGGGGTATAGGTATAAATATCACTTCTACAGTCTTGCTGTGGAAGCCGGCTTTTATAACGACGTTGATAGAGTGGTTGATCTTTCGTCAAGTTAAGCAGCGTTCATCGCGGTTAGTGCCTGGATGGGTGACCCGCGGTGGCTTAACGCCGGTACACGTTACACTATGGGTTTAATTTACATTTTAATAATAAAAAAACTACTCGACTGGTTCACTAATCTTAATCTTCTATTGCAAACTTGAACGAGAACCAGTCTAGTGACGAACTGCTACGAAAATATCTGAGAGCTGACGGTAAAATACGGCGCCTGCGCGATCAAGACGATTAACACGGCGCATGCGCAAGCCTTTGCCCATTGCACCACTGGTAGTTCTAAACACAACCAATATATGCACTGGTGCTGATGCATCCGCGCAATAACTAGTGTGAAGGACCAGGGTCCGATATACATATACAACAGTTTCTCAACGTCTGCAACCTGCTATATACAACATAGCAAACACTATTTGAGCCGTTCCACGAGAAAGCCAACGCTGTGGACTCTGGGTAAAATATCGACCGGATCAGCCTAAGCATGCCGCGCAGGCTAACCCGGACAGACAATTTTCGCCTCCTGTAGACTTTTTGTTTCAGGAATAATTACTCTATACCTCTATCCCCCTGAGACGGAATGTGTCGGCCCGGATTAGGCTGCGCTAAATTGTCCATAATGTTTTGTTTTTTTCGTAAAACGGCTTATTTGAGCCCATTTGTGCGAACAGGTAGGAGTTGTCGTCTGAATAATGTAGATCCAGATCAGGCTGTGCATCCACACAGTCTGATCAATAGTATCTACATTGTTCATATATCACTATTATACGCTTGATAGAAGCTCCGGTCAAAGTATGTAGATTCTAATCAGTCGGAGAAGATGCACAGGCTGCACTGTTCTTACACTCCCCAGAAATGCTGACACTTACTTTTCGCACGGACCGGCGCAGTTACGTATGCAGTGGATCACCAAAGTAAACTATATCTGCGCCAATGCAATGATAAATAAACTCCTAACAGTCTGATTGTATTAACCGCGAATGTACAATTGATGACCCTTCGACTAAATGTGACTGATGATGTGCTGTAATAAAGTTAAATAGTAATCTATTTCCGAAATATGATTTAGAATATATTCAGTGATGTTGTTGCGTAACATCAAAGCGCCTCTTGAGTATATGATTGAATACTCCTGGAAGACTGTCATGAATTAAATGGCCTCTGCGTTAGAGTAATGATTCCCGAGACAGAAAATCCACAGGTGGCGAAAAGTGTCTATCCGGGTAAGTCTACGCGGCACGCCTAGACTTACAAAAAGGGGCAAGTTTGTGCATGGGAATATGGTAGATTCAGATAAGTAAGTCTGTCCAGTTTGATCAAAATCTACACAACTCATCAGATACTTAACAAAGTCTTTGTAATGAAGTTGGGAAAGAACTGATTTGTATGGATGTATACTATTCGCAAAGACTATGCTATCTGATCCTAATGCACGATGTATGCGACCAAACTGCGCACAATACAGTGCAAGGGCAATTTGCTCAGCCGAAATAACATTTAAGAAGTTTATTCATAGATCAAGGTTGTTACAACTATATAAATGTCCCTGGATTAACGTATCACTGCTATTGACTTATAACCGAGATTTCAATGGATCGTCTTTTTAAACTAGCGAAGATATCTATCAATGCTTCAGAATTTCCAGGACGATTTCAAAATTCAAAACATATAAGTTTTTGGAGAACGTTGCCATTATTCGACTGGTACATGTGTTCAATACTTGTCAATGTAGTTGCATGATATTATCAGTTTTCTGTAGAATATATGAATATCAGATTGAAATTCCATGTGTACATTTATATTGTCATGTACGTGGCCATTTATCATGAACATGCTTCCGCGGTGTTCATCTTCATATATAATATATTTAACTATGGACAACATAAGTTCTTAGATGACAATTAATCTCCAGTTTATCATGTCTGATTGGAGAGCAGGTCACGCTTCTAGTGCATGGCAACTTTATCTTTCAGCACTCGCATCACGACAGACTTGTAGAACATATGTGAACTATCTCATTTACACAGCAGCAGTCGGATTCCGTAAACATTGCGGGAAACGAGAGAAAACGAGTATTTTCCCATAAACTTGTATTTACACCGTATCAACCACATCGTGACAATCGATTTAGACAGTTTCAGATATCACATTTGACATTCCATATATATATTTTTTTATCAAATAGAATATTTTGTATTGTGACTGATTTCTGCCTCCGCAGATGTACGAAAAACGTCTAGGTTACGCGTCAACACGACAAACGAGCCGTTACACGAGAAAACCAACATTGTGGACTCTGCCTAAAGTATCGACCTAAACATGCCGCGCAGGCTAACCCGGACAAACACTTTTCGCCTCATGTGGATTTTCTGTTTCAGGAATCATTAATCTATACCCCTATCACCCTGTGAGGGAATGTGTCGGTCCGGATTAACCTGCGCGGGCTGATTTGGATCGATACATTACGCAGAGTTCATAATGTTGGTTTTCTTGTGGACCGACTCATATCACAATTGACATTCCATGTTAATATCTGCCTCCGCAGATGTAAAAAGTCCGACTTTGTTATGCGTCAACACGAGACATATAGAATTTGTTGTTCTGTCGTGTTGGCAGAGGCGGAAATGCAGCCACAATTAAAACATCCCATTAAGTAAACAGTCTTTAGATATGTTTGATTGTTTGTTTGGAGTTTAACGACGTTTTAAACAAATTTTCAGTCATATCACGGCGGCCAGTTCACATACTAATGTGTTTCAAGGCTTTCTCAGACCAGTACTCCACAAACCATACTTTCCAAGCAACTGGCTGCTGTTTTACATAGACTGTTGGCCCATTGTTGGAAGACGAATGACGCTGGTCACAGTGACTTTTGTCAAACGTCAGAAAGAACGTTTGCCGAGCTAGGGTTCGAACTCACAACCCCTGGATTGACAGCCCGCGTTGCTATAGACTGAGCTACCGGGGCTCGGCTTTAGACATGTCTTTCATGTTTAGATTTCGAGCCCCGATAGCTCGTGTGGTAATACGAGGTCTTTCTATAATGGAGTCAAACCCCTGCTAGGCCATTTTGTCTTTCCGATGGTTGATAAAAGTTATTGTTACAAGAGAAATTTGTCGTCCACCAATGGGCTAAATAGTCTATGTGGGAAGGTAGCCGCCAGTTGCATGGGAAAACTTGTATGGATTAATCGTGCGAAAAATATAGAAAACACACGTAAAATGCACTTGCCACCGTAATATTACTGATATACCGTTAAAAATAAATAATCCATTCAAATGTACTATGATCTATGTTCCTGCTTCAAGCTTTTCATACTTCATTTTGTTCTGTCAATCTAAGTAACGTATATTCATTTCCCTTTTGTCTTCAATATGAAAAAAGGATATTGCACAAAGGTCCTTTTCACGTGCTGTAATAGACATAATTATTTACACAAGTTTACGTTAAAAAGCGCTCTAATTGCAAACTTTGAACATTTTAAGACCAGCTTCCAAAGTTTACATTGTGTGTGGATTCACATGTGTTTTTACTGACGTAATCAAGGGGGGGTTAAAGAATTTCAAGGATGACACAGCAGATTATAGATTTAATGGTAGGTCTTCTGATTATTTCATCATTCTCTGAGATGATTTCCCCCAAACGGAAACAAGAATATATGTGTGGAAAGTTGACTTTACTAAACAAACAGTGCGGTCAAAACGGGCATCTAAAGTGTAATATACAACAAGAATATCAAAAGCGAAATACCATAATTAGAAAAAGAAAAAAATCTGAATGTAACGCAGTTAGAAAAATCGTCACACGTTTATGGTATCAATCTACCTACGATTTAATTTCGAGTCGTAACAAAATTGTGTCGCCATACATTTCTATTTTTCATGACAGTAGCAGCCATCTAAAAGGACATTTATTACCCGATAAATCGTACATGTGACTTTTTCAAAACAATTGAAACAATTTTTTAATTTTCTAAATGTTAAAACGATATGAAATAAAATAAAATCCACCATAAAACTGTCAAATTTTAAACAGGCTATACTTAAAATGCAATAAAAACGTTATTGCAGGATTAAAAGAAATATTATGTTGAACCTCGATGTGCCAATGGAACTCGTCAAAACACAATATTTACCCATAGAGATGCAATGACCTATATTATGGATAACATCGGCTCTGGAATAAACTATAATTCACGATTGTCTGCTGGGAACAGACGTCACGCTTCAATTGACAAACATGTCACTTTGCATTCATTGTGTGGTATTGAAGAAAACAAGAGACGTCACCACAAAACAAAACTTAGATCATGGGCGATTCAAATTAACATGTACATTGATTCTGACCATGTCTTTCTTCACTTCTGTCATTTGGTAAATGAAACATTCTTAATGTAAAGACATGCCATCATATACAGACAGAGCAAACCCTCGGTTTCATGCAAATCGGATGTAATTACAAATTGTTAAAATATGTAGTTAAAACTTTTTTTCTTGAAACTTTTGAAATGTGAAATCTAATTCGAAAAACAATTGGTATTAATTATTATAATTATTGTAATCGCATATTGTTTTAATATGTAGTTAAATCTGTTTTTCATGAAACTGTTAAAATGTGAAATCTTATCCGAAAAACAATGGGGAATTAAGTTCAATTATTTTTTAAAATCCTGATTTTCGATAGCCCCTTTTTGTTTCTGTCTAAATATCAAGTCCGTCGCCCAAATTGGGTTCCAAAAAACCATTCACCAATACTAACTTCAGTTAAAAAAAAAAAGATTGATGAATGCATTTTTATATAGAGAATAATTATATATTAATAAGCTTAGATTGAACTGGTTTTCAAATTTGATAAATCTGTTGATAATGACTTTCTCCGTTTACATCAAATCAAGTCAATACAACCGTTTCATGCAAAACTGTTGTAATTGCATATTGTTTTAATATGTAGTTAAAACTGTTTTTCATGAAACTGTTAAAATGTGAAATCTTATCCAAAAAACAATGGGGAACTAAGTTCAATTATTTTTTAAAATCCTGATTTTCGATAGCCCTTTTTTGTTTCTGTCTAAATATCAAGTCCGTCGCCCAAATTGGGTTCGAAAATATCATTAACCAATATAATTTTAGTTAAATAAAAAGATTTGTGAATGCATTTTTATATAGAGAATAAATATATATAAATGATCTTAGTTTGTATTGATTTTCAAATTTGATAAATCTGTTGATAATGAGCTTCTCCGTTTACATCAAATCAAGTCAATCCAAACGTTTCATGCAAAAATGTTGTAATTGCATATTGTTTCAATATGTTATTAAAACTGTTTTTCACGATTTCATGAAACTGTTGAAATGTGAAATCTAATCCGAAAAACAATTGGTTTTAAATCTAAATATTTTTTAATATACTGGTTTTCGATAGCCCTTTTTTTTTTCTTTCTAAAAATCAAGTTCGTCGCCAAAATTGGGTTCCAAAAAATTGTTCAACAATATAATTTCAGTTAAAAAAAAGGTTTGTGAATGCATTTTTATCTAATGAATAAATATATATTAATGATCTTAGTTTGTACTGGTTTTCAAATTTAATAAATCTGTTGATAATGACTTTCTCCGTTAACATCAAATCAAGTCAATCCAAACGTTTTTACTTACGAAAAACATTAAAATATTTTATAGCCTTAACAGGCGGACATGCAAGATTTAAAGCATTGTCAAGTGATGCCATCTTTG
>JASEVX010000002.1:97970204-98022704 GCA_031761405.1 Serripes groenlandicus
AAACAAATTTTCCATATTTGTCCCTAAGAATTCAAAGCTGTTTGAAAAGAACAAGTTAACCCCTACTTCAATAGCTCACCTAACAAAAACGCACGGTACAAGTATAATAGTAAAAACAGCTACATGGATTAATAAAATAATGCGATATGTCGATACAGTCAGAAATATAATGTTTTAAGTTCATTTTGAGTAATTCTGGACGCAAACGGTTTAACTATAATTTCCCCAAAATCTACGCCTGGCTTCGAAAAAGAAGCAGTTGTTCGCATGTCTGTCCGTAAACATATCGACCTATAAATGGTTTAAACCCACAAAAGTCAATCCCTTGCTGTGAGCTCACGTAACACATTTATATCTACACTTAGCTAAAATGTAAGCTTAACCTTCTATATATCATTATTATTATTCCGCCCAAAGATGGTAAATGCCTCCTACCTTTTGACGTACGGTCTCAGAAGAAATCATCCAATTGACAGTTATGAATACACAGCGCACATTTGTACGGCTCAATCTGTCCCTTTGAGACAGGTTTAGACATATTTTGTTACCAAAGTAATTTGACCTTTCTATTTATACAAGCCGATACGTCATTATACCAAATATATACCAATGGTTTTCTATTTATTTTTGCCATGCATCTCTAAGCTGCAAGCTTTAACCGTATTAGGGATAGGCTAGCTTTGAATACTTAATAGTGTTACCGTATAATTGACGCGATTTTAAGTTTATAGAAAAATTGTTTTCAGTGCAGGGGGGGGGGGGGGGGGGGGGGGGAAATACAGATATAGAGTTATGATTCCTGAAACAGAAAATCCACAGGAGGCGAAAAGTGTCTGTCCGGGTTAGTCTTCGAGGCATGCTGAGGCTGATCCGTGTCCATACTTTACGCAGAGTCCACAATGATAGATTTCTCGTGGAACGGGTCACATGATTGTGGTGTAAAATTATAAATACCGCTCGTAATCTATTATACAATTTCAGTTTTCACTAAGTACGATCTCCAGTCGCGGCGGTGCCGTGGTCATGGTGGAGTGCCCTTGGGCAAGGCACATTTCCTAGCCTAGTACGTGAAAATGCCGTGATATAACTGAAATAATGTTGAAAACGGGGTAAAACCCAATAAAAGAAACTGTTTGAACGGCTTTTCTGTTTTAACCAATCCGTACTAAGCCTGGTACTTTCCGTGTGCAAAACAATCGGGAGCATACCCCAGACAAGAAAGTTGGTAACGTATACCCGGACGACCCCGGCCTTACTTATGACGACCTGCTGAAAAAGTTAAATTGACTTCCTCTCAGGAAATATTTACTATCACTGAAAGGTGCTGTAAATCTATTAGAATCCCTCTGAATATATTTAAACACCTAATTATGTATTAAAGCTTGATTTACTACCACCGGAGAAGATGCGTTATTTCCCTACACAAACAGATACGTAAATTAAACACAGGTGCAGTAGGAGAGTTTTAAGTTACAGAACTCGTTTCGTGAAGCAGTACAAAGCATTCCGATGACATAATGGTAAGTTAAATATTTGTCCGAGATGACTGTTATTGTAGGGTTGGGTTTTCATAAACATGGGTTGTAAAGTGACGCAACGACAAGTATGATATAAGCTATGAGAACCCAACCATAAAGTCTATGCTACCAATGTAGGACAAGATAAATGACCCATCTGCGCACTGTAAACTGGTTCGGCACTGTTCGCTTATTTTTAAAGGATATTTAAAAAAACCTGCTGAAAAACAGTGTCCTTTTGGATCTGATAGAATTGATACACAGACAGATATTTGTTAACAGATGCACTTATTACTCTAAGGTTGGGTTTTCTGGAAAACCACTCAAATGAGAAACTTATTTAAAAATAAATCGTTGTTTTGTCTAGTCGTGCGAGTGTGGTTTGCAATCTATTACTAAACAACACACGACTGGAAACATTATGCATATAGTTATATATAGATGCAATGAAGCCCTTGTTCATCTGCTTTTCTCGTGAAACAACTTGAACTGAATGACTCTTTTTTATAATTATAAAATACATTGGAATAGATAGTTCATCCATGATTCAAGTGCAGACGGTGCTAAGTTGTAACGTTTTCTAACTGATATCATCAACTATTTGAAAACATTACGTTTTAGAAAGAATAATCATTTGGATTTGTAACATTGTGAATATCGTGATATAAAAGTTATATTGTTGAACTCGTCATAAAACAAAATAACAAAGTAGCAAAATAGAGAAACTGCTAAAGATAAGATATATATGTTTTCAAAGTGTATGCTACATTTATTCTTTCATTTATGGACTAGAGATTTTCCCTAGTTTTACTTAAAACATTATGTTTTCATCTGATGAAGATTTGTTTAACCCTTTCCCTCATACGACAATTCTGCAGCAGACGATTTTGAACATATTTTGTCAAAAAATGTAAAATCTCTTTAAGTGAATGGATAACCTATGACTTAAAGTGCAAAACATTGTGGCAAAAGGAGAAATTGCTCGTTTTGAGCAATTTCTTCTTTTGTCACTATGTTCTCAAAAAGCCTTCTGCTGTAAAGGCGTCAGAAAGCGTCTATATGATGGAAAGGGTTAATGTTGTGCGTTAAGAAATCTGTTCCTGATATGACCTCGATTCTTGACAACATTATGAGTAAACGATTTAAAATATATTTTCTACTCAGCTATCTTGATATCAAATATTTAGTTGTTATGTATTCTTTTTATTTTCAGACTTGTTCACCTTGCCAAACAAATAGTCTCTACTCACTCTTCCGGCATCTTTCTTGGTATTAAACGTATCAGTTATGTAGTTTTATTCTTTTACGCGTCACGGTTGTTCATTTTTTCAGAAATATTGTCATATGAAAACGGATAAATTTGTCTTTGCGAGCAGCGAAGATAAAAATAAGTCGATTTAATTTTTACAGCATCTCTCCTGTTTGTCATGTTGTCGTGAAAGCCTTATTAAAACGTAAATGCCATTAATTTTAAAACCTTATATTTTGTAGTCAAAAGATTTTCACATTCATTTAATGATGATGTTCAGTTAATCCTTTCCAACATACAGGCGCTTTCTGACGGCTTTGCAACAAACGACTTTTGAAACAATTGTAGCAAAATAAGAAATTGCTCATAGCAATGTTTCCTTTTGCCGCAATGTTATCAACTCTATTCAATCATTTTACTTTAATTTTACCGAGTTTCAGATATGTTCTATGCAGGAAAGGGTTAATTTGGGTTGGAATGTCTTTATTCCCTATAGGTCAATCAATGATGAAACTGTTACTGTTTCACAAGGGGATGACCCCCATCAATATTATCTTTAGTCGTTTTGTTTCATCAACTACAAAATCAAAAGGAGAAATTGCTAACAATAATCGAGTCCTTATTTTGCCGCAATATATTTAATTCTATAAGATATTTATACTTTCATTTTACAGAGATTTTCTACATGTTGCAGAGTTTTGCAATTTCGTATGCTGGAAGTGTGTTGTATGTTGGGAAGCGTTAATTGTAAAACTCACAAGTTGAGAGATTGACGGATCCGGACAAATTAGTTAAAGTCTAGACCTCGTGATCCGGAATACGCCGAAGTATTTTATTCACGCAATGGCATGATAAAATAGATAGTTGGGGCTGTTTATTTACGCATCAACGCCTTTTCACAAATTTACTTTAGGAAAGAAAGGCGAAGAAGCTGGCAATATCTGCTTTCACCACAATATTTCAACTTGGTATTTGAAGTAACATTTAGTCTTCAGATATTTCCCTTTCAAAGGAGACGCCCCACACGTATCACATCAGGTTACTATTGATTATACTCTTCGTATGTACTGTTAGCGCCATACCAAAAAGCAAGAAGTCTCATTGATGTTCTCGCATTTACTAACGATCAGAACTGAATGGAGGTGCAGGCTAATGCGAGTGCTTACTAGTTGCACATTCACCATGGTAGATATTCCCATCGAGTAGATCATTTTACACTTTAAATGATTGTGTTGAAATGATCATCCAAATACAGTGATAAAATATTCATGCTGTCCCATGATATATTATTCCTCGACTCACAACTGTTATGTTTAAAATGTGTAGATGGCATTGTTTATTGTTATATGCAAAATTGTTGAGAGAGGAGCATGAAGTACCGACAACATATTATCAATGTTAAAGCTTTATTATTTATAATCTCAGTTCGTGTATACATGACAATATGAGAAACAGTGGCACAGAAGTATAATATATATACACGAGAAGTACAACATATTTAACAATAAGATGTAGGCGGGAGAACCAAAAAAAACTAAAAAGTATAACTACCCAAAAGAAGTCGTCCTTGTAGCTCTTAAACTGATTTATGATTTCCTTTATGAATGTGAACAATTTACGATATTTCACAAAATTCGAATGTTGGTATTCGTAAGACTTTTGAACAATTGGATGTTCGGATGTATGTAAAACATTATATCAATACATCTTTTCGTCTTAAATACTTTTATATGAGTCCTCTGCTTTGCCAGCATATTAGGAAACATTATTGAAAAGATTATGGAAAGACAATCCTTCAAGAGACGTCTGCTGCAGTCTAATGCCGTTAACCCTTTCCCACATACAGCTTATCAACAGCAAACGACTTTGAAAACAACCCGGAATCAAGACGAAATTAGTCACACTCTATATATCAATAGAAGCTTTAGCACTGCCAGCGATAGATAACGATTCGATTCTATGTCAGGTCATACCGATGAATCGATACATAATAATTTCACGATATATTATGTACGTGACGCTATTCCAAACAGAACAAAATATCTGGATAATATTCAGATACCTTCTTTTTACATTGGAAGTATCTCGCTAGAACTGAGCTCCGGGACAGCGCAAAAAGCTAAGCAACATATTTTCCCTGGTCTTCATCAAATTAAAGGATTAGTGAAGCCTCTTTGGAACAGTTGATATTAAGATAACGAGCAACATTTACACGTTCGCAATTAATGCGCTATTGCCATCAATTTATTGTACATCGTATGGCTTGGCTCAACAATGTATATTTCATTGGGATGCATGCATATAACAGTTCATGTACAATCATTAATAGAAGTCGATCATTCATAGTGGCTAGCAGAGAGACGGGCTGAGACCAGGATTCCGAGGGTTTGACCACTGCTTGCGGTCGAGTGCCTTTAAGCAAGTACATTTCCTTGCAAAGTACAGGTTAGACACGCAAGGGTCATGAATAAGTGTACTGAATTAATGATGGGAAATGAAATAACTGATTCAGGGAAGCTCCCAATGTTAGAAGCACACCTTCTCCTTTAAAGTAGCCCACTATTACATTCATTTAAATTCTAACTAATGCGTCGTTACTCCCCTGCTTGTCAATACATTTACCTATATCTGTTTGAAGAAATGCACCACAATTCTCGTGGGTTCGTCCCATTCTCTTGGTGCATGTACTTCCACAGATTTATTTAGCGTCAAATCATCATCCATCCAAAATTTTATCTGATCAGGCAATTAGAGCCTACAATTCTCTATTAACGCTATTCTATCGCATAAATTTGGATGTTAAAACCAAATTGTCATTCTTTGACTAAATGGTAGCTCCAATTCTCCTGTACTGCTCAAAGGTTTGGGGTATTTATGACTATAAAGAAATCGATAAACTACATAACAGGTTTTGTAAGTCCGTTCTTGGTGTGCGTCAACAAACACCTAATATTGCCGTATATGGGGAGCTTGGGCGATACCCATTATCTGTAATATGTAAGGAAAGAGTACTAAACTTCTGGTTAAAGAACAATGACAACTCTATTATGTTTAATATATTTAATGAACAATGCAATAGTAACAATGAAAAATGCTGGGCTATGAGAGTAAAATCCCTATTAGATAATCTTGGTTTTGGTAATGTTTGGAATCATTTGACAAAAATGTAAATGATCTACCTTTATTTAAACAGTGATTGAAAGAGCAATTTATTCAAAGTTGAAATACTTCCTTGCATACTTCTTCGACATTGTATTACTATAGAAAATTTAAAACAATATTTGGTTTTGAAAAAATACATTGATGTTATTCAAAATGATACTCTAAGAAAACAATTAAGTTCTTTTAGATTATGTTCGCATTTATTAAATATTGAAATGGGGGAGATATTCTAGTATTGACAGATGTAATCGTATTTGTAATGTAAGTTATAGTAACCAAATGGAATCGGAATATCATTTTTAACGAATTATTTTTTCTCAAAAAATAATACAGTTAACGCGATCGTATTTGATTCCGGAAGTCACGGTTAAACTACACTTCCGCTTAGAATACACATTCGCTGCACCTAAATAGTCCTAGTATTTTTTCGATATTAAAATGACTTCTACGTGTTATTTCAATACAGTGAAGTCATAATTATACTATCGAATCATCATAGATAATCAATTTTCTAGAAAATATCAAATTAACAGTACGCGCATATATATTTCATTTGTCGGCAGGTACGTATAAGCCACGAGTATGAATTTTAGTCGTATGCCCATTCACTAGAAGTCGACCCCACGCTGTATAGAACAATGTTAATCTCACAAATATGCCACTACGCAGAGCTCAGTGAAATAGTCAGTGTGCATTTTAAACGCTCGCATCGCCGTTGTTTCTCCTTTTTCAAACATGATAACGATGATCAAAGGGGCTTTCTAATTATAGAAGATCATGGTTTACATACGCGCGCATTCAGTTAGCTTAATATATATACGAAAGTAACGCTCAAACGATGTATCAAAGTACCGTGGTGCAATGGAGAGCGTGTAGAACTACTAATCATGGACTACTTATGGACGCGAGTTCGAGTCCTAATAGGAACTGTTTTTTTTTGTTTTAATTCTTATTTTATGCGATTTGTTAAACATTATAGATTTATAATAATTAATTCACTCACATGAAACATAGTTATAATATAAGCCGAAATCCTGGATCCGCCCCTGGTGACGAAAACAAATCGAACTAACAATGTAAATCTCACAAATATGCCATGGGTGTTTTGACAGACTTTACGCAGAGCTCAGTGAAAGAGTTAGTGTGCATGTTAAACGCTCGCATCGCCGTTGAAATGCTACATTTACTAAAACTGTCAACTGATAAAAAAAAATCTCTTGACAAAAATATTAATAATAATAAAATAGACTAAATTGTGCAATAGCATGATCAATTGCATTCATAAATTAGATTTTACAAATGTTCAAAATAATTCGTTACCAGTACTTCAGTACTTTGATTTACTTTGCTGTCTCTTTTATTCTTCTCTACGAACTAATTATTTTGGAAAACTACCATGGCCGAATGTTCAACTTTTTGTCAATATGCTGTCTTCTAATCAGAACAAAATGATATTTAAAATTGCCAAGTATTTAGGTGATGCATTTAATCTCCATAATGAACAATTACAGAATGCTATTACAACATGATATACTGCCAGTTAATATTATACCAGGTTGTAATATATGATAATAAAATCGAATTATCATTCTTATCGTAATATTTGTACGTAAATATTGTTGTATGTTTCCTTGTTTTGTTTTTGTTTTTTTGCCATATTTGTTCACTGTTAAAATTTGTATTGGCCAAAGGCGTGTAAATGCTGAATTTGCCGAATAAAATTGAATTGAATTGAATTGAATTAACGCATTGTTTTATACCTGCCTTTGTTTGCTATTTTTCTCTGTCTCAGTTTTACTATCTGTTCTTTTATCAAGGTTATACATGAATATACTAGACACAGAAATATTGGAAACGCTAAACGAAATCGGACCCTACATTTAAATCAGACAACTTTTAAAAAGACAGAACAAGTGTGTGGCAAGATTAGGAATTACTCAAAATAAACAATTGCTCAATTCGCACAATGTTTTTGAACTGTAGTCATGTTTGATACTTCAGTTAAGAGAAATTTTCCATATTTGTCCCTACATGACTCAAAGTTGTTTGAAAAGAACAAATGTTACCCCAATATCAATAACTCACCAAGCAAAAACGCAAGGTACACATCTAAAAGTAAAGACCTATATAGATATATAAAATATACGCGATATGTCGATACAGACAGAAATATAATGTTTAAGCCCATTTTAAGCAATTCTGGACGCAAACGGTTTTACTATAATTTTCCTTAAATCTAAGCCTAGTTTCGAAGCAGAAGCAGTTGTTCGCATGTCTGTCCGTAAACATATCGACCGATTAATGGCTTCAACGCACAAAAGTCAAACCGTTGCTGTCAGCTTACGTAACACATTTAAAATCATACAATTACCTAAAATGTTGGCCTAACCTTCTATATCTCATTAGTACTATGCCGCCCGAAGATGGCAAATACCTCCTACATTTTGACGTACGGTCTCAGAATAAACCACCCCATTGACAAGTATGAGATTGAGCTAAGAACAGAGTAGGCGTACTAAGTGAAAACTGAAATTGTATAATAGATTACGAGCGGTAATTATATTTGCCACCACAATCATATGACCCGTTCCACGAGAAAACCAACATTGTGGACTCTGCGTAAAGTATCGAACCTGATCAGCCTAAGCATACCGCTCAAGCAACACGGACAGACAATTTTCGCTTCCTGTGGGTTTTTCTGTTTCAAGAATCTTTACTCTATACCCCTATCCCTCTTAGACAGAAAGTGTCGGCCCGGATTAACCTGCGCGGACTGCGCAGGCTGATCTTTGTCGATACATTACGCCGAGTCCATAATGTTGGTTTTCTCGTGAGACGGCTCATATTTTCACTGTATGGCGGTACCGAAGTGATGTTAATTAAACCGACTGGCTATTCTGCGAACATAAATAGCTCTTTCTGAGTTCACGAATGGAAATATTTCTCGATCTTACTTCTTTGGAATGAAATAACTGTTCTAATAGTCACATGCCCCTACGTACTCTTTAACTCATATTTCCCGTTTATAGATAAGTGGAAGACATTGGTGCAATGTCAGCCTCTCGTATCAAATGTCCCGGATTAGAAACCCGTGATGATCGGGTTCTGCTTTTGGGAGTTTTGCACATTACTAGCGAGAGTTCTTGTTAAGCCTCCAGAAAGCAGACATCGAGAGTGGGTTTAAAAGTAAGATGCTTGTTTCACAATTGATGTAAAATAAATATGTTTAAAACTAAAAAAAAGTAAATACACATTAGATGTAAAATTCAAGCTATTTTTCAAATCGTAAACAACAAATGAGACGTTCCACGAGAAAACAAACATTATGGACTCTGTGTTATGTATCGACCCAGATCAGCAGTCCGCGCAGGCTATTCCGGGCCGACACATTTCGTCTTAGGGGAATATGATACCTGAAACAGAAAATCAACCGGAGGCGAAAAGTGACTGTCCAGGTTAGCCTGCGCTGCATGCTTTAGCTGATCCGGGTCGATACTTTATACAGAGTCCACAATGTTGGTATTCTCGTGGAACGGCTCAAATAACCAATGTTCACTCTTGGCAGCCGAACAATTTGATGTTCACCCTGTAACCCCGCCCCCAAATATATTTCACGAGTAAATCGTTGAGGCTTCCCATAAGACCACTGTATATTTGTTAGAGATGACCACGATGATAGATGATACACAATTATTGATAAGCGAACACATCACTTATAAGGTCAGTCTTTATCTGACTAATGATATATGATAGTTGTGTTGGTATCGGGATTGCAAAGTGTTTGTTACCATGGAAGCAAAAACTTTTTTTTTTTAACAGAGCTTTTTCAACTAGATAGTTTAACGTTTCAACAAGTATTGGTCAATATGGAGCACATATTCATGTAAAAATGTTTTAATTCCACCTTTAGGACCGTATGGTTCTTGACTTATTTAATTTAAACATCTTAATTGAAAAAAGCTAAAACTGTAGACATATGATATTATGACTGCAAGGGTTCGCAGGTTCGATTCCCGGCCAGGTCATACCAATGACTTCAAATATGGTAGTTATGGCACCTCCTTGACTACCATGATTATAGTCTAAGCATAAACACTCGCTGGTGTATGAAAACATGGACCTGTAGTACTGGTAGTTCTAAGTACCGGTAGCGAACCGAAGCAACGCCATGTTATAACCGAAATAGTGTTGAAGTGGCGTCGTACATCAAACAAGCAAATCCCCGTTTTAGCATTATATAAAGGGTTATTGAAATTGAATTAAAGCTTCTAAGCTTCCTCCGTTTTCGTCATAGGTTACCTTTACTGTTCTCCTAAAGGCACTGGTGACACTGTGCGCGTATAAACAAGCTCACGTGAATGTTCACTTTACGACTTTTGCACAAGAATCTCTTAATCGACAAACTCAAATATATTTAAAAACGGTTTCCTTTTCTATTGCTATTAAACGGTTACTTTTCCATCTCTAATTATTCTTCACAAATCAAAATAAAAAACGTTCGTTTCGCACTCACATTATATTGAGTTGTAACGCTTTAACACTCACCAAACAATTACTTCTTAGATACTATACAAGTTGGCCTTCTTTAAGCAAATCTATATCTCTTATGAAGAATGATAGGAAAAGAATACAAATTAAATTAGCAGCTTTTATTAAAGAAGCTTTTACAATCAGAAACTTGCGTATTGAACAAAATAAAGAAGAAGACTTTATTAATGATTAACTATAGATTACTAGTTATTAAATGTTTATTAATATGTATTGACTACTATTTTTGATTGTACATGTACATGGTATTTCATAATATGTGTCCCCATTTGTCATGTCATTTTTTTCTATACAGAGAAGGATATCGTATATTGCTGTTTATATCTTTATAATAGACATAATAAAGTTTTGTTTGATGTGCAAAACATCAGTATCACCTTCAGATAGTATTTTCAGGCGGGATTTTTTCAAGCGGTCATTTTTACAGGATGTGCTCCAGATGACGTCCTTTCTGCGAAATTAAGACGTCAAGTCTCTTTTGAAAATTTCTGATCACAGCAGAGCATGTTTCACTACTTATAGAACGAATTTCTCTTTAAATAGCAGCTTTTAAATCATCAATAGTTGCTGGGGTAGGCTTATAAACTCTATCTTTTAGATATCCCCATAGGAAAAAATCGAGGGGGCTCAGGTCGGGGGAGTGGGGCGGCCATTCATATTCAGTTTTTAACGAAATCAGTTTTCTTCCAAATGTTTGTTGTAACCATTGAATTGAATCTTTCGCTGTATGAGGAGCTGCTCCATCTTGCTGAAACCAGACAGTGCCAATATTTATACCTTTCCTTTGCAGTGCTGGCAAGAATTTTCACCCAAATACCAATCTTTATTAACAGTTGCAACATTACCGTCATTGTCTTCATAGTAAAATGAACCAATTATCCTGTCTGCACTAAAAGCTGCCCAAACCGTAATTTTTTCAGCATGCAATGATTTTTCAATACAATATTTTGGTTTCTGTGTTCCCCAATACCTACAGTTCTTTTTGTTTACTTCTGCATTCATATAACAATGCGCTTCATCTGAAAACCATATCTTATTCACAACAGGGGTCTTTGTAATCATCCATCTGGCAAATGACAGCCTGCTAGTAATATCACAGGAGTCTGACGTTTTATAACAGTCTATATATATATATATAAAAAAAAAACCCCGTATACTATAAAAAAAACACAAGGAATGAAATGAGTCGCGGGCACAAAATCTAACCACCTTCGATAAAAAATTCTGCAAAAATCGTTCCGAGCTATGTCTCCTTATCTCAAATCGCTTATCAAACAATAATAACCTAATCTTCAAATTTATCAACACAAACCTGCCGAAATCTGCATCCAACTTATAAAATTCCTCGCGTACTTTCGAAAAATTCATTTTACGCGGCCTAGTTTGTATTCCTCCCGAAGCCATGGCGTGACGTCACAGTTATGAGGGGGTTCCCCAGTTTAACAGGTCCGCACAGAATGAAAAAATAGGTCAACATGGAACAGAGGCTGGCTGAAGCTATGACCACTTTCCGCCTTATGCCAACACAAAATATCGCATTACGCACTGCGATTTCCGGACACAATGCAATTATCACTGGGCAGTGTGGTACGGGAAAAACATATTTGTTGAAGTAAGTATTAAGTTTGTACACATAAATCAATGTTTCAAAAGAGAAAATGGTATTTAGGTAGGCACATTCGTATTGTTGTCATGGAGAAACTAGTGATGTTTACACTCGAATTAAATTGTGTTTCGTTTGTTTGGCACTCTTGTTTTGCGATGGGTTCAGCGGACACGGTGTGGTAGCTTTAAAATACAATGCACTGTTGCCAGAGTTACATTTAGATGAAATAGTTGTCTGCCCTAGTGTTATGGCTGTGTTTGATGGTCCATATTGGGCAAGTGTGGGATTTGTATTGAGCCCATTCTTGACCCCTCGCTGTTGACAGAATAGATTCTCCACAATGTCAGAGTTGATGAATCCTGGATTTATGCTGGATGTTCCATCTTTCAGATTTAATTCACACAGTGAAATGAAACCAGTAATGGAGGAATTAATGTCATCTCTAGTCTCCTGTGTTATGAGATTTTTGTTTTTCATGTATAAAGTAGACTCATACACTTGTGTTTCCCAGGTGTTAAAAAAATCCACCACAGACCTCAATTGCTTTATCCTGCTGTCATCAGAATTTGACACAGGTCGGTTTGAGTCATAGAAGATATCCACTAACAGTGACGTATTTTCCAGTAGTTCAATGGAGGATGATAGCTTCTCTGGGTTCCCAAGAGTTGCTTGATATGACTTCATGAGAAACAGCATGTCCTTGTTGAGCACATGAACTGCTAGTTTGTTCCTCATTTTGGATGCTGGTGTGAGTGAAATGTGCTCTTCTGTAAGTTTCCTGTGTATCCTAAACCCACCTTGAGTATTGAACTTAAAGCATTCTTCCCAATGATTCCAAATAATTGCCTTGTCATTTAAAAGAAGATATCTACCAGCAGCTGTTTTATGCTGAATGACACTTGACTCAATGTTGTTTCTGATTTTCTTTAAGACATGCATGATGTCCTGAATAGCACATATGATATGCTGTCTGTAGAACACATCATGGAATTGAAACTGAACTTCTCTTGGTGGTCCTTGACATAACATTGACATAAAAGACCTATTTGTTGAGGCTCCATCCAGCATTACATACTCCACTGTAAAGCCAAGGTCATCTAGCTTGTCCACACATTCCCAGAATGAGTTGTACAGTTGGTGAGTTGTTGCAGGATTGACTCCATAATATGCGACTGGCCATCTAAATCCACTAAATCCATGGAAGACATACTGTAGCGCATGTGTTGCTAATTTAACTTTATGTTCTCCCTCACTGATAATGTCTATATTGTTGTTTAATTTCCCCATATCCACTTCTCCTATGATTGACCATGCATTACCACGCCTTGTTACAACTAAATCATCCTGAATCGACATTTCATCTACAATTAGTCCTCCTCTCTTTCCAAATGTCTTGACTTCTTGCCGTTTTGCTTCTTTCTCCATCCATTTCAGATTGTTCTCATTCACACCTGTTGTCTGCCTTATTGAATTTTTGTAGTACTGTAATAGCCTCTTTGATGGAAGAACTAGCATTTTACTTTTTTGTAGATGACTGTATGTCTGGGGAGATGTTGAATACAGACTTAGGCAAACACTGATCACTTGGGGGTCCCAACGTCTTTGATGAACATCAAGCCCTTTGGCACAGTTTCTAGCCTGTGACTGAAGTAAAAGCTTGAACTTTTCAGGAACCTCAGCAGTGAGAAGGGTGTTGAGAATGTGTGACATGTGTGGATGTTCGGTTTCTTCAAGAATGATAGGGCTAATATTTTCTTTACATGTATGTTCAATATCAGGGCCTATATTAACATCAGTTTTCAGGTTAAGTCTGCATTTCTTCAAAGAAACATCATGATCTGTTGTGTCATAAATGGTAGACGAAGCAGCATTTGGTTGTGAAAGCAGGCTGAATGGTTTTCTTTTTCTGCATTCCTTCAGTGTTGAAATGCATGTTTCACATGCACTATGTTTTGAGTTCCAATTAACAATAAACTGGCATGATGCAGCTCTGGTCACCTCTTCTGCATCATCTCTGAGCAAACTACTAACTGTTTCTGTTACAGCAGATCTAGGAGCACTGATAGATGTGTTGTCCTTAAGAAAACCTTTACAGAATTTCAAAGTTTGTAAAAAATCAAACAAGCCACCGATAAAATTCTCAGATGGTCCTAATGGATATCCTAATGAAAACTGTTGATTTCTAATAGTAATGGTTGTATTTTGCATTCCAAATTTAACAAGAGCTTTCTGTTGTTTTCCATTTACCACCAGCTGTATTGGACATGTCATGGTTAATTCATTGTCCTCAGATACAGAAGCAGAACAAGTTGGAGGCATAGTGAAATTGGTTCCCAATAAATTCTCCCTCCTAAATGTGACTCCCTTGAAAATGGTGTACTTCATACTCCTTTCATACTTGAGTGAGCTTTGTGTATGAAAAAGCTTGGGTAGAAGCTTGGCTATCATATCCTTGCTTGGAGTGGCAATATTACAGGCAGTGTAAAACTGCAGGCATGATTGGTATATGTTGTCTAAATACATAAATGTGTCTCCACCTCCTTCAACATAGTGAAGCATTAACCTGAAAGGAGAGAAAACAAAAATTAGAAAATATTATGTGATATTTCCTTCTGCTTTGAGTAGTGATGCAACATTTATTTGGGTCTATCTTACACTTTGATTTTTTTGCTTTTTCTTAAATTTAACCCATTCCCTCATAAAACAATTATGCAGCAGATGACTTTAAACATATTTTGTCAAAAATTGGGAAATCTCTATAATTTAATGGATAACCTATGACTAAAAGTGGAAAACATTGTGGCAAAAGGAGAAATTGCACGTTTTGTGCAATTTCTTCTTATGTCACTATGTTTTCAAAAAGCCGTCTTCTGCAGAGGCGTCAGAAAGCATCTATATGAGGGAAAGGCTTAACATTGTTCAGACTAGCATCTCTAAAAATATAAATAACAAAAAAGTACAGATCAAAGTGTAGGACGGCTTTTTTATACATAGCCTACAGGCCTCTTAGGGATATATGTGTAACTTTTTCTTTTGATGTAATGTGACTACATGTATTTATAAGCTTATTGTTGTTGTAGATGTATTATAAAAGAGCTCCAGAAAGCCAGACATGTTGCTGTCACTTCCATGACAGGCATGGCAAGCCTGCAGTTGGAGCATGGGGCCACAACTATTCATCACTGGGCAGGAATATTAGACTGTCGCCACACCCATGATGAATTGATGATACTATTTGATAGTGATGACAGATTCCAGGCAGCAAAGACCAGAATCCTGAAAGCCAAAACCCTTGTCATTGATGAAATTGGTATGATGTCGAAGACTGTGTTTGAGATGGTTGAGTTTGTGTGTCGTTATGTTCGGGGAAATACATCAGTATTTGGAGAATTGCAGGTAATTATAAAAAACAGTGTGTGGTTTGAACACAAATTCTTCATACTTGTTACTGTCTCATCACAAGTCAGTTTCTCTGCGTCACTTTAGTTGTGTCACAGAGAGAAGATGCTTCCAACAATTCTGCAACCAACAAAAACAACCTGTTGTAACTTAATTTGATTGTTGTAGATACATTTATCAACTGGAAGAACTAGGATCTTTTTTGAAGTAAGAAAGATAAAGGATATGTTTAAGGCCAACAGTTTGCTTTGATACCAAATGAAAGTATCAGTAAGACAGTACTACATGTACTAATAGTTACTTTTTAGCTCACCTATTCAAAGAAATAGGGGAGCTTATGTAGTCATCCCGTCGTCCGCGTTGGCATTGCCATCTTGGTCAAACCTCTGCTTACTGAATTGTGCCCCTTTTTGGACTTAGAAATTTGGTCAAACCTTTGCGTACAAGGCCTTTTCTCAGACACTGTATGCTGTTGCTTTGAAACTAAACACACTTATTCAGGGTCATTAGATGACCTTGTATGTCAAGTCTGGAATGGATTTTGACTGAATTGTGCCCCTTTTTTAACTTAGAATGTTTGTCAAACCTTTGCGTACAATAGGTGATACTGTGTGACTTTATCTATGCTATTTATAACTGTTCTGAAGTAGGCCCTGATAGACGATGGCCCTGATAGGCGACCTATATTGTTCTCCGACAACTCTTGTTTATAATTTTACCAATAAAGTAAAATAATAAATATATGAATTTTCAGGTGATAGCAACAGGAGATTTCAAACAACTGCCTCCAGTGCCAAATAGAAGATTTTTTGATGATGGTTCATATTGCTTCCTCAGTGAATCATTTGCCAGGATATTTCCACACCACATAAACTTAAAAGAGGTTTGTATGATGATGTCTTTTATATATAGCTGTACAATAAGTATTTTAAGCATGGTAGTATTAAAGAGTAGGAGTTTACTCCTTTCCATGCTTAACCTTTTGAAGGATGTCCAAAATCTTTTCCATAGTAATGTTAATGATGAATAATTAACTTTGGGTAGGCAGGTATTTGTTTTGGGCTTACTACCAGTCATTGGCTTAATTAGTACAGAGCATGAGCTCGGCATGAAACAGAGGCTTATGGTCTGGCATAATTTTATCTGCTTAAATCTTGGATATAGAGAGAAATTAGGATTGTGTAGGAAATTATATTATTTAACCGCTTCTTTCAGGTTGTCAGACAAAATGAGGAGGATTTGGTCCAAGCTATTAATCAGCTATGTGATGGAAGTCCTTCAAAGGAAACAGAGCAGCTCTTGAAAAGGCTGAACAGACCCATCCATAATCCAGTGAGCATGGTGAAGTTGTTTGGGACAAACTTTGATGCTGACTACGTCAATCATGAGATGCTTGATAGTATGGAAGGCAATGATCGCATGTACAAAGCAGTAGATGAAGGTAATGGTTTATCCACTAAGCACTTTAATGCATTCTTCTCAAAACATTTCCTGCCCTGGTCATTTCAATCCAGAAATAGAGAGCTAAATTTATGTACACTGCTGTTCAATTTTGTGGAAGTAAATACCTAGTATCTAGACATTATTTAAGTAAAGGATAGACAGAATAGATTTAGGGTAATTTGCCATCACAATATTCACAATAATTATGTGCAACATTTAACAAGGTAAGGGTAAAAAAAAAAAAAACTGTATTAACCCTTTCCCTCATACAACAATTCTGCAGCAGACGACTTTGAACGTATTTGTCCAAACATAGAAAATCTCCATAATTGAATGGATAACCTTTGACAAGAAGTGGAAAACATTGTGACAAAAGGAGAAATTGCACGTTTTGTGCAATTTCTTCTTTTGTTACTATGTTTTCAAAAAGCCATCTGCTGCAGAGGCGACAGAAAGCGTCTATATGAGGGAAAGGGTTAAAGGAACAGATTATTTTTGTTTTGTTGATGGAAAACATTGTGACAAAAGGAGAAATTGCACGTTTTGTGCAATTTCTTCTTTTGTTACTATGTTTTCAAAAAGCCATCTGCTGCAGAGGCGTCAGAAAGCGTCTATATGAGGGAAAGGGTTAAAGGAACAGATTATTTTTGTTTTGTTGATGGAATTATATTACCATCAATATAATTTTATATTGTTTTAGGCATATTGATGACTTTTTATATCGCCTGAGCCAAAGGCTCAAGGTGATCTATTCTGATCACTTTTTGTCCGTCGTCCGGCGTTAACTTTTAGCTTTAAACATCATCTTCTCCCGAACAGCAAAAATAATGTTCCTCTGGTGGTTCTCTTTCAAAATTGTTCAAAGATTTTAATTCCTTTGAGAACTTTGAGAACTTTGCGACATCAGAAAGGGGGCAAAATGTCCAAACTTTAAAAATCTTCTTCTCCAGAAATGTTCCTTGGGTGTCCCTCTACAAAAATTGTTCAAGCAATACTGATTGGTCGAAAAACATGGCAGTCAGGCGGCATCAGAAAAGGGGAAAAATGACAAAATTTGAAAATTCCATTTTTATGAAAGTACTTGTCTGATTTTAAGAAAATTGAATAGGAAATCTTACTTAGGTGAGCCTCTTATTAATTTGTTCAACCCGTATTGATTGGTTACAAAATCATAGCAACCAGGCGTCATCACAAAAGGGGTAAAGTGAACTTTTAGCTACAAATGACAACTCCATTTCACAATGCCAATTTCAACTAAACTTCACAGGAATGTTCCATAGTTGGTCCTCTTTCAAAATGGTTCAAAGACTTCAATTCTGTGTAGAAATTTGGTTGCTGCTGCATACGAATGAGAGAAAAATACCCAAATGTTAACAATCCTTTTCATCTATAATCTGCTTGTCCGATTGCAAGATAATTTGGTAGAAATGTTTCTTGTGTGACCCTCTACAAAAACTGTTCAAGCCATATTGATTTCGTTGAAAAACAGAGCATCAGGAAAGAGGCAAAATGACAAAACTTTATAATTCCATTCTTATTAAAGTTGTTTTTGAATTTTAAGATACAAATGGCCTTTACTGACTATTTCTTTAACAGTGTCCACTCCTTGCAGTTGCATAAGCACTCCTGGTTAAAAAAAAATCCAGATCTTTGCAGTTAAATATTTGCTACAAATTTACTATCACTCGTGTGTTCTATTTAGGGCCATCTTGGCCCTCTAATGTCTAGTTTTAACCATGATTAAAGATAATTTAAAAAAGATTGAGGTTAGTTTATGCTGATGATGTTGTGTCAGTTTTGGCATTCAATTAATAAGAATGGTTAGGGTAAGTTCTGAAGTTACAACATAAAATACATTAACCGGACATTATGGTATTTATTTCTACAAGGCAGAGAACCTGCTATGCTATGTTTCAAAAGTTGGATCTGACCTACATTTTATACTTGATACTTCTGGAATAATATCATTTATCTGATTAAAGATGTTTATCAAGATAATCTTTGGAAACTGACCAGTATTTCAAAACTGAATGTTGTTGGATCAGGGTTATATTTTCTCTAGGCCTTAGCGAGATGAGTAAATATAAGAAACATTACAGGAAAAAGAATTGTTATACTAAGAATGTTTATTATTTTAATTATGTATGCTTTTTCTGCAGGTGAAGTAAAGCTCCTAATACACAGTGCAGCTCCTAGGAACCTTCTCTTGAAAGTAGGGGCTCCAGTCATTCTGATCAGGAATCTGGAGCATAATCTCTTTAATGGCACCAAGGGGGAAGTGTGCAGATTAACAGATGAAGGACCAATAGTCTGTATTGATGGGAAAAATGTTGCAGTGCCACTTACAAAGTTTGAAGTGTATGACAAGACAAAAAAAAGAACACTTGCTACTCGACAACAATTCCCAATGAAGTTGGCATTTGCTTTGACTGTGCATAGGGCACAAGGACAAACTATTCCTTTTGTAGAGGTAGACTGCTTTTCATTTTTTGCACCCGGTCAAATGGGTGTGGCTGTAGGACGGGCAGTTTCAAAAAAAGGACTGAGAATTGTTAATTACAACTCCACAGCAGCTCATCTTAAACATACTCCTGATGTTTATGAATTTTACAGGAAACAATTTGTGGAGACAAAAGATGATCTCAGTTGCTGTCAAACTGATGAAGCTATATACCCAAGTTCATCGCAGCCATCACAAAAATCCGAAGATACAGATCCTGAGGAACCCTATCAGTTTCCATGTAGTGACAGTGATAGCGACACTGTTCCACAGAAGGAATGTCCATGGGATATTAAAGACTACTTGCAGTTGAACAAAGAATCTTCATGTGTTGCAGATATACCATTAGGCTTCGAAGATAGCCAGGATCTGAAGAAGCACATGGAGTTTTTATATTCATCTGTGGTGGATATACTGGCAAAGGAGCCAAAAAAGTCTTCAGAGTGGACAGGAGCCATGAAGGAACTTAACACATTCCTACTGAGTGATATTCACATAGAACAATGTAAGAAACTTTTTAGATCGGGTAGAATAACAAAACCTCAAAACAAGTTCTCTTCAAAATTATACATCTGGCTATTTGAAAAAGAAACGGAACTGCGCTCGTCAAATATCATCCAATCTCAAACAGAAAAACTACAGCAACAAGACAAGTCCTCTACAGACTCTGATTTTTCAGAGGCAGCAAAGGCCAAGCTTCGGTACATTGCTGGAGCCTGCATCCACAAAATTTCGTCACGGTTGCGCCAGTCAGTAGTCAGAAGTCTCGGGAAAAGCAAAGGAAAATTTACACGCAAGTTTAATTATCAAAAACAAAATTTACTTAAACAGCTTCAAATCAAAGAGAGTGAAGTGTCGGAATCTTCAGATCAGGCGAGTTTTGCTGAAATAGAATTTAAGCAGGGACCAAGTAGAGGCCTCCGCATCATTAGTGACCCAGTGTTCAAATACTTCCTCAAACTGAACTCTGCATTGCAAGTCTGTCTGTCTCCAGCATCTTTTCATTTGCATGGTAAAAACATTCACATTGTTTGCAGAGAATTTTTAGGGGATAATATAGACCTGCTGGATGCCTGGATTCAGCTTTTTTCAAATACCTGTACCTCTGAGTATATAGAGGATGATGTTTACCTGTCACTTATCCTTGATCTTTATAGTTTTATCAATGAACATTTTGTTCGTATTGCATTAATTGAAGGTTTGCATACATTCAAAGCTCTGGTTCCTCGCAAGAAAAAGCAGGCATTGAGACAGAAGATACAGGCCTTGGGAGAGAAGGGTTGTAAGAATAAAGGTGAAAAGAGGAAAGCAGCTGCAGTTGAAATACAAGAGGAAGATGAGTACATATGTAGGGAGTGTGGAAATGTGTGTGAATGGGAACCGGCTGACTTGGCATTAGAAAGCCTTGCATGTGATGTTTGTAACTCTTGGTATCACTATAAGTGCGTTGGTGTCAAAGGATCAGAGGCATTTTTGAAAGATTCTCATTCCAAGTGGAAATGTCTTCTGTGCATATCTTCAAAAGGAAAGGGGAAAGGAAAGGGAAAACCTAAGTGAATAGCTATGGAATGTTTATTAGCTCACCATCATCAGGCCTGGGTTTCACAAACTTTATGTACATGTATGTTCTCACACTACACTTATTAGTCAAGATTGAAATATTCAGGTTAATGAAGATAAACTGACAATGTGCGCTTCCATAGTAATATTATGAATATGCAAAAATGTTTAGTCTAGTACTATAAGGGCCGAGCCCTGGTAGCTCAGTCGGTAGCGACGCGGGCTGTCAATCCAGGGGTTGTGAGTTTGAATCCCGGCTCGGCCAACTTTCTTTCCGACGATTGACAAAAGTCGATGCGACATGCGTCATTTGTCCTCCACCAATGGGCTAAGTCTATATGGAAAAGCAGCCGGTTGCTTGGAAAGATTGTTGTGTGGAGTACTGGTGTGAGAAACCAGGAAATGCATGAGAAGGTGAAGTGGCCGCCGTGATATAACTGAGAAATTGTTAAAAACGGCGTTAAACCCCAATCAATCAAAGTACTACAAGTGTAACATGTATACCGACTTAGTGCTAGTGTGTATGTAATATATACATGTACTGACTTGGTGCTATTGAGTTATTGATTTAATGATTGTATGTATTGATTCAGTACTAGCATAATATATGTATGTACTGCCTTGGTGCCAGAATGATATACAGGTGTATGCATGCAATTGACTTTGTGCCAATGTAATATTTTTGACCACATGTTTCATCTGCTGCTGATTTGTTGTATGTGGGAAAGGGTCAAGATATAGAAATGAGAGTACAATGAGGCCATGGACCGCTCAGCTGAGAATATGCTCATTATGACAAGATTATTATTTCCAGGTCATTCAATTATACTGATTAATGCATTTCAACGCTTGCCCATTTAACCCTTACCCACATACAGATGTGTAACAGACACATCTGAAACAGACAACTTTTAAAAGCATTGTGGCAAAAGGAGAAATTGGTCATAAGGTTCAAAATAATGATTAAACTTTTATTTCAATAGATATTTTAATCTTTCGTCACTATGTCATCTGCTGCAGAGATGTTGTTTGTGGGGAAAGCAGACGACTTTTAAAGAATAGTGGCAAAAACCTAAAATAATCTCCATAAAATATAACTCAAGTATTATATTATAGAGTTGAAAACATTGTGGCAAAAGGTGAAATTGCTCATATTGAGCATTTTCTCCCTTTGTCAGAATTTTTTCAAAAGTCGTCTGCTGCATATGTGTCTACAAATGGAGAAGGGTTAAAGCATATCTGAATTGTAATTTTGATTGTCCTAATCCCTAGGGGCAAACACAACAATTGTCCACATATCTTGACATAAGACAACCAATTTGTTTATTTGTTTGTCAATTTAATCATTTTCTGATGTACCCATCCAAATGGCTTAAAGGAGAATTTCTGTATATAGTCATCATGGGAACATTTCTGCATACTTATGTTGGAATCAGACAAGCAGTTCAAGAGGAAAGAATATTAAAATTTGTGTCATTCAACCCCTATACTGATGCCTTTCAGTAGTCAGAGGGTAATCAGAGCAGAAGATTTGTTTAAGTGTTGTCATTTACCCGCTTTCTGCATATATACAGGAACCAAAGTCATCATTTAAATTTAATCTTTGAAGATTTTCCTTAAATTTGACCTGGTGACCTACTTTTTGACCATGTTCGAAGTTGACTTATAAATCATCAAGACAAACATTCGGATAAAATTTCAACATGCTCAAGTTAAAAATGCAGTTTCCAGAGTGTAAACACGATTTCCCTTCATTTTGGCCTACTGACCTTGTTTTTAACCCGGCATGACCCATATTCGAACTCGGCCTAGATATTATTTTGATAAACACCAAATTTGAAGCTGCTGTAGCCAAATTCTCGGTTATATCACGGCGGCCAGTTCACCTACTCATGCATTTCCTGGTTTTCTCACACCAGTACTTCACACAACAATCTTCCCAAGCAACTGGCTGCTTTTCCATATAGACTTAGCCCATTGGTGGAAGACGAATGACGCATGTCGCATTAACTTTTGTCAATCGTCGGAAAGAAAGTTGGCCGAACCGGATTCAAACTCACAACCTCACAACAGGATTTCCCTTTAAATTGACCCTGTGACCTAGTTTTTGACCTCTTGTGACCCAGTTTCGAACTTGTCCAAGATTTGATGGAGATGAATGTTCTGATAAACTTTCATAAGATCGGATGCAAAATGTAGAAGGTTCACAAGGGTAAATGCTGACGACGGACAAATGAGGTGACAATAGCTCACCTTGCTCTTCGTGCACAGGTGAGCTAAAATCCTCAATGTTTGCCTTATAAATAGATAATCATATATGTAAAAGATGACTATATGTAATGTTTCTCATCAAAAGACTGCTTACCAAACTGCACTATCGAAAAAGTGCGACATGATGAAGTCGGTTAATTCTTTTCATAGAACGTTTTTTTTGTTCTAAAATTTGACATTTAAATTTCCCGCCAGGTAGAGTTACCCCTCTTTGTTTACAAGTCTACTATAACTACCACTATTAATTGTAACTCATAAAACTATGCATGTGTTATGCAGTTGTTTTACATATATTGAATACAATCAATTTATCATGACTTCGTATTTTTTCTCCTTTATTAAATAAATATTAAATACTTACACTTTCTGTGCTGAACTGTCATAACTGTGACGTCACGCCATGGCTTCGGGAGGAATACAAACTAGGCCGCGTAAAATGAATTTTTCGAAAGTACGCGAGGAATTTTATAAGTTGGATGCAGATTTCGGCAGGTTTGTGTTGATAAATTTGAAGATTAGGTTATTATTGTTTGATAAGCGATTTGAGATAAGGAGACATAGCTCGGAACGATTTTTGCAGAATTTTTTATCGAAGGTGGTTAGATTTTGTGCCCGCGACTCATTTCATTCCTTGTGTTTTTTTTATAGTATACGGGTTTTTTTTTTTATATATATATATATAGACTGTTATAAAACGTCAGACTCCTGTGGTAATATCAGTTTCTTTCAAATGTTGCATGACTGAAATGGTGTATGGAGTAAGACCTAAATCATACCTCAGCATTCTAAAAACACTTGTAGACCTCGCAGAGTTAGTGATATCTCCTAATACACGTTCAACTTGTACTAGTGTCTCAGAATTTCTTACTGATCTAGGACGTCCAGTATTACTATGCCGCCTGTCATCTACCGATCCTGAATCTTCAAACCTTCGAATAATTCGATGGATATGTTTCTTATTTAAACTCTTTATATTTCTTTTTCATGGTCCTAATTACTGTAACAGGCGATTTACTTTGATATTACAGCTAAACAATTTCTTTACACTGGTTTCTGGACGGCGCCATTTTGAAAACTGTCCACAGGAAATGACGTCATTCATGACATCATGACGTCCATGTTTTCCCGTATTTTTTAAGGTCTCTGAAAATTTCAAACCTTTTCTCTTTGTTGTTGTGCCTTATGTAGATGTATCTCAACAAATACAAAACTTATGAGACTTTGTAATGGGGACACATATTATGAAACACCCTGTATGTATGCTGCTGTGTGTCTTTGCCATATTTTCATTTTAAGTTGTTTGTAAATGAACAAAGCCATGTTTTTGTGCCGATAGCTTATAAGGTTGAGTTGACTTGATAAAAAGACGGTGTCTAGCCACCATTACACACGTGATTCTATTAATGTGCGACCTTTTGCATTAATCCAGACGTAGACATCATGGGCTCCAATGCGGTTCAGCAATTAATCGTTATTTAATACAGAGAAATAGTTTAGGGCGAACATGCGGGCTGATACGTCTGGTTACAAAGCTTTCGCGTGAATAATTGAACAGTTGACTAGTTGATGGACTGTAGTGTAACATCATAAAATTAACGCTTTCCATAATACAGACGCGTGTTGACGCCACTCCATCATACGAGTTTTGGAAACATTGGGACAAAATGAGATATTTCTCATGATGAGCAATATCTCCTTTCGCCACAATGTTTTCAACACATTCAATAACAATGCTTTCATCCTGCACATAAGCCTCTAAATATAGAAAAATAAAGATAGAATTTGACGATCGCACATCACAATATATAGGTCACGCAGTATGGTTCAATTTGTGATATTTTTTAGTAATTCAGATGCTTTTTGTACTTTTGCTATATTTTATTTGATTGTATACTTTGATACTTTCAATTTGAAAAAAAAAAAAAAAGATGCAGTATCTGATCATATAGCACGCTTTGATATTGCACGCAATGTGATATCGCACTCAGATAGTGTTCACGTGCTGCTAAGGACGGAACTTATTCCATACAGAACCTGTTACAGAGCGCAAGCTCTGGCAACTCAGCAGGAGGAACGGAGGAACTCGTCCAACATAATATTTCCCTGTACAGATGCAATAAACTATAATACATTCAGTCATTTGAGAACTAATAAATGCCTCAGAAAGAGCTGCTGGTGTCTGTCTACCGGAATCACTTAATTGTAATATTGATGACGACATAAATTGGTAGGTCATAGTTCAATGTGTGTCAAAATTTTAAAATAATTTTATAGATATCAATAGCAGGCATTCTAATTATTGAAGGCATTTCTTTTTCATTAATGCGTCAATTAGCTTTCACAAAATGTTGGTCTACAGTCCATCTCTAAAATCAGCCAAAGGACTTACATGAAATATGGCTTGCTCTTCTTAACCCTTTCGCTGCCAAAGGCAACAAAGGCTTTTTCAAACAATGCAGATTCAGGTGAGACAGCTCGTTACGAGCTGTCTCCCCCGAAATCTGCATTGCATGCGACTTGGACATTACATTTTACCAAATTTCCTGTTGGACGAAAACATGGAGTGGTCCAGTTTTCAACACGAAAGTTCAAACTTAGTGATATTCGGCAGTGAGAGAGTTAAAGCACGACGAGTTCAATTCGATTGCTTGTTGCCAACAACAAATATTTGCCAAACATAACAAACATCGAGGCTTAGCTATTAACTTTTCTATAAATGGAAGCATAATTATTGAATACAATTGAAATCATTTAAAAATATCTTCTTCAGCAGATGCGCCCTAGGGAATTGATATTAACGCCACTAAATGTATAAAAGAAGATATACCGCATATGAGATAATGCATTTTTAGTTATATTGCCTCAAAGAGCTCTAAGATCTTAAAGTTTCCTAGTTAACACGTAGATGAAATTAAACGCCATTGCTTAGGTGTGTGGGTGTGGTAAATAATGCCTCGTGGGCACAAACCTTTAGAATATATTAATAGAAATAATCTGTCTGAAAAACAATATTTCTGTAATTATAACATCAGACAATAAACAAAAATAGTTACCACTGAAAGAGTTGCGGTTTCTAATACAAGCAATTGCATAAAGAAAACACAGGTGCACTGATTAAAAATTATAAAAACTTGAACAGTGCGTCACAACCAATGAAATGAATGTTGTCAGACAGATGCTACCGTATCTTAGGATACGCTTTGGAATATTTCGAATTTTAAACAAAAGTCTGTTACAATAATCATTACCAATAAGGTTGAAGTCTAAAGCAGAGAAAAAAAGATATTGTCCAAGCTATTATTTCTAGAGTGGTTTATTTACCTTTAAATGTAATGGAATGTTGTTGTAGATAACACATGCTGTGATTGAGCATAAGCTTTTTAACTTAATTGGACCCTTTGATAGTATACACTTTATCACGTACAAGCATCTGATAAGTGGAATAATATTTCAAGAGACATTTTTAGATAAAAGGTAGTTCGGTGCGATACCCTAGATCTTTCCAATGGACATTTTGGTTTTATAACGTGCTCAGTTTATAGCACCGATACACGCGATGTAATTTCCTCTTGAAATGACCATTATTATGTTCTTATTACTTAATAAATGAATTGAACATGAATTACCGATAAAATACCGATTGTAAGTTCATTAATTTGTAAAAAATGTGCAACAGTCTTACAAACAAACATCTTCAGTGCATATATCACAAACGAGTGAAAAATACGCAACTCCATAATCAACAAATGAAAATAGTCGACTGAAAGGTGACAGTTTATCCATTTAAGTTATCCCTATTCCATATGTACAATAATGCAGCCGAAGGGACCGTGTGGTTAGTTCGAGAGTTCCAAAGAGAAGATGTTCGAGTTTTCGGAATAGAACAACTCGAACTAAATAAAGCTTTGGTCGGGACCGAGAGATGGGTTCAAGAAGAGTTCGAGCTTTCCCATGTTCTATATACTGAGGTTCAACTGAAACAATCAAATTGATTATCAAAATATATTGGCCTGACAATGATATGACCAATTTTATTAAAGACACAAATATAGGCATTTTGGCCGAAAACCTAAAACACACACAAAAAAAGAAAATGAAAACTACAAATCATATTACAGTTTATATATAACTTTATATATATAATTTGAATCAATATGAAAAGAGAATTTGTGAGAAAAATATGAAAACAAATATATTAAGCTGTTTTTCAAGGTCGAAATGGTGTCACATTTTACGCCTGAAAAAGTTGGTCATGTCATTGACAGGCCAATATTTTTTTTTTAGATCGATTACAAATATTTTTTTTCTTATTTCAATCAGTTATTGTATGTACTAATAAAATACAAAGAATAAAGAAATTCTATGATTTGGAAATATTTTGTGAAAAAACTGTAGCATACGCCTTTAACTGGGCTTCATTCAGGTAATGCTAACACCGAGTGTTTGGCGAGTGTTAGACCAAATGTTATGTAATTGGTTGATTCGGCTAACACATGCCCAAGTGCTCGGTATTTGAGGACAATCTAAATACATCCCTAGTTTTACACTTACGTGTGATGCCGTCACATATAAAAGTACCCTTTTAACCTAACGTGATCGGAGTTTCATTTTATATTCAAAGCGATGTACTTGTGATGCATTCTCTCTTCTTTCCATACTTAAGACAATCAAAGCAATCAAAGTGCTATGGGTCGGTACCACTGGTATGGGTGTTTAAAGCTGGCAATATGTTGCACATTTTGGAGAAGTAACAACACAGTTGCATAATTGCAAATCCTGTTCACGTATAGTGGAGCAAATCAATCCAGTCTGGCATATTGAGGTCATACTAGTTCAGTAAATGTTGGATACAAACATCGAAAGAATGCTTTTGTGTATCCATACATTGCTTGCGAATATATTCATTCGATCTTGATAGAAATATAGTACACAGATTTCTTATGAAATTTTATCATAAGCCATAAACATTTTCAATATTATTTTTCATATTTCGGATATATATAGGATCCATCATGAGTTTTCTTTGGAGATCAAGATTTCTTAAATGAGTCTAGAAAAAGACGGTTATTAACTCTTGGCGAGGTTAATAACTCTCTTTTTCGAGACGAATTTAAGAAATCTTCTCCAAAGAAAAACGAGTGATGGATTCTTTTTATCACCTAAACAGTGTGTTTTAATGAAAAATATTGACAACATCAAAACAAAGACCGAATAACATATTCTTCATAAGAACTTGTGATTCACCGCATAAAAAAGTAGTCCTCATCATTTTTCAATAAGAAGAAAAAAAACACCAATGTTAAGACTCGTTATTTATTCAAAATAACGTATTATTGCATTTTTCAATGTGTAAAATTTAACAACTTAACAATAAACATAATAAAGATAAAGGTCAAAATGACGTCATCAGTAGTCGCGTGTATGACGTGTTTTTGTTATCACACGTGTATGATAACGTTGTTCCGTGATTTGTTCTCAACTTGAAAATAAGGGTATTTATGTCATAAAAATAAAAATAGCAAGTTCCCCTACTCATGTGTTTCCTGCCTTCTCACACCAGTACTCCACACAACATTTTTTCAAGCAACTGGCTGCTTTTTTACATAGACTGTTAGCCCATTGGTGAAAGACGAATGACGCTTGTCACATTTTCTTTTGTCAAACGTCGGAAAGAATGTTGTCCGAGCTAGGATTAGAACTCACAATCCCTGGATCGACAGCCCGCGTTGCTACCGACTGAGCTACCGGGGATCGGCTGCACAGGAGGAAACACGCATAACTTAATGGAATAATTATTACATGAGCGTCGTTCAGTAAAAATAAACAGAAATGCATTTGCGAACAGTGTTGGTCCACATCAGACAGTGCATTCGCGCATTTTTATCTGGCTCTGCACTGTTCGCGAATTAGTCACACAAGGTTTAAATAATGTTCTATAAAGCAATATCCATTTGGATCATCAGCCTAAATGCACAGTCAGCGTCCTAACCTCGTGTTATAATTACGTTACGGTTGTTTTTTCCTGGAACACCGCTCATATTATCGCTCGTTTTCAAATTTATTTTATCTCTATTGAAACTCTATTCACAGGGGCGTAGCTTTGCAATAATCATGTGTAGGCCGTCTCGTGAGAAAATCAACATTGTGGACTCTGCTTAAAGTAATGACCCGAATCAGCCTAAGCATGCCACACAGGCGTACCAGGAATTACACTTTTCGCCTCCTGTGGATTTCTGTTTCATGAATCACTACTCTATCTATCCCCCTTTAGATGGAATATGTCGGCCGGATCAGTCTGCGCGGACAGCGCAGGCTGATCGGGTCGATACATTACGCAGATGTGTATCGCCGCAGCTGCATTTATGGGCATTTTTAGGAAAATGTGTAGGCACGTGCCTACATTGCCTAAAGGGAGCTACGCCTCTGATTCGTTTTCTCTTTATGAATAGAATCAATGGTAACAGACAGTATCGGAACCACTTTAAATAACCCTTTATAGAAAGCAGACGAATTTTGACACATCTGCAACGTCCTACGTTTGAGATAATTGTGACAAAAGGAGTAATTGCTAATAATGATCAATTTCCTCTTTTTAGCCACATTTCATTCAACTCTATTCAATAATTATACTTTCATTTATATTTGTCTATAGTTTTGCCATTCAAAGTCATTCAAAGTCGTCTGCTGCATATAAGTTACTTGTTGGACAGGGTTAAGCGTCGCATAGGAAATAAAATATAGTGAAATGTGTTATTTATTGCTAAAACGTGAAAGTTGGATTAAATTAAATGTAAAATTGTTTTATCAAGTCTTCTATCATTATATCGATTAGTAATGTTCAAGAGACAATTGCCATCTTAACTTCAAGAGTAATTGCAGTCTTACATATTAACTATGTTTAACGCGGGATACTACTGAGGCATTTCAAGTTATGTGTCGTCCTTTGTGATTGGATAAAGATCGAAAAAGGCAAACAAGATTAACCTTTTCAGATATTTAAAATGTTAAAAAAATCGATTTGTATTTATCATTTCATATGTCGGATAAAAATTGCTGATTTAATAAGGACACATTTTCGTTTAAACGCATTTATATCGATTTGAGGTTTTATCGTACATAACTAAGGTTAGATGTTTGTTTCATGGAAATCTAAACAGCAACCGCTCAGCTTGTCTTGAACAAATCCAAATGGCAAAACCGACTCTTCAAGGGATTCGAAATCGGGACCTTTAGTAAACTCTTTATAAACTAGCTACTGGTTTCATCGGAATGACATATCTTCAGACTCTGTATTAATATAAACAATTAACTAAACGTTATGTGCAATGTCATACAGTAACCGCCTTTCAAGACAAAGGCTTTCATCGAAAAATCCAGGTCAGACTGCACGTTTAAGTAGTCTGATCAGGATCGTCTGTATTCGCCATGTCGTTGTCACAGAAGCTCTTCAGAATGATTATGATAAACAATGAACTATGCAGGGTTTCATTTTGAACACAATAACATTATTTCAAAAATGCCCGAAAGGTTGGTTTTCCAATGAGGTGACAATTTATTTCTGCATTTAACTCTTTCAGCGCCGAATTGTTTAAAGTAGACTCTTCCATGTTCAAAATCAGGGGTCTCCATTTCTCATGTAATACAATTTAAGACTATTTTGATAACTAAAACGCAAACAATGCTGATTTCAGGTGAGACAGCTCGTTACGAGCTGACTCGCCTGAATCAGGATTGTTTGCAAAAACCTGAATATTGCCTTTGGCGATGAAAGAGTTAAGTAACTCTAATGCTGTGGATGCGTAAGGTAAACCTTATAGAGAAGAAGTCACAATAAACAAGAGTTCTTTCAGAGACTTACAATGACATTTCTGACACGTTTTATTGGTATGTAGGTTATTAGTCGCCGGGCAGAAGCCCGCGACTTCTATTTTTAATAGGTTTTCTGAAATCACATGGGAGGGGGGATTATTATTAGAAAGAAACACATTTAGATGTCTTGAACATATTACAATTGTGTTTGTTTAAAAACACTAAGTAATGACACATCTAAAATGAAATAAATATTCCGATGTTTTAGGTATTTTCAGTTTCTTTATTTTGACTCGCATTTATGTTTTTTTTGTTTTATTTACGAAGACAAAACAGTCCCTATTAGCTAGACTGGTAAGGTTTATTTTACACTATATACTACATGTAATCAAAAGTCGATAATTACAAACCTTTACGTCCCAGTCTAATTTGTTTACTTACGCGCACCTGCCTGACTCGCGAATACCAACTGCGTAGATCAATCTCCTTTGCAGAGAGCCGCTCTTTACACTCACTTACAAATAGTAAATTATAGGTGATTTAAAATGTTTATTTGGTTCGAAACAAATGAAGAAAAGAACAAACCGAGATAAAAACTGGTTTTAATGGAAAAATGCCTTTGAACGAACACTCTCTGCCTATAAAGAGAGTTTCAAGAACGACACCTCTGCGAATAAGAAAGAATCGGGTCTTTCGTACAAAATTATTTCGTTCTTGACAATTTTAAATGTGTCATTTAATTCCCTAAAGGCATATTGCTTCCGATCTGCATATTGTTATGCATCATTGACACAAGGGCGCTCATCATAATATAATTTTAAAACATGAGTAGTTTGTTGTTTTCATTATAAAAAAGGAAGGAAAGAATTAAAATAAATTAACATGTTGTAGGGCTAAGTTTATGTTCGAAATTAAGTTTAAATTATACAACAATTTCAATGAGATTTAACTGTTTAGTTGATATTATATTTCGAAGGTGGTCTAATTTATAAATAGTGGACTACATTTCAACATTTGTTAAAGTATGATATAATTAGGATGCTAAGCTAATATCATTTTGAGAAAAAGAGAAAACTCATGTCTTCAGCGATTTAACCCTTATCTCATTGTTTTAAAAGTAGATTGCTGCAAAGATGTCCACTGTTGACTTTAAAAGAGGAAAGGTAAAATGACGTGCTATTGCATGCAAATCCTAAATTATCTGTTTTGTGGTTTTATTGAAAAAATAATAAAATTCAAATATTCTGACAAACATTTTGAAAAGTGTATGTGGAATTCACAAATCTTATAATTATTCCTCAATGAAAGCACTGTATACATACTAAGACTAATGATTGGCAAGATTACTCATTTCCGTTACTGTTTATGATCAATAATTAGTTGGTTGTGTGTATGGTCAACCTACTTTGGAATGGAGATTGATCATAAACAATGAAAGGCTTCAATTATCATTCACTTCGTTGACAAAAAAATGCAAGTTATGATACATTTTCACTTGACCCCACCCCTGATGTTCCAATATGCCTCTCAGTTGATAACTGTTTATTCAACTACTATAATGTTAGTGTTATGCATAACTGCACTATGGATATCCGGCGACATTGATGCGTTGCATCAACTTTCTCTTGTATAAGAAAGAAAAAGCACTTGTTTGTGCAAAGTATGATTGCTTTGCCTGTTAAAGTGTAAATCAGTTTCTTATACATATGTTTCGTCTAGTCTGCGGCTTCTAAAAACAATACTTGTTTAAAAAATAAACCCATACTTTACGTAGAGTTTACAACAGCCGCACAAAAGGAATGAATAATCAAAGCGCTGACTTATTGTAGGCTAGGCGGAGGGTCTGATTACATGCATGAATAGGTATGGAACGCAGTACATTTTCACGTATATGAGGTACATATTTCATTTGACGTGGTACATTATTCATGATATGAAGTGCCTTTTCTATTATGTGTGGTAATTATTGAATAATATGCAGTACAAAATAGTGTTTAAACAGTAGAATAACCATTATACGTTGTACAAACAACGTCATGTGCAATACAAACTATATACTATGCAGTACAAAGGACATTATATGTGGTGTATTTGTTTGTGTATGCAGTAGTTGTACATGTATACGATGTATGTTGGTCAATATGTTGGTCGATGTATGTTTTAATATATGACGTGCCTGCACGTATCTTTATACCTGGTGAATTATTATGTATGTGTTCATAAAAAAGCATTTGGCAATATGTTCGGTCCATACTAATTTATACATGGTGTAAACAGCTTTATATGCGGTGCATTTTTCATTAGGATGATCATACTTTCCGGCATTTTCCGTAATTATTTATCCGGAAAATACCGAGTCAGACAGATAGATATTAACATTTACACCGTTTACTCAATTTCCCAAAAAGCGCTTGAATAATTTATAAATAGATGTGTACACATGTTCTGAATCCTCAATAGACGAGATTGGTCTGTTCATTCGGCATGATTTGCAGTCTGATCAAAATCTAAAATTTAAAGTCTGAATATTACTAGTCCAGTTATATTTGACCTCTCACAAGGTCGAGTGCTTTTCAACGGAGTCTTATGTTATAGGACTAGAATATTACATGTACTTACATATGCTTATTAGAAGCTTCAGTCAACTTGTGAGGATTATGATAAGTTCAGATAAAACGAAGTTATGCCTTTTCCCAAAGACAAAATCAAATATATCATGTAAATCACTTTTCAAGTTATTTCTCTTATTTCCAGAAGCTTCTGAGGAATTTAAAGCTGTTTTTATGAGGGAACATTACCATAAAGTGGTAACCTAAACACGTTTTTAAATCTTTTCCGTAATACAACAAGTATGCATCAGATGACGTTAAGCCAAAACTATAGAAAATCTTAATAAATGAAAGTATAATTATTGAACAGGGGTTGGTTGAACGCATCGTGACAAATGGAGAAATTTCTTAAGATGAGCAATTTATCCTTTTGCCATAATGCTTTCAAGAGTTGTCTGCTTCAGGAATCAGAGATCGTCTGCATAGACGACATTCTGCATCTCGTCTATTTAGAAAATGTGTACACTCTCATAAAGATTGTTCCACAAGGCCTTTTTAAAATGGAATAGACGGTGTTAATGTTCAAACCTATCTGTCATGCTCGGTAATTTCCGGAAATAATTCCGGAGAATGCCGGAAAGTATGATAATCCCTAATGTTAATGCACCGCGTATAATGTTTATACCACCGCATATAATCAAAGTACCACAACACGTATTGAAGAATAGACTGCATATAATGTTGTTTGTATTGTATATGACGTTGTTTGCACACTATATAATGGTTATATTCTACTATATCTTTATACTTGTGGACTTCATATTATTAAATAACCACGCTATAGTATACAAAATGCACTGCATATCATGCACAATGTACCACATCAAATGAAATATGTACCTAGTATACATGAAAATGTACTGCGTATAATACAATACAACATAGTAAGACAGTAAAGGCGTTCCATAAATACGTGTCAATGTTATTTGTGAAAGTGGTCAAAATATTATGACGTTGTGACTGGGTTAGGTCTGCTTAGTGGTCTGTAACCTGTGATCTACATACCACCTTTATTTCAGCCTCTTCTAGGGCTTATTACACCAAAACCATCCGTAACTGGGTTGAGCCAAATAGTTTGTAAGAAAAACTTGTTTTTTATTTGAAATGCGTGAGTGTTTCTAGCTAACTGTATTGTATATGTAAACGGGAATATGCAGTCCATGTGGATGCATATGTGTCGTAGTGAAATTGCAGGAACATTTGACCGTATGCGCAATCTGAAGGAATGGATAGGGTGAAGTAAACTTAGTCTTGTTGTGAAGATGATCTGAAAATGGATTCCGTCATTCAAATGACACGGTCTTTTTTCCCCAGAAAATACATGATATTATTGAATTTATTTTTTAAATCAGACAGGTAATTCACCAGTGATTAGCGTGTGGCACTTGGCTACATCGCTTTAAAATGTTATATTTGAGTATTTACATTGAAATAAAGAATAGTTTATTTGGCAGCCTCTGACATACACTCAACATTGAGAGATGTACATTTAGACGTAATATATCGGACTATACTCAGCTGTATTATTCCGCATTTCATAGCATTTTCTTTTTAATTTTCTAGATAGCAGATCAAGTTTTTTCTAAAGAGTGGATGTATTGTCTTTTCTGAGTGTATAGACGTCACATGTCAAAAGATATGGTACAAGTTATTTTTATTTGCCGGAAGCACATTTTGGATTTCTGGGGAAAAGAGTTCCAAACTGTTTACACATGTGTGTACCCGGGTCATTGCGGAAGGGTTATATCCGAGATGTTACCAGAGGAAGCAAGTAATGTTCGCGTTAATTGAATGCGTTTATTAGTAAACAACAGAGTAAATAACGGAGAAACATTGCGTTATTCGATATGCGAAATGTTTATCAAGTCATTTATGATATCTTTATATAAATCAACTGGTAGATTAGAATTCCAAACGTGTCTGTTCTATTTGTATTATCTGATTGATTGGTGTTTATGAGACATTCAGTAGTAAATCATCTATATGACATCGAGTACACTACCAATACACCGGCAAGTTCTACCTGACCAGAGCTCTAGATAAGGGGTACTGTTCATGGTCTAAAATCCAACTTTGACACACAAATGACGAAAATTCCTTTGAGTACCCACAGCATACTGTTTAGTTGAGTATTAAGAGAGCTAGTATGGGAGAAAAGACCAGTTTACAGCCCCTTATCTAGTCCTCTGCCTGGAATCAGCAAATTAGCCATTAGGTTGTTCCCGTTAACATGGGTACCAGGGGTCTGATCCCCTACGTCAGGGGCGTAGCTTTGCAATAATCAATGTGTAGGCCGTCTCGTGAGAAAATCAACAGTGTGGACTCTGCGTAAAGTATTGATCCGGATTAGCCTAAGCATGCCACACAGGCCTACTCGGATAGACACTTTTCGCGTCCTGTGGATTTTCTGTGTCAGAAATCACTTCTCTATACAACTATCCCCCTAAGACGGAATGTGTCGGCCGGATCAGTCTGCGCGGACAGCGCAGGCTGATCGCAGCTGTATTTTGGGGCATTTTGAGAAGAAATGTGTAGGCACGTGCCTACAGTGCCTAACGGGAGCTACGCCTCTGTACGTACTTTGTTTCTTCGCGTCTCGTGCATGTATCAAAGTTTGACCAAACTTCGTTCCCTTGAGATTATCTTTTGGAAAAAGATCAATCTTATTTTAAAAAATCTACACAAGTTGACAAAAGCTTCTTACTAGCTTATGTAATTACCATGTTAACAGTGATAAATCTGCTCTGTTAAAGCAACAACCAACATTGACATGTTCTCATTATCGAGCTCATATAAGTCGTTTTGTGTTTTGTTTAAGGCAATGTTCGACCATTTGTTCGGCTATATCACTAGGACAGAGCAGTTTAATATGATCCCTGGGTATCTAATTCATTCCTTTCTACTTCAGAAAATAAATTTAAGTGTAGAGGTTATTTTTTTTAACCAATTTCAAATACAAAATGAGCTGATGATATTTTCTGGCATATAATGAATCAAAATTGAAATAGGTTTTTTTTTCAATAAAGCTTAACTTAAAATTGTCTTCATTCCATGAAAAAAGGTATAATTGGTTACGTTTTTTCCGCAGGTTTCATAAGAAAACACTTTGAAAGAAATAATTAGCAATTTCACGCAATTGTTTTTTAGCGCGTGTATGGAATATCTCTATTTCAGCTGCTAAGAAAACTCCTTACAATATATTCCAGGTGACTAATTAAAGAATAGTCATTGATTTGGACCATTATTAACTTTTAATTCTGAAAAATTTAAACTTCCACACGTTAGTTCAATCCCAATGCACATGTGTTACGACTTCCATCATAACTTTAACCTTTTCACAACTACAACAACATTTACAGCAGACGACTTTGAAAACATTTAGTCACACATATGGAAACTCTATAAATTAATGATCACTTATTGAAAAAAGTTGAAAACATGAGCAATTTCTCCTTTATCCACAATGTTTTCAAAAGTCGTCTGCTGCATCGGCGGCAGAAAGCGTCTACATGTTGGAAAGGATTATTTATCGTTTATTGAAGATCAATTTAGAAGTAAACAACGTGAATATACCATAATTGTCATTTTATCTAGCAACGGTTCCACAGCTCTCTGCGAAAACAGAGGCATTTGCGACCAACGCAGATCCAGATCACCTAGTAGATTCACCTAGTCTGATCTGTCCCTGCACTGTTCGCCAATTCCTCGTAGAAGGGTTCAACAAAGGTTTGTAAAGCATTGCCCATTTCGATCCTTAGTATGGATGAGCAGGTCGGTGTTTTACACACGCGTAATCATTACGTAAATGTTGGTTTTCCCGGAGGACCGCATTTTTGTTAATAGCAATTTAAATGTGCTCGAAAGGACAGCTCTCATTAGAATCATTTTCTGATTTTAGTCTGTTTTGCGGTTCTTTTTCTTTTCAACAAAGGCACGTTTTGGAATATAAAACATCAACAGCCTTCTTTTTTGTGGTGTAGAAATTAAGCAGAACTAGTTTAAATGTAATTTAAACCTTCTCGATGTTGTAGTAGTTTGAGCTTCAACTGAAGAGCGGGAACCAGGGTCCGACTCACAGTCTGGTCGTACCAAAGAAACATGGTAGTAATGCTTTTTCACATTGGCGTTCGAGATGGCGGGGATAGCAACATGACCTATGCTCTAATGTCAGCTTTAATCTACTGGCAATACTTGCAATTTATCCAGACCAAAAATCGCTGTGTTGCCTCGGTCACATATCTGTACGATGTCAGTACGATTCCACCAATTTTCAAAATCCGTACGGTCTCCTAACAATCGTAGCCTCCGTACTATCTTTTGGGTGAAGCAATCCTAGGATATCTCGTACGGACATCGCAGACAAGTCGTGCGGAATTCGCAAGGAACTTGGACGTACCTCTGCAACCTTGAATCGTCAAGGATGTCGTACGGATCCCCTACGGCGAACGTAACGCCAAACGGCCCCGTGCGGACATCGCAAGTCCCCCGCCCGGTGTCCATAGTATCGTACGGGCATCTTACGTTGACCATGCGAGTCCCTTGCGATAGTCGTGCGAGCACCGACAAGCTCTGACGGGCTTCGAGGGTTTCCAAATTCGCATGGACATCGTGTAATGCCTGTACGAACTATTGCGAGGTGCTCCCGATTTCTAAATTTTCTACGAGCTCGGCGAGAATTCGGAAGCTCGGTTTCACCGAGTCCCCTACGAGTTCACAAAATCCGTACGATGCTCGCAAGATCCAACGATGTCCCTACGGATTCCGTGCGAGTTTGCAAATTTATGCAGTTGACTTGAAAATCTCTATAAATTATACATATGGTATCGAATCGAGTTTTACATATTGTGGCAAAAGGAGAAAATGATTTGCCTCCTTCTGCCACGAAGTCGTCTGCTGCATATGCGTCGTTAGGTTGGAAACGAAGAAGCTGTGTGAAGTTAGCTAAACATACGACATTCGACATTCGACATTCAAAAGTTGGAAAAAAAAACGAATGTCGTGCTGGCACGACATTCGACATTCGACATTCAAAAGTTGAAAAAAAAAAAACGAATGTCGTGCTGGCACGACATTCGACATTCGACATTCAAAAGTTGAAAAAAAAAAAACGAATGTCGTGCTGGCACGACATTCGACATTCGACATTCAAAAAATAAAACTTCAAAAATTTGAATGTCGTGCTGGCACGACATTCGACATTCGACATTCAAAAGTTGGAAAAAAAACCGAATGTCGTGCTGGCACGACATTCGACATTCGACATTCAAAAGTTGAAAAAAAAAAAACGAATGTCGTGCTGGCACGACATTCGACATTCGACATTCAAAAAATAAAACTTAAAAAAATTGAATGTCGTGCTGGCACGACATTCGACATTCGACATTCAAAAATTGGAAAAAAAAACGAATGTCGTGCTGGCACGACATTCGACATTCGACATTCAAAAGTTGAAAAAAAAAAACGAATGTCGTGCTGGCACGACATTCGACATTCGACATTCATAAAATAAAACTTCAAAAATTTGAATGTCGTGCTGGCACGACATTCGACATTCGACATTCAAAAAATAAAACTTCAAAAAATTGAATGTCGTGCTGGCACGACATTCGACATTCGACATTCAAAAGTTGGAAAAAAAACCGAATGTCGTGCTGGCACGACATTCGACATTCGACATTCAAAAGTTGAAAAAAAAAAACGAATGTCGTGCTGGCACGACATTCGACATTCGACATTCAAAAAATAAAACTTAAAAAAATTGAATGTCGTGCTGGCACGACATTCGACATTCGACATTCAAAAGTTGGAAAAAAAAACGAATGTCGTGCTGGCACGACATTCGACATTCAAAAGTTGAAAAAAAAAACGAATGTCGTGCTGGCACGACATTCGACATTCAAAAGTTGAAAAAAAAAACGAATGTCGTGCTGGCACGACATTCGACATTCGACATTCAAAAAATAAAACTTCAAAAAATTGAATGTCGTGCTGGCACGACATTCGACATTCGACATTCAAAAGTTGGAAAAAAAAACGAATGTCGTGCTGGCACGACATTCGACATTCGACATTCAAAAGTTGAAAAAATATCTCAAGGGAATGCAACAACGGCCTTAAGGCGGAGTTCACCCGAGTCTGCCGCGTGTATTACGGGGAGCACTTAGGCCTACAAGCCCTTGTCACGGGAGTCGAACAAAAGAAAATCACAATGGAGTGGAACACTTTTTTTTTTTCTTACGGGCGTGGAACAACGGCCTTAAGGCGGATTTCTACTCGAGTCTGCTGCGTGTATTACGTGGAGCACTTGGGCCTACAAACCCTTGTCACGGCAGTCGAACAAAAAAAAAAGATCACAATGGAGTGGAACACTTTTATTTTTTTTCTTACGGGCGTGGAACCACGGCCTTAAGGCGGATTCCTACTCGAGTCTGATGCGTGTATTACGGGGAGCACTTGGGCCTACAAGCCCTTGTCACGGCAGTCGAACAAAAAAAAAAATCACAATGGAGTGGAACACTTTTTTGTTTTTGTTTCGGGCGAGGAACAACAGCCTTAAGGCGGATTTCTACCGGAGTCTGCTGCGTGTTTTACGGGGAGTACTCTGCTGCTAGTCGGGGAAATGTAAGCCGGGGCCGCATACTCTTTAAGGCAGGTCCCGCAGTCTACCCGCGCTAACGGCAAAGTACAGAGCTTTGTTTTACACTAGCACTCCGCTGCTAGTAGGGGAAATGTGCGCCGGTGCCGCATATGATATACGGCCGGTCCCGCAGTCTAGCCGCGCTTAAGGCGAAGTGCTGAGCCTTGATTTAGGCGAGCAATCGGCTGCTAGTAGGGGAAATGTGAGCCCGGGTCGCATACGCTATAAGGCAGGCCCTGCAGACTACATTCGACATTGGAAATTCAAAAACGAATGTCGCGCTGGCACGACATTCGACATACGACATTCAAATATTAAAACTTTAAAAAATCGAATGTCGTGCTGGCACGGGACAGCTACCAGGGCCCTAAGTCGAATTTCTACCCCAATTTACCGCATAATTTAAAGGGAGCACTCGGTCCTAGAGGCCATAGTCAAGGCAGTCGAAGCCCGAACATTTCACAATGGAGTGGAACACTTTTTTTTTTTTTTTTCACGGGACAGCTACCAGGGCCGTAAGTCGAATTTCTACCCGAATTTACCGCATAATTTAAAGGGAGCACTCGGTCCTAGAGGCCATAGTCAAGGCAGTCGAAGCCCGAACATTTCACAATGGAGTGGAACACTTTTTTTTTTTTTTTAAGGGACAGCTACCAGGGCCGTAAGTCGAATTTCTACCCGAGTTTACCGCGTAATTCAAGGGAGCACTCGGTACTAGAGGCCTTATAGTCATGACATTCAAAAGTTGGAAAAAAACCGAATGTCGTGCTGGCACGACATTCGACATTCGACATTCAAAAGTTGAAAAAATATCTCTTGCCCTTGCTCAAGCCCTTGTCAGGGGAGTCGAACAAAACAAAAATCACAATGGAGTGGAACACTTTTATTTTTTTTTCTTACGGGCGTGGAACAACGGCCTAAGGCGGATTTCTACCCGAGTCTTCTGCGTGTATTACGGGGAGCACTTGGGCCTACAAACCCTTGTCACGACAGTCGAAAAAAAAAATCACAATGGAGTGGAACACTTTTTTTTTTCTTACGGGCGTGGAACAACGGCCTTAAGGCGGATTTCTACTCGAGTCTGCTGCGTGTATTACGGGGAGCACTTGGGCCTACAAGCCCTTGTCACGGCAGTCGAACAAAAAAAAAATCACAATGGAGTGGAACACTTTTATTTTTTTTCTTACCGGCGTGGAACAACAGCTTTAAGGCGGATTTCTACCCGAGTCTGCTGCGTGTATTACGGGGAGCACTCTGCTGCTAGTTGGAGAAATGTAAGCCGGGGCCGCATACTCGTTAAGGCAGGTCCCGCAGTCTAACTGCGCTTACGGCGAAGTGCTGAGCTTTGTTTTACGCTAGCACTCCGCTGCTAGCAGGGAAAATGTGCGCTGGTGCCGCATATGATATACGGCCGGTCCCGCAGTCTACCCGCGATTACGGCGAAGTGCTGAGCCATGATTTATGCGAGCACTCGGCTGCTAGCAGAGGAAATGTGAGTCGGGGCCGAATACGCTATAAGGCAGGTCCCGCAGTCAACGCGCGCTTACGGCGAAGTGCTGAACCTTCTTTTACGCTAGCACTCCGCTGCTAGTAGGGGAAATGTGCGCCTGGGCCGCATATGCTATACGGCAAATCAGGCCCCAACGCACATTTTCCCAGCAATATGCGGAGTGCTGCCTTGAAACTAGGAGAGCACTTCGCCGGCAGCGCGGGTTCTAACGGCGGGACTGCCTTGTAGCAAATTCGGCCCCGGCGCACATTTCCCGAGGCATACGCAGAGTGCTGTCTGGAAACAAGGCGATGATTTCGCCGTCAGCGTGGATAAACAGCAGGACTTCCTTTTAGCAAATTCGGCCTCAGCGCACATTTCCTCGGCCATACGCCTCTAAAACAAGGCGAGGACTTCGCCTTCAGCGCTGGATTCATCGGCAGGACTGCCTTATTGCAAATTCGGCCCCAGCGCACATTTCCCCAGCCATATGCAGAGTGCTGCTTTGAGACAAGAAGAGCACTTTACTGTCAGCGCAAGTTCTAACGGCGGGACTGCCTTGTAGCAAATAAGGCCGTTGTTCCACGCCCATAAGAAAAAAAATAAAAGTGTTCCACTCCATTGTGTTTTTGTTTTTTTCGACTCCCGTGACAAGGGCTTGTGCTCCCCGTAATACACGCAGAAGACTCGAGTAGAAATCCGCCGTTAGGCCGTTGTTCAACGCCCGTAAGACAAAATATAAAAGTGTTCCACTCCATTGTGATTTTTTTTTTGTTAGACAAGGGCTTGTAGGCCCAAGTGCTCCCCGTAATACACGCGGCAGACTCGGGTAGAAATCCGCCTTAAGGTCGTTGTTCCACTCCCGTAAGATTTTTTTTCCAACTTTTGAATGTCGAATGTCGTATGTCGTGCCAGCACGACATTCGATTTTTTGATTTGTTTTATGTTTTCAACTTTTGAATGTCGAATGTCTAATGTCGTGCCAGCACGACATTCGACATTCAAAAATTGAAAAAAAAAAAAAAAATCAAAAAATCGAATGTCGTGCTGGCACGACATACGACATTCGACATTCGACAATCAAAAAATAAAACTTCAACAAATCGAATGTCGTGCTGGCACGACATACGACATTCGACATTCAAAAGTTGGGAAAAAAAACACGAATGTCGTGCTGGCACGACATTCGACATTCGACATTTAAAAGTTGAAAAAAAAATCTTACGGGAGTGGAACAACGACCTTAAGGCGGATTTCTACCCGAGTGTGCCGCGTGTATTACGGGGAGTACTTGGGCCTACAAGCCATTGTCACGGGAGTCGAACAAAAAAAATCACAATGGAGTGGAACACTTTTATTTTTTGTCTTACGGGAGTGGAACAACGGCCTTATTTGCTACAAGGCAGTCCCGCCGTTAGAACTTGCGCTGACAGTGAAGTGCTCTTCTTGTCTCAAAGCAGCACTCTGCGTATGGCTGGGGAAATGTGCGCTGGGGCCGAATTTGCAATAAGGCAGTCCTGCCGATGAATCCAGCGCAGAAGGCGAAGTCCTCGGCTTGTTTCGAGGCGTATGGCCAAGGAAATAGGCTGAGGCCGAATTTGCTATAAGGAAGTCCTGCTATTTACCCACGCTGACGGCGAAATCCTCGCCTTGTTTCCAGACAGCACTCTGCGTATGGCTTGGGAAATGTGCGCCTGGGCCGAATTTGCTACAAGGCAGTCCCGCCGTTAGAATCCGCGCTGACGGCGAAGTGCTCCCCTTGTTTCAAGGCAGCACTCCGCATATGACTGGGGAAATGTGCGCTGGGCCCTGATTTGCTACAAGGCAGTCCCGCCGTTAGAACCGGCGCTGCCGGCGAAGTGCTCTCCTAGTTTCAAAAGGCAGCACTCCGCATATTGCTGGGAAAATGTGCGCTGGGTCCTGATTTGCCGTATAGCATATGCGGCCCAGGCGCGTAAAAGAAGGTTCAGCACTTCGCCGTAAGCGCGCGTAGACTGCGGGACCTGCCTTATAGCGTATTCGGCCCCGGCTCACATTTCCCCTACTAGTAGCCGAGTGCTCGCATAAATCAAGGCTCAGCACTTCCCCGTAAACGCGGGTAGACTGCGGGACCGGCCGTATATCATATGCGGCACCAGCGCTCATTTCCTACTAGCAGCGGAGTGCTAGCGTAAAACAAAGCTCAGCACTTCGCCGTAAGCGCGGGTAGACTGCGGGACCTGCCTTAAAGAGTATGCGGCCCCGGCCTACATTTCCCCGACTAGCAGCAGAGAGCTCCCCGTAATACACGCAGCAGACTCGGGTAGAAATACGCGTTAAGGCTGTTGTTACACGCCCGTAAGAAATAAAATAAAAGTGTTCCACTCCATTGTGATTTTTTTTTTGTTCGACTCTCGTGACAAGGGCTTGTAGGCCTAAGTGCTCCCCGTAATACACGCAGCAGACTCGGGTAGAAATCCGACTTAGGTCGTTGTTCCACGCCCGTAAGAAAAATAATAAAAGTGTTCCACTCCATTGTGATTTTTTTTTGTTCGATTCCCGTGACAAGGGCTTGTAGGCCCAAGTGCTCCCCGTAATACACGCGGCAGACTCGGGTAGAAATCCGCGACATTCGATTTGTTGAAATTTAATTTTTTGAATGTCGAATGTCGTGCCAGCACGACATTCAGTTTTTTTCCAACTTTTGAATGCCATGACTATAAGGCCTCTAGTACCGAGTGCTCCCTTGAATTACGCGGTAAACTCGGGTAGAAATTCGACTAACGGCTCTAGTAGCTGTCCCGTGAAAAAAAAAAAAAAAAGTGTTCCACTCCATTGTGAAATGTTCGGGCTTCGACTGCCTTGACTAAGGCCTCTAGGACCGAGTGCTCCCTTTAAATTATGCGGTAAATTCGGGTAGAAATTCGACTTACGGCCCTGGTAGCTGTCCCGTGAAAAAAAAAAAAAAAAAGTGTTCCACTCCATTGTGAAATGTTCGGGCTTCGACTGCCTTGACTAAGGCCTCTAGTACCGAGTGCTCCCTTGAATTACGCGGTAAACTCGGGTAGAAATTCGACTTACGGCCCTAGTAGCTGTCCCGTGAACAAAAAAAAAAAAATGTTCCACTCCATTGTGAAATGTTCGGGCTTCGACTGCCTTGATTAAGGCCTCTAGTACCGAGTGCTCCCTTTAAATTACGCGGTAAATTCGGGTAGAAATTCGACTTACGGCCCTGGTAGATGTCCCGTAAAAAAAAAAAAAAAAGTGTTCCACTCCATTGTGAAATGTTCGGGCTTCGACTGCCTTGACTAAGGCCTCTAGGACCGAGTGCTCCCTTTAAATTATGCGGTAAATTGGGGTAGAAATTCAACTTACGGCCCTGGTAGCTGTCCCGTGCCAGCACGACATTCGATTTCTTAAAGTTTTAATATTTCAATGTCGAATGTAGACTGCAGGGCCTGCCTTATAGCGTATGCGACCCGGGCTCACATTTCCCCTACTAGCAGCCGATTGCTCGCCTAAATCAAGGCTCAGCACTTCGCCTTAAGCGCGGCTAGACTGCGGGACCGGCCGTATAGCATATGCGTCACCGGCGCACATTTCCCCTACAAGCAGCGGAGTGCTAGCGTAAAACAAAGCTCTGCACTTCGCCGTAAGCGCGGGTAGACTGCGGGACCTGTAATAAAAATAAAAGTGTTCCACTCCATTGTGATTTTTTTTTCTTAGACTACCGTGACAAGGGCTAATAGGCCCAAGTGCTCCCCGTAATACACGCAGCATACTCCAGTAGAAATCCGCCTTAATGCCGTTGTTCCACGCTCGTAAGAACAAAATAAAAGTGTTCCACTCCATTGTGATTTTTTTTTCGACTCCCGTGACAAGGGCTATCGGCCCAAGAGCTCCCCGTAATACACGCGGCAGACTCGGGTAGAAATCAGCCTTAAGGCCGTTGTTCCACTCCGTTGAGATTTTTTTTTAATTTTTGAATGTCGAATGTCGTATGTCGTGCCAGCACGACATTCGTTTTTTTTTCAACTTTTGAATGTCGAATGTCGAATGTCGGGCCAGCACGACATTCGATTTTTTGAAGTTTTATTTCTGAATGTCGAATGTCGAATGTCGTGTCAGCACGACATTCGATTTTTTTTTTTTCAACTTTTGAATGTCGAATGTCGAATGTCGTGCCAGCACGACATTCGTTTTTTTTCAACTTTTGAATGTCGAATGTCGTATGTCGTGCCAGCACGACATTCGTATTTTTTAAAGTTTTAATTTTTGAATGTCGAATGTCGAATGTCGTGCCAGCACGACATTCGATTTATTAAAGTTTTTGAATGTCGAATGTAGACTGCAGGGCCTGCCTTATAGCGAATGCGACCCGGGCTCATATTTCCCCTACTAGCAGCCGATTGCTCGCCTAAATCAAGGCTCAGCACTTCGCCTTAAGCGCGGGTAGACTGCGGGACCTGTAATAAAAATAAAAGTGTTCCACTCCATTGTGATTTTCTTTTCGACTCCCGTGACAAGGGCTATCGGCCAAAGTGCTCCCCGTAATACACGCGGCAGACTCGGGTAGAAATCAGCCTTAAAGGCCGTTGTTCCACTACGTTTTTTTTTCTTTCAACTTTTGAATGTCGAATGTCGAATGTCGTGCCAGCACGACATTCGTTTTTTTTTCCAACTTTTGAATGTCGAATGTCGTGCCAGCACGACATTCAATTTTTTGATTTTTTTTTTTTTTGAATGTCGAATGTCGAATGTCGTATGTTTAGCTAACTTCACACAGCTAAAGCTGTGTGAAGTTAGCTAAACATACGACATTCGACATTCGACATTCAAAAGTTGAAAACAAAAAACCGAATGTCGTGCTGGCACGACATTCGACATTCGACATTCAAAAAATAAAACTTCAAAAAATTGAATGTCGTGCTGGCACGACATTCGACATTCGACATTCAAAAGTTGAAAAAAAAAAAACGAATGTCGTGCTGGCACGACATTCGACATTCGACATTCAAAAAATAAAACTTCAAAAAATTGAATGTCGTGCTGGCACGACATTCGACATTCGACATTCAAAAGTCGGAAAAAAAACCGAATGTCGTGCTGGCACGACATTCGACATTCGACATTCAAAAGTTGAAAAAAGATCTCAAGGGAGTGCAACAACGGCCTTAAGGCGGATTTCACCCGAGTCTGCCGCGTGTATTACGGGGAGCACTTAGGCCTATAAGCCCTTGTCACGGGAGTCGAACAAAAAAAAATCACAATGGAGTGGAACACTTTTTTTTTTTCTTACGGGTGTGGAACAACCGCCTTAAGGCGGATTTCTACTCGAGTCTGCTGCGTGTATTACGTGGAGCACTTGGGCCTACAAACCCTTGTCACGGCAGTCGAACAAAAAAAAAAGATCACAATGGAGTGGAACACTTTTATTTTTTTTTCTTACGGGCGTGCAACAACGGCCTTAAGGCGGATTCCTACTCGAGTCTGCTGCGTGTATTACGGGGAGCACTTGGGCCTTCAAGCCCTTGTCACGGCAGTCGAACAAAAAAAATATCACAATGGAGTGGAACACTTTTTTGTTTTTGTTTCGGGCGTGGAACAACAGCCTTAAGGCGGATTTCTACCGGAGTCTGCTGCGTGTTTTACGGGGAGCACTCTGCTGCTAGTCGGGGAAATGTTAGCCGGGGCCGCATACTCTTTAAGGCAGGTCCCGCAGTCTACCCGCACTTACGGCAAAGTACAGAGCTTTGTTTTACGCTAGCACTCCGCTGCTAGTAGGGGAAATGTGCGCCGGTGCCGCATATGATATACGGCCGGTCCCGCAGTCTAGCCGCGCTTAAGGCGAAGTGCTGAGCCTTGATTTAGGCGAGCAATCGGCTGCTAGTAGGGGAAATGTGAGCCCGGGTCGCATACGCTATAAGGCAGGCCCTGCAGTCTACATTCGACATTGGAAATTCAAAAACGAATGTCGTGCTGGCACGACATTCGACATACGATATTCAAATATTAAAACTTTAAAAAATCGAATGTCGTGCTGGCACGGGACAGCTACCAGGGCCGTAAGTCGAATTTCTACCCCAATTTACCGCATAATTTAAAGGGAGCACTCGGTCCTAGAGGCCATAGTCAAGGCAGTCGAAGCCCGAACATTTCACAATGGAGTGGAACACTTTTTTTTTTTTTATCACGGGACAGCTACCAGGGCCGTAAGTCGAATTTCTACCCGAATTTACCGCATAATTTAAAAGGAGCACTCGGTCCTAGAGGCCATAGTCAAGGCAGTCGAAGCCCGAACATTTCACAATGGAGTGGAACACTTTTTTTTTTTGTTTTCATGGGACAGCTACCAGGGCCGTAAGTCGAATTTCTACCCGAATTTACCGCATAATTTAAAGGGAGCACTCGGTACTAGAGGCCTTAATCAAGGCAGTCGAATTTCTACCCGAATTTACCGCGTAATTTAAAGGGAGGACTCGGTACTAGAGAACTTAATCAAGGAAGTCGAATTTCTACCTGAATTTGCCGCGTAATTTAAAGGGAGCACTCGGTACTAGAGGCCTTAATCAAGGAAGTCGAAGCCTGAACATTTCACAATGGAGTGGAACACTTTTTTTTTTTTTTTTCACGGGACAGCTACTAGGGCCGTAAGTCGAATTTCTACCCGAGTTTACCGCGTAATTCAAGGGAGCACTCGGTACTAGAGGCCTTATAGTCATGACATTCAAAAGTTGGAAAAAAACCGAATGTCGTGCTGGCACGACATTCGACATTCGACATTCAAAAAATAAAACTTCAACAAATCGAATGTCGTGCTGGCACGACATTCGACATTCGACATTCAAAAGTTGAAAAAAGATCTCACGGGAGTGGAACAGCGGCCTTAAGGCGGATTTCTACCCGAGTCTGCCGCGTGTATTACGGGGAGCACTTGGGCCTACAAGCCCTTGTCAGGGGAGTCGAACAAAAAAAAAATCACAATGGAGTGGAACACTTTTATTTTTTTTCTTACGAGCGTGGAACAACGGCCTAAGTCGGATTTCTACCCGAGTCTGCTGCGTGTATTACGGGGAGCACTTAGGCCTACAAGCCCTTGTCACGAGAGTCGAACAAAAATAAAATCACAATGGAGTGGAACACTTTTATTTTATTTCTTACGGGCGTGGAACAACAGCCTTAACGCGTATTTCTACCCGAGTCTGCTGCGTGTATTACGGGGAGCTCTCTGCTGCTAGTCGGGGAAATGTACGCCGGGGCCGCATACTCTTTAAGGCAGGTCCCGCAGTCTACCCGCGCTTACGGCGAAGTGCTGAGCTTTGTTTTACGCTAGCACTCCGCTGCTAGTAGGAAATAAGCGCTGGTGCCGCATATGATATACGGCCGTTCCAGCAGTCTACCCGCGTTTACGGGGAAGTGCTGAGCCTTGATTTATGCGAGCACTCGGCTGCTAGTAGGGGAAATGTGAGCCGGGGCCGAATACGCTATAAGGCAGGTCCCGCAGTCTACGCGCGCTTACGGCGAAGTGCTGAACCTTCTTTTACGCACCTGGGCCGCATATGCTATACGGCAAATCAGGACCCAACGCACATTTTCCCAGCAATATGCGGAGTGCTGCCTTGAAACTAGGAGAGCACTTCGCCGGCAGCGCGGGTTCTAACGGCGGGACTGCCTTGTAGCAAATCAGGGCCCAGCGCACATTTCCCCAGTCATATGCGGAGTGCTGCCTTGAAACAAGGGGAGCACTTCGCCGTCAGCGCGGATTCTAACGGCGGGACTGCCTTGTAGCAAATTCGGCCCCGGCGCACATTTCCCGAGGCATACGCAGAGTGCTGTCTGGAAACAAGGCGAGGATTTCGCCGTCAGCGTGGGTAAACAGCAGGACTTCCTTATAGCAAATTTGGCCTCAGCGCACATTTCCTCGGCCATACGCCTCTAAAACAAGGCGAGGACTTCGCCTTCAGCGCTGGATTCATCGGCAGGACTGCCTTATTGCAAATTCAGCACCAGCGCACATTTCCCCAGCCATATGCAGAGTGCTGCTTTGAAACAAGAAGAGCACTTTACTGTCAGCGCAAGTTCTAACGGCGGGACTGCCTTGTAGCAAATAAGGCCATTGTTCCACGCCCGTAAGAAAAAAAATAAAAGTGTTCCACTCCATTGTGTTTTTGTTTGTTTCGACTCCCGTGACAAGGGCTTGTGCTCCCCGTAATACACGCAGAAGACTCGAGTAGAAATCCGCCGTAAGGCCGTTGTTCAACGCCCGTAAGACAAAATATAAAAGTGTTCCACTCCATTGTGATTTTTTTTTGTTAGACAAGGGCTTGTAGGCCCAAGTGCTACCCGTAATACACGCGGCAGACTCGGGTAGAAATCCGCCTTAAGGTCGTTGTTCCACTCCGTGAGATATTTTTTCAACTTTTGAATGTCGATTTGTTGAAGTTTTATTTTTTGAATGTCGAATGTCGAATGTCGTGCCAGCACGACATTCGTTTTTTTTCCAACTTTTGAATGTCATGACTATAAGGCCTCTAGTACCGAGTGCTCCCTTGAATTACGCGGTAAACTCGGGTAGAAATTCGACTTAAGGCCCTAGTAGCTGTCCCGTGAAAAAAAAAAAAGTGTTCCACTCCATTGTGAAATGTTCGGGCTTCGACTGCCTTGACTATGGCCTCTAGGACCGAGTGCTCCCTTTAAATTCTGCGGTAAATTGGGGTAGAAATTCGACTTACGGCCCTGGTAGCTGTCCCGTGCCAGCACGACATTCGATTTTTTAAAGTTTTAATATTTGAATGTCGTATGTCGAATGTCGTGCCAGCACGACATTCGTTTTTGAATTTCCAATGTCGAATGTAGACTGCAGGGCCTGCCTTATAGCGTATGCGACCCGGGCTCACATTTCCCCTACTAACAGCCGATTGCTCGCCTAAATCAAGGCTCAGCACTTCGCCTTAAGCGCGGCTAGACTGCGGGACCGGCCGTATATCATATGCGGCACCGGCGCACATTTCCCCTACTAGCAGCGGAGTGCTAGCGTAAAACAAAGCTCTGTACTTTGCCGTAAGCCCGGGTAGACTGCGGGACCTGCCTTAAAGAGTATGCGGCCCCGGCTTACATTTCCCCGACTAGCAGCAGAGTGCTCCCCGTAAAACACGCAGCAGACTCCGGTAGAAATCCGCCTTAAGGCTGTTGTTCCACGCCCGAAACAAAAACAAAAAAGTGTTCCACTCCATTGTGATTTTTTTTTTGTTCGACTGCCGTGACAAGGGCTTGTAGGCCCAAGTGCTCCCCGTAATACACGCAGCAGACTCGAGTAGGAATCCGCCTTAAGGCCGTTGTTCCACGCCCGTAAGAAAAAAAATAAAAGTGTTCCACTCCATTGTGATCTTTTTTTTTTGTTCGACTGCCGTGACAAGGGTTTGTAGGCCCAAGTGCTCCACGTAATACACGCAGCAGACTCGAGTAGAAATCCGCCTTAAGGCAGTTGTTCCACGCCCGTAAGAAAAAAAAAAAGTGTTCCACTCCATTGTGATTTTTTTTTGTTCGACTCCCGTGACAAGGGCTTGAAGGCCTAAGTGCTCCCCGTAATACACGCGGCAGACTCGGGTGAAATCCGCCTTAAGGCCGTTGTTGCACTCCCTTGAGATCTTTTTTCAACTTTTGAATGTCGAATGTCGAATGTCGTGCCAGCACGACATTCGTTTTTTTTTCCGACTTTTGAATGTCGAATGTCGAATGTCGTGCCAGCACGACATTCAATTTTTTGAAGTTTTATTTTTTGAATGTCGAATGTCGAATGTCGTGCCAGCACGACATTCGTTTTTTTTTTTTTCAACTTTTGAATGTCGAATGTCGAATGTCGTGCCAGCACGACATTCGTTTTTTTTTTCCAACTTTTGAATGTCGAATGTCGAATGTCGTGCCAGCACGACATTCAATTTTTTGAAGTTTTATTTTTTGAATGTCGAATGTCGAATGTCGTGCCAGCACGACATTCAATTTTTTGAAGTTTTATTTTTTGAATGTCGAATGTCGAATGTCGTGCCAGCACGACATTCGTTTTTTTTTCCAACTTTTGTATGTCGAATGTAGACTGCAGGGCCTGCCTTATAGCGTATGCGACCCGGCTCACATTTCCCCTACTAGCAGCCGATTGCTCGCCTAAATCAAGGCTCAGCACTTCGCCTTAAGTGCGGCTAGACTGCGGGACCGGCCGTATATCATATGCGTCACCGGCGCATATTTCCCCTACTAGCAGCTACAAGCAGCGGAGTGCTAGCGTAAAACAAAGCTCTGCACTTCGCCGTAAGCGCGGGTAGACTGCGGGACCTGTAATAAAAATAAAAGTGTTCCACTCCATTGTGATTTTTTTTTCTTAGACTACCGTGACAAGGGCTTGTAGGCCCAAATGCTCCCCGTAATACACGCAGCAGACTCGAGTAGAAATCCGCCTTAATGCCGTTGTTCCACGCTCGTAAGAAAAAAATAAAAGTGTTCCACTCCATTGTGATTTTTTTTTCGACTCCCGTGACAAGGGCTATCGGCCCAAGAGCTCCCCGTAATACACGCGGCAGACTCGGGTAGAAATCTGCCTTAAGGCCGTTGTTCCACTCCGTTGAGATTTTTTTTTAATTTTTGAATGTCGAATGTCGTATGTCGTGCCAGCACGACATTCGTTTTTTTTTTCCAACTTTTGAATGTCGAATGTCGAATGTCGTATGT
>JASEVX010000002.1:98025204-98215123 GCA_031761405.1 Serripes groenlandicus
ATAATATATGGAAATCTCTGAAAATGAAAGTACGTTAATTGAATAGAGTTGAAAACATGGTGAAAAAAGGAGAAATTGCTCGTTTTGAGAATTTCTTCGTTTGTCGCCGTTGTTTTCAAAATGCCGTCTGCCTGCTGCAAAGGCGTCATAAAGCGTCTATATGAGGTAAAGGGTTAACATCTCCGTAGCGGTTTCACAAACACGGACATGGTTTAGTAACACACGTGTGACTACAATTCGGACTTTATGTCAGACGGTATATTGAGGTCGTTACTCCATTAAAGAGGACATGGAATATTATGGTCAGACTGCGTGAGCGGACTTTCCTGTACGCAGCTACAGCGATATACAAGGAGACACGAAATGTCACGACGTGGCTCGTATAATGTCGGAATAAGACGAAGGCGCCGTTTCTGTAATTTCCTCTCATTTTCTACGTGATTTGAAGTATCTTGCATGGGTCATTATCTCTCTTTCCCACATACAATAAATCTGCTGCAGACGAGTTTGAAAACATATAAGCAAATTTATGGACATCTCTATTAAAACACATATCGTTATTGAATAGACTTTAATGCATTGTAACAAAATGAGAAATTGCTCATTTTGAACATTTTATTTTTATCGTCAGTTGTTTAAAACGGGTCTGCATCTGGAAAAGGGGGTAAAACAATGTAGTTCTCCGCGTATATGCTCTCAGTAAAGACTCACTCAAGTGCATACACACAGTCTCCTTCCGATTGTCACTTGCTCCTGCGATTTAGTAACAGTAATGTTATCTGTAATATATCTATAGGTGCTACCTATTTACGAAAAAAACGCAAGATAATTATAAACAAAAATTAAAGAGCATACTTTGGCCATAAAAAAGAATTTATAAGTAATTGACTAGACAATAATAATGTTAATGTCATGTGTCTTGCATTATCAAAACATATTTGCAATTCGTATTGCTGTCGTCTATTATAACGAACAGAAAATAATAAAGTAAAGACTTTCAGAAAATCAAGGAATACATTTATAATGAACGAGGTTAAAACATGAGGGCCAAGATGATCCTTAATCGATCACCTGCATTATGGTAAAGAAGCAAATAGATCAGCCCTTTTCTGATGCCACCTGGCGACTGCCTTTTTCAAGCAGTCAATATGACTGGAACAAATTATGTAAGGGGTCACATTTCTGCTAAACCCTTTCCCTATTAGAGACGGTTTCTGAGGCCTATGCAACGATTTAGGAAAAGATTGTCGCAACAAGAACAATTGCTCCTTATGAGAAAGTTATCTTTTTGCCACAATGTTTGATAAATAATTATACTTTGAATGATTGAGTCAATAGCTCATGTATAGGAATTTGGGGTCTTTCATGTTGATACCACTTTTTTGCGGTAAACGACGTCGCTCCATTGACGTTACGCCAAGATGAAGTGTAACGGAAATGACGTCACGTCCTTCTTTGGCTACGATACAGTCAAAATTTAGTTTCGGGCGTAGAAGGCTAATGCTGTCGTTTTTTTGACGAACGGGAAAACATATTTCTTATAGATTTCCATTTATTTTTAACTTTTTGTACAAATGTTAATTCCAGCACTTTAATAATCTTAAATATCGATTTTAAAAAAAATAATTAAAAAGACGACAATAATTTTCAATCCGTGTTTTTCTGCTCATTTTATACATACCCAAAATACCGATTTAAAAAAAAATTATTAAAAAGCCGACAATAATTTTCAATCTGTGTTTTACGTCTGCTTTTTATACATATCCAAAATGGCGGCCCCCATGGATTTTTCCAGTTTTATTTCAGAAAGCTTCATGGGTTATTGAAAAAAAAAAAATCTCACGCCCGTTACCTATAAGCGAAAAAAACCATTTATGTTTTTTTTTCGTATTAATTGCACATAACAGTCTTCATAATAACTCCGATTTAATGAAATTAAATGAACTGGGTCCACTTTCACCAATCTTACGTAGCGTTAAGTAATACTTTAAAAGCATATTTCATAATTTTTGTTTCCCTTATATTTTGTAAAAGATGAATGGTGGACTGTACTTACGTTAATGACTAAGTTGATATAAATAATTATCTTGCTGACTAACAATACTTGTTAAATATGAAATATTTAGGCATTTTATAAGGGTGATCAGAAATGATGAAAAGTTCTTAAGTATTTTTAGCGCTAAGTAAGGTTGGTGGAATTGGACCCTGTGTCATGTGATTTTGTGTTCTTATTGACCCTCCGGTTGCGCATCATTTCCCCCATTGACTATCACACTTTATGACAGAAGTGGTGGATAATTGTTTATTTTGTATACTATCGAGACAAACCTGCAGCAGACGACTTTCAAAACATTTATGGAAACAATATTAAAAATCTCTATCAATTTGTAATCAAGTGTAGTTATTGAACATAGTTGAAATCATTGTGAAAATGGTGAAATTGCGTCAGAATGTGTATGCATGTTAGGAATGAGTTGAAAACTGTGTATCAAATTGTAGAAATCATTCAGTAAGAGTAATTCTGATGCAAATGTGTCAATAGGCATGTATATGTGGGAAAGGATCCAAGTCCTATATAGCAGCATAATGTACAAACACTCAAGTTTTAAAGATGTTATTTTCCCAATAATTGCTCCTTTTTTGAGGATTAATGTTAATTTCACTAATACCATTTAATGTCATCTCCGACAAAAGAGACTCATAAAAGTACAAAGTATAAACAATTTTAAAAGCTTAATTGTGTAAAATTTAATGTTTCATGAAAATTAACACAGTTTATGTTAAAGGCAGTTGATGTGTTCGTGTTCTTTGAAAACGACTTGTAAAGCTTAGCTGTGAAGTAGCAGAGAACACTTCTAGTCTGGAGTTCCTTCCCCTTATTCCTGCGTAATAATACTAATAGGTCAAATTCCGCCAAATACATCCGCGTTCATGCTGATCTACAGGCAAAGAGTCCCCCCAAAACACCATTTATGGAAACAATATTAAAAATCTCTATCAATGAAAGTGCAGTTATTGAACATAGTTGAAATCGTTGTGGAAAAAGGCGAAATTGCGTCGGAATGTGTCGGAATGTGGGAAAGGGTTAATCGATACACACATAATTTTCTATAGATAGTTAATGAGTTGAAAACAACTGTGTATCAAATCGTAGAAATCATTCAGTATGAGTAATTCTGATGCAAATGTGTTAATATGCATTTATATGTGGGAAAGGATCCAAGTCCTGTATAGCAGGATAAGGTATAATCACTCAAGTTTTAAAGATGTTATTTTCCCAATAATTACTCTTTTTTTGAGGATTAATGTTAATTTCACTTATACCATTTAATGTCATCTCCGACAAAAAAAGACCTATAACAGTCCCCAAAAAACACCATTTATGGAAACAATATTAAAAATCTCTTTTTTTTTGCGTAGAATCCAGTGTTTACCATCCCTAGAATGCATTGAATAAACGCCATTGAGTTTAAATTTATTGTAAATGTGTATAGGATAAACTGGAAATGATTGATTTGATCGCTTTTAGTAGTTTGACCTTGTTTGAAAGAGAAAGTAGAGAAAGCTAATTACCGGTTTGTCCGGGCCCGATTTGGTTCAAAATGACGGCAACCATTTTCGCCTGGTGAATTCTTTCTTGCATAATGCATGACCCCCAATTTTCTTTTGATTGTTTTAAAGCTTTGATGAAACTCTTTTCAATGATATATAATGTTCTACATGAGAATCGCTTAGAAAGTGTGACAATTGAGGACTGAAACTGGTCGATTTAATGGAAACAAAGAAGGAATTTATTTGGTGTATAGTAACCTAAAAGGATATGAAGTCGGGAACTAGACTAAGCACACTTCATACACGTCAGCCGGAACCGGAAATAAGGGATATTATGGATTCTCCGATCAGTAAAGAGCTTGTGTACCTTCATGTACAGTAACAACAGCGTATTCGAGGTCGAGCTATATAGGATATATTGCGCTTACTGACAAACATTGGAAGTGTTGCCAAACTATAACTTTAACCCCCCTTTCCAACATATAGACGCGTTTTGACACCTCTGCCACAGACGACTTTTGAAAACACTGTGGCAAAAGGAGAAATTGCTCAAAACGAGCAATTTCACCTTTTGTCACAATGTTTTCATTTGTTTTCATTAATTGTACCTTTATCTATAGAGATTTCCCATGACTTTGCCAATAGGTTTTCAACGTCGTCTGCTGCATATTTGCTGTATGTGGGAAAGGGTAAATGAGACCCACAGTTGCTATACGCGGCTCATATATATTCCGACTAGTATGAATAGTTTCGCTCTACTTTGATATAAGTGAAGTAAATGTTCGATTAATTGTTTCACGGCGACCACTTCACCTCACACGTGTTACTAGCTATATCGCACCAGTACTCCTGATAACAGTCTCTTCCCGGGCTTCTTTCCCATATAGACTTTTAGCCCATTAATGAAAGAGGTCTTAATGCATTTTGCCAATCAATATAATGCATTGTCGTGTCAGGATTCAATCCCACTATCTATGGGTCGATAGTCATTGTTGTTACGGACTGAGCTTTTGTCTCGCTATTGTCCAGTAGATGAGGCCTGCTCCATGATATGACAGTTGCAGACGCTCAGGTGCCTGATCAATTAATGCAGCTTTTAAATATTGCATTAGGGTTTGGTATGCTAGGTGACGGACACTGCAGATGAACATCAAACCGTTTGGTTGCAAATGCCTTGCTGGTTGAACCATCGTCTTTACTTACCACGACACACTTTTCGCGTATGATGTGTCCTTTAATATAAGTTTTTCACATTGTTTGGACATAATTATATGCATTTAACAAATAAAACTATCTTATACAAACACAGTACATTGAAGTGTGACAATCAATGCAATGCAATAAAAGTAATATATGTATCGCCGAAACAGCCTACATTTACAGCAAATACAATATACAAAGAAAATACATATATTGACATTGCAATAATGTGGAATCAGAAAGTCATTGCCTTTCGGTCTAACACTCAGAATATATCACTTCCAGTAGACACTTGCCTTTCATTCAATGCAATGCTTAAACTGTACCCAGGTTAAAATATTTTATATAGATGTCCAAAACAAACTAAACAAGATTTTTGTTGGTGTTTTACGCCGCATCAACACTATTTCAGTTATATCACGGCGTTCCCTGGGTAAGTTATCAGTACTACTGGTCCATTTATTCTGACACAAACCAGTCAGTCGTAATGCTAACCCCGCATCCATGAGCGCCAAGTATGGTAGCCTTTACCACCATTTTAAAAGTGTTTGATATGACCCGAATCGAACCCACGACCTACCTCACCCGAAGCGGACGTTCTACCATTACACCACCGAGGCGGTCATTGCAACACATGTAAATCGAGACACTCGTATCTTGGTTCAAACTATTTACACAAACGTTGTTCTGGCTTTAAATATTTCATTTAAATCAATACAAATGCATTTAGATAGTTCACAAGAAACACTCGTCCAACAGGGATCGTGCGGGCTGTCAATCCAGGGGTTGTGAGTTCGAATCCCTGCTCGGCCAATTTTCTTTCCGACAATTGACAAAAGTCAATGCGACATGCGTCATTCATCTTCCACCAAGTATATGTGGAAAAGTAGCCAGTTGCTTGGGAAGTTAGTTGTGTGGAGTACTGGTGTGAGAAAACCAGGAAATGCATGAGTAGGTGAACTTGCCGCCGTGATATAACTGAGAAATTGTTAAAAACGGCGTTAAACCCCAATCAATCAATCAACCAACAGGGATCGTGAGTTTGAATCTCAGCATTTGCGTTCAGCGTTGTGGGGTTTGCATAACGACTGACTGGCTGGTGTTAAGCTAAATGGACCAGTATTACTGGTAACTTAACCAGGAAACGCAGTAATATAACTGAAACAATATTGAAAGCTACGTAAAACAAAAAACAATCAATCAAACGAATCAAGCATTATTTCTGATGAAATACAAAGGTTATTTCTAGCAACATAGTTCATAATCGACCAAATGGGCGAATGTTTGATTTTAGCTCCGTGTGGGAAGAATGTTGTGTTGATTATAGGTTTGAGAACGTATAGAAACATGTCCTATCATCTCTACACGAATGAACACACAAAGCAGTACATACGATACACGTGGATATATAAGAATCCGCTACAACATTTTGTACGAAGATAATATTAGCTAAATATGATTTAATTTTCTAGGGAATATTTAGTCTAATACCTTTTTGATGTCATTTATGATCACGGAGGCTCATCAAAGCAGAACGTACAAAGAATTTAAAAGCTTAATCGTGTAAAATTAAATGTTCTATAAAATTAACACTCTTTGTACTAAAAGCAGTCAATGGATTCAGCGGCTACCTTGAAAATCATTATCAAAGGTGAAATAAGCCGGTTTCTACACGTACCAATCACAGGGCATTTTGCGACGACAAGTGTAGATGCAGATTAAGATGCGCATCTGCATTGTTTGATATGGCTTTGCAATTTTAGTCAATGTATAACTAAATGCTTCAAGAAACGTGTGTCACTAAATATCATTAGTATTAGATCCTGTGCGTGCGCATGCAAAATTCTTTACTACGTTTGATTATAAACACGCTCAGGTAGTTGTACCTGGAGCCACCGGCTGAGGATTATACGATACGTACTTGTTATTGAGACACGCCATACGAAAACCGACCTTCGTGGGAATGTTTACCCTTTCCCACATACAGACGCTTTATGACGCCCCTGCAGCAGACGACTTTTGAAAACATTGTAGCAAAAGGATGAATTGTTCATGATGGGCAATTTCTCCTTTTGTCACAATCATTCATTTCAACATTTAATATAGAGAAATTCACTTATTTGCCAATATATATTTTCAAAGTCGACCTCTGAAGATTTGTTGTATGTTGGAAAGGGTTAATTAATGGTTCTTAACTACGATCACAAAGCATTCTAGTTAATGTGGTGGAATCTTTGCTCATATCCTCTATCTGAAAGTTTCCAGGAGGCTGCTACAACAATGAAGATCTTGATCCGATTGTGCAGAGGACCAGGTTGATCTGAATCTTCACTGGTCGATTTACGCTTGACGTGGCTCAGTATTTACTGTTCATCCATTTGACGTCAAATATCATAAGTACTATTTCATACCTTTTGAATTGGTAGGTTTAATGGAGTTTAGGTGCCATATGTAAATAAATAAATATGTTAAACAAACAGGGAAAGTATACGATTTGTTGTCTATTTGCAGCTTTCGACTGTAAATATGTATACATAGTCAAAACGGAGACAACATGTTAAATTATCTTCAAGTCAAAGTGCATTTAGAAACTAAATCGTGAACGTAAAAAGGAATGAATATCAGTGTTTTATAATATTCCATCAAATACAGTTAAAAGAACATTTGCTCTTGCATTCCTACCATTGCTTCTTTCAGAGGTGTTTGTTTTTTGTTCAGAAATGAAAAAAATGTCTTTGAGATTAACAGTTCTACATCAAGAACAACAAAAGAAAACGACGAAATTCGCGAATAAAAGATGTACGGAATCGACATTATTTTTACAACAAATGCCGAGCCCAGGTAGCTCAGTCGGTACTCATACTATATTTTCACTAAAACAATGAAATAAATCTTAACGCTTTATCATATATATACGCATATTGATACATTTGCAGGTGTGATCGAGTTCACAAATCAATGTGGCAAATTAGAAATTGCTCATGATGAGAAATATTTATGTTTTCAACTCTATACAATAGTTTTAATCCTAGTTTAAGAGGTGGTTTTTTTTCTTAATTATTGCTGCAAACGTTTTCGAAGTTGTCTACTTCAGATAAGTTGAATGAGAGGAAGGTTTATAAAACATCCTGAAACCATAACACTATTAGAAATGGCGTAATGATGGCAAGTAATTATCCCACCACTGAAAATCTAAATATATTTTGTTTTGCAAAATTCAATTACGTCGTATCTACTTCTTAGAACAAAGTATAATTACTTCAGTTAGGAATTAACATACCGTTCTCTCAATTATAGGTGATATTTACCCTCGAAGTGCTCTCATGATTTCTTTTATTTGTTTCAGATGCGTTGAAAGGGCACGGAACTTCAAACAGATATAACCGGAGGGACAGGAAATTCGGACAATAAACAAATCTCTGTACTCTTGCGATATTTTGTCTCAGCGTCTCTGATATTCCAATTATCTTATAGTCTGTTTTCAATGAATGATAAATACTGTACTGTTACTTCGCGGCAACTTTCATCATTTTTCGTATAACGCCACAGGCAGTGGCCAAGTGTCCTAGGTTTTGTATATCGGTGGTAATTGTGTGGCTCGTTCCTAGCAAAAAAAGTGCTTCTAATATATCAATTAAACATGTGTTTTCATTGATTTACATATTTTGTTATCTTTCAAACAAAACATAAAGGCTTGGACAGACATTTATATTTGTTCACTATCAGATAAGTCTTTTACTTTTAATAAAAGTATTGTGAAAACACAAATCTGCTTTTAAAAGAAAAAAAAACAGCACTTGAGCTTATGTTCGTTGTCACGCATGCGCACGCGTTCATATTCAGCTGAGCTCCTTGCCATGCGCGGTTGAGTTATTATACTGGATTATTTGGTTCTATATTGATAAACGACTGTCGAATCCTACAGCTGTGGTTTTCTGGATGCGTGGAATTATATACAGTGGTATGTTTATAGATTAGTTTATTAAATGGACTACCTGATCGCTTGGTGTTTATTAGTATAGTGTTAAACTATAAACTGAGTCGGAAAGTAATTAAGGTCGAGATATATGATCGAAAAATGTGCGAATTCATGCGAAAATTCAACATTGAGATGCAAACAGTGACGACTAGGGTGAATCTATGATCTGAAGAATCCCTGAATTTCCCGTATTGTACAGCATAAACCTGGATACAAATATATTTGAAATTTTAGGAATTAAACTCCGTAATTGTTTACGTTTCTAGAAGTTTTCCTTTATTACAGGTTTAAAGTGAATTCAACAGAGAGCTCTTTTTCGACTGACGGAGTTGATCTCAAATCTAGCAAAGGTGTGAATTTGATCTTTGCTAGCCCAGGGAGTCCGCGAAACCTTTAATGGAGAGGAAAAGCTTGTAACATTTATTACGTTCAATATATTTAATAGTAGGTTCATTGCCGTTTCGATGCTAGACATCTTGTGATTTAATTGACACACGTTGAGTGCGTAACTTAATTAAATATACATAATACACTATTTGCTCTGTGTGGTATCGTTTTTATTGCAAATTGTCACATTTACATAATATATCGAAAATACGAGTTTTCGTTTTGGGACTTAATACAGTTCATATACGGATAAATATTGAAGGAATAGTTTGCATGAAATATTTTAAATATATATATATAGCTATTGGAGAATAAAGACGATTTAAAAACAAAATCATATTATGTGTTGATGTGTTTAGATATGTCGTTATATAAATAGGCGACAAAATATTTAAATCCGTTTATGGTTGAAAGACGAGAAATGTCACGATCCGACAGAACAAACGTTTATTCTTTACCTTTATAACGCTATAATGTTAAAATAGTCATAACACTGTATGGATATCATTTTACATAAATTGAATTATTTCCATTGGATGAATTTCGAACAATAATAATCATAATCACCATGGCGACAACGGATTTCTCTCTCGATTTAAACAATACAGTGTCGACTTTATTTATAAACGACAGTGTCAGTCCAGGAGACGGTATCATGACAAGCGTGTCCACTGACGGAGTTATAAATATGAATTTCGGAACGGACGACGCGAGGAACTTTACCGGACCCCCGGAGGATCCAGCCCCTGGGGAAGTCATCGTCTTGTTATCCATGTTGTTTTGTGTAATCGGCTCAGTGGGACTTATAGGGAACAGTTTGGTCATCGTGGTCATCATACTGGACAGAAAGATGCGACAATCGGTCACTAATATCTTCATCATGAACCTTGCGGTGGCGGATTTCCTCATCATGGCGATCGGAGTGCCGGAGATTGTACAATTCATGATGAACCGAGGATGGTTGCTAGGGGAGATGGCGTGTAAAATCAACCGGTTTGTGATGGTGGTATCACTCTACGTGTCCATCCTGTCCCTCGTGTCGGTCTGTATAGAAAGGTGCGTATACTAATATACTAATCGAACCAGTGATTGAGAAAAAGATATACGTTGACATTTCTTGAACGGTGTAGATTCCGATCAGCCTGTAAAACTGTCCCGTATTGTAAGAATATACACAAGTTGACAAGGCTTTTTTAAAATAAACCTTCTGTAAGTTATTAATGAACGGTTTAGATTTTGATCAGACTGTGCATATGCAAATGCTGATTTGGATCTCAAAGCTCTAGGTGAGGGCCGTTTTACATGTTCTAAAATCATTATTTGACCCTCTAACCCTATGTTGTGGGTACTCAACAGAATCATCTCAGTGAGACGATTCTCTTGAGTACCCACAACGTATGGTTTGCTTTAGTACTTAGAGAGAAATTGTGGGAAAAGAGCTGAATATCCCTCCGTATCTGGACCTCTGGATCTACACTGCTTTCAAATGTCAACTTGTACTTTTTCTCAATAACAAGTACAATTAACGTTTTCCCTGATACTGACGATCTTTGGTCAATTTAGAATGGATTTTTACGAACGATTTCTACTTTTCCAACAACGTTTCTCAACTACGTATTTAAAATAGACCTCCAATATTCCTCGGATATTTACGAAAACATTGACGAAACAGGGGACTCAGAAATATTACATTAGTATCGTTACCCTCTAGGAAATCGGGATAATCAAATGTGCTAGTCGAAATTATATTTCTGAATCAAAGTAATACATTAACGCTTTATTAATCTCCAGTAGACGACTTTTAATAGCCGCAGGTAAATTTTTGAAAAATATATACAATTGAGTTGAAAGTATTGTCGCAAAAGGTGAGATTGACTACTATTTACAGCACTGATTTAAAATACTTCCGCTGTAGAGTCGTTGAAATTTCCTCTATGTGGTAAAGTATTGATACGAATCAACCGTTTGTACGATAAGCATAACTCAGATAATACTTCACATTAATATAGCGTATCAGAGGTCTGTACTAATTAACAATTAGTCAAGTAAGCTCTCAGAAAGCTTCAAATAAATTATGTGCTCTAATAATATTCAATAATTATAATTTTCATTTATTGAATTTTAAAAAAAAAATGCCAAAACAATTTTAAGTCGCCTGCCGCATATTTGTTGTATGTGGAAAAGGTTTGACGCAGTAATTACAAGTGCGGACAAATACTTACTTGTACATCCGTGTTAACCCTTTCCCACATACGGCAATTCTGCAGCAGATGACTTTTGACGTATTTTGTCAAAAAAATTGAAATTGAACGTTTTGTGCAATTTCTTCTTTTGTCACTATGTTTTTAAAAAGCCGTCTGCTGCAGAGGCGTCAGAAAGCGTCTATATGAGGAAAAGGGTTAAGTATTCCAATTCTATCAGAAGTTTCTTGAAACATTCTATGACTAATTGGCGAACAAAGCAGAACAGCATCAGACTGTACGGATACACTGGTAAACTGGATCTACATTGTTCGAAAATGTGGTAGCTCAGTCGGAAGCGACGCGGGATGTTAATCAAGGGGTTGTGAGTTCGAAAAGCAGCCAGTTGTTTAGGAAGATTGTTGTGTGGAGAACTGGTGTGAGAACACCAGGAAATGCATGAGTAGGTGAACTGGCCGCCGTGATTTAACTGAGAAATTGTTAAAAACGGCGTTAAAGCACAATCAATCAATCAATCAATCAATTGTTTGAAAATGACTAACGATTGGTTTTCGTAGAGCGCCGCTCAATTATTTATTTTTTCATCGATTATGAAACAAATAATAACAGTTTCTATTTGTCACCATCTATGAGTTTTGGACCTTGATACATAACAATAATCACGCCGGTGGTTTGAAAAATGTATATGTTTCACCTTATTCTCCATTTGTTTCGAGCCTGGAACGTCATCATTTGAAGTAACATTTGCGGAAAAGTACAATGGCTTCACATCAAGTTTGTTTTTTATTAATAATTGCATTTTGGTTTATAAAACAAATATGCCGTGGTCACTTTGTTTATGGTCAACAAGTCTCATAACTCGCTTGATGGTGCTTATATTGTTTGTCGCCCAGAAGCGAAGCAGTTTTGAGACCCTATCCTAGATTGATTGTGGCAAGTGTAAATTAAAACATGTGTATCAATGCTATCGAATCGAAGTTCACTAGATCCTTACTAGATCCTTCAAAGGTTTCTTGAAATTATCTATTATCGAACAGTACAGATTTATATTAACAACACGGATACGTAGATAAATCTGAATCGAAACTCGAAGCAATTGATATAAGGTTTGTTTTACTTTGGCTATGTTTAATTGTTCTCAATAATGAAGTCTATCACAATATTTTTGTTATCTGCTGCTTTCATGTGTTGTTCTGTAGCCATTAGATTGGATGTCTAATTTGCGTCTGGGTTAGATATTGTGTTTATTTGCATAACAGTTTCTTTTATCTTGTATGCGTCTGGGCTAGATATTATGTTTTGCATAGCATTTTCTTTCATCTGTTCTGCTACGTTAGTTGTCCAGACAGACTGTTCAATGTTAGCAATTTATTTATTAATGAGAAAATCTGCTATCCATTATTCTAATCCAGTATCCAAATATGCAAATCATGGAGGGAATATGATCAATGATGTTCTTGCGAATTGAACTTATTGTCAAAAAAAGCTCTTTAAATTTTGTTACTCATTCCCGTGAATCTAGGAGAAGCACACCAGCAACTCCTTACTTATCTTATTTACCAGCGCTCGTCGAAAACAAACCGTAAGGCATTTGCGACAAGTGCAGAACCAAATCAGCAAAGCGCATCTGCACAGTCTGTTCTGGCTCTGCACTGTAGGCTAATTAGTCATAGAAGGTTTCAAGAAACGTCTTGAAAACAGTATATATATATATATTTGTATTCTTAAAGCAATGGGACGAGGACTCGTCTTTTGACACGGATGTTAGGTCATTTGAACATATTTTGTCAAAAAATGGAAAATCTTTATAATTGAATGGATTACCAATGACTAAATGTGGAAAACATTGTGGAAAAAGGAAATTCTTTTGTCACAGTGTTTTCAAAAGTCGTCTGCTGCAGAGGCGTAAGAAATCGTCTGTATGAGGGAAAGGGTTAAGGGATTACATCCTCCATAAATATATTATAAGATACCACAGAAAGTAACCATCCTATTTAAGCGGGATGAATACAAGTTGAATCATATTGTGTAACCTACGTTTTATGGTGATGATTGAGCGAATACAAGTTGAACCATATTGTGTAACCTACGTTTTATGGTGATGATTGAGCGTAAAGTCGTATTATTGTTGGATTTAGTTTATCTATATACCAGTCACCTACTTAAAAAGTTGAAGATTTATATCTTATCGCTAAATATTTATTGAAAATGTTAGGAGTAATTGTCTTCATGTGTTTACGAAAGCAGAATGTGACTTTAACCCTTTCCCACACACATGAAATCTGCAGCATATGACTTTGCTAAACTATATAAAATCTCTACGAATGAATAATAATTGAAAAGAGCTGAAAGAAGAATTGGTCGGTATTATCACTTTCTTATCACAATGTTTGATTACATATCATATGCTGGAGATGTGTCACAATACGTATGAAGATAGGAAAGGATTAATACATATTTACGATCTAATGCATGCTCTATTCATTCACCTAAAATCAAAGAAGTATCTCTTATATATTCGACCCATTCATCTAAAATGTAATTCATTTTGCTGATAAATTGTACATATGAGCGATCTTAAATAACAAAATGATTTGAACTACAACTTCTGATGTATTTACTTCACGAAATGATACAATCGCTCTTAGAGTTTAGAGTTCCAGAATATTGTTTCAAGTCACGCAAATCCCTCACATTGTTTAATTTAACGATATACTTGATATGCTTTTTTAAGGATCGTCTTTTATGTCTAAAAAGTTCGGAATAATAAGAAATATGATTTTAAATTTTGAAAATATTGTTATGAAAACTGCTCGTTTTGATGAAGTCCTCCGTTTTCGTCAATGTTTTCAAAAACCATCCGTTGTCAAGGCGTTCGATGACGAATGTATAAGGGTAAGGTTTAACATGTTTTATAATAACAAATTGTTTGTGTTTTGTTTTTTATCATAAACGAAGGTTACATCACGCGACCTTAACTACTTCAATGTCAATCCAATTAGTTCATCGTAAATAAGACTTTCTTATATATATCTTACACATACGATCGGTTCATTATAACACTGTTTTAGCTGCCTTTCACCCGATTCTTTACACTAATAGACCATCTCGAGGGCTTGGCGTGAAACGGTTGTAACTAAAATTGGTATTTTCTTTACCAAGGTTAATCACCTCGCCATAAAGACTTTATAAGCGTTAAATCATTTTTCTTGGTAAACAATGGAAATTTAGGTGCCATTGCTCGTTCCGAGCAATGGCACCTAAATTTGCATTGTTTACAAAGGGGTCAAAATTGCCCCTAAACCAGGATTTTCAAAATAGGTTTTTAGTTACAACTGTTTCACGCCAAGCCCTCGATATGGTATCTTAATAGTCGTATTCTTTGCAAACATCTGATAAACCGTTTAACTTTCAAACTTTGTATGCCACAAAACCGCCCCGGTGGTGTAGAGGTAGAGTCTCCGGATCGGATGTCGTGTGATCGATACCCGGCCGGTCATACCAGGGGCGTAGCTTGGCAAATACCAATGTATAGGCCGTCTCGTGAGTAAATCAACATTGTGGACTCTGCGTAAAGTATCGACCTGGATCGGCCTAAGCATGCCACACAGGCGTACCCGGATATACACTTTTCGCCTCCTGTGGATTTTCTGTTTCAGGAATCACTACTCTATTTATCCCCCTTTAGACGGAATGTGTCGGCCGGATCAGTCTGCGCGGACAGCGCAGGCTGATCTGGTCGATACATTACGCAGATGTGTATCGCCGCAGCTTCATTTTGGGACATCTTTAGAAAAAATGTGTACGCACGTGCCTACAGTGCATAACGGGAGCTACGCCCCTGCATACCACAGACTTTAAAACTAGTAGTAATGACTGTCCTCCTTGGCGCTCAGTGTTGCGGTGTTAGCTTTGCGACTGACTGGCTGTTGTCAGCATAAATGGACCAGTAGTAATGGTAACTTATGCAGGAAACACCGTGATATAACTGAACAATCATTGAAAGCGGCGTAAAAAAACACACATTTAACTGTATGCTACAGACGTTGAGTGTCGTCTGTATATATATATACCTGTACATGGACAATGTATACAAGTACTAAGTCAAGTAGATAATGTATAGTGGCATGTGTATATATACATCAACAAAACAATAGTACAACAATAATAAATAACATCCAGCCCCATGGACGTCACTTTTTAAAGAAATATAACGAAGAAAACAAAAAGTATGGTTTGAATTAGATTTGCGATCTTTCAATTTGTGATATCTTTCAAATGTGTTAGAAATGTAGAAAACAACATGCAACCCTTGTGGTGACTCGGTAGATAACAGTTTATTGCGTCACATGGCTTAACTTCTACATTAATTGTAATGAAAACGGAATCGTTTGCGATCTAATTCTTAGTAATAATATGTATTTTCTAATTCCGTTCTTATTATGGGGAAAATTATAAAATGTTGTATAGCTTTTACCCCCCCCCCCCCCCCCTCCCCCCCCCCCCCCCCCCCCCCCCCCCCCCCATACAAAGAACATTCAGTAGACGATTTTGAAGGAACGTAGACAAAACAATGGAAACTCTCTATAATTGAAAGTATACTATTGAATATACTTGAAAACGTTGTGACGAAGGAGAAATTGTTCCTTATGAGCACCGTTTCCGTTTTTGTCACTGCTGCAGATGCGTCAAAGTGCGTCACCAAGTGGGAAATAATTAATTCCTCATATTGACGCCTAAATGGTGCGAATTAAATAGTGTTCGAGGTATGAGTAATTCAATGGGTTCTTCATAGCTGTAGTTGATATAAATGATAAACAAAATATGCATTCTAGAATTCTATGAATGTTGTTGCAACATTTGCTTGCATTTCAATACAGATTAATGCATGTCTAAAACGATTACCAGAGATCACAACAGCTTTAACTCTTTTGAATAGGAAATCATTATCAGGTAAAAAGAGGACTCAATAATTGAAAAAAGAAAAAAAGAAAAACACTAAACATTTCAAGGATGAGAAAAGTATATTATAAACATTTTTCTTTTCTTTTTCCACGTTTTCAACAGACAGAGGTTAAAAACCCACCTGTAGTCAGTAAAATGTTGCTTCATTAAAAGCATGTCGATTAAATTATTTCCCTTATAAATATGACCTTTGAAGCCTCTACGGCAGACATCTTATGAAATAAATAGCAATCTCTACTTTTCCTAAGTTTATATCAATATAAATACTCCATCATTCCATATTTTACATATATTTAAGACAAATACGAGGGCAACTTTTTTTTTCTTCATATTCATGGCGTTTTTCTTATTTTTGTCCCGTCGAGATTGATTTTAAAAAGGAGGGTAAACTGTAATTTTTCATCCTGAATAAATTTGAAAAATTTGAAAAATTTCTACATTTTGCTGATGTAAATTGTCAAACGGGGATTGTATGAACACACGCACGCGTTTAAGCTTGCGAAACCACTTGCATACTAGGTAGACACTCCTAAATGTTCCCCGGATCACCATTTTTGTTCAACAGAAAATGTATGACGTTAACGAAGCTATTTATCCCGCCAAGCAAACCAAAACGTGTTAACAACATAAAAAGAAAAGCTGCTTTTGATTGGATTAATTTCAGGTTATAAATTCTTTGCCCGTGTGTCACACACATATCAATAAAATTTCTACCAGCTGTCAATTCATTCATTTATTTTAGTTGCGCCACACGCAAAGATGTCGAGTTGTATCCCCGTATTGACACCTCTTTACACTTACTAAAATACATGTACAGCGAACTTCCATCAGCAATTTGAGCCGTCCCGCGAGAATACCAACATTATGGCCTCTGTGTAATGTATCGACCCAGATCAGCCTGCGCATTCCGTGCAGATTGATGCGGGCCGATACATTCCGGGGATAGAGGTATAGAGTAATTATTCCTGAAACAGAAATCCACAGGGGGCGAAAAGTGTGTGTCCGGGTTAGCCTGCGCGGCATGCTTAGGCTGATCTGGGTCGATATTTTACGCAGAGACCACAATGTTGGTTCTCTTGCGGGACGGCTCATTTCTCCTTTTGCCAAACTGTCCATCTACACGTGGGAGAGTGTTAACCTTTTCCCACATACATCAACTTTGAAGCAGACGACTTTCAAGTCATCTGGGCAAATATATGGAAAATCTCTTTAAGGGAAAGTTTAATTATTGAAAATAGATGGAAACATAGTGGCTAGAGGAGAAATTGCTCATCATGAAAGCGGCTGTATGTGGGAAACTGTTCAAGGTATATCAGCGTCAATCTTGTCAGGCTACAATTCCGTGTCTTTGCTATGGGTTACGCCTAGACAAACACGTACACAGATTTGCCTCCACTATCCCGATATACAACTAGACGCCTTTTCGTCTGACCCTTCTTATTTATATTAATTAACTGAATGGTTGCTTTTACTGTGGTAAACACCAATAGGTGTTGCTAAAATGACCTACATCAAAGATTAATATATAAACAGGACAAACAAGGCAGCAATAAACAAATCTGTATTTACTTCAAAGGACGCTTAGTGTTTTATTTCATCCGTTCCTTGATTAAGATTGTTATAATTGACATTTAACCCTTTCCCTCATATAGACGCTTTCTGACGCCTCTGCAGCAGACGGCGGTTTGAAAACATAGTATACAAAAGAAGAAATTGCTCAAAACGAGCAATTTCTCCTTTTGCCACAATGTTTTCCACTTTTTGTCATAGGTTATCCATTCAATTATAGAGATTTTCTATTTTTTGACAAAATATGTTCGAAGTCGTCTGCTGCAGAATCGTCATATGAGGGAAAGGGTCAAGGAGATTGACGAACATTTCTCTTCGTTCTAACTCGTAATATACCAATGAAACTATAAGTTATAATTTAAATGGTTATCCAGAAAGTTATTGTCAAGCTTTTTGTAAAGTGCTTTGTTTAAAATCGCGAACATCACACTAAGAAACGAGTCAATTCTATAGTATTTACTATGCATGGATCAGTCAATGGAAAAAGTTTGCATTTTTGGACCGTTTAGGTTCAGATCAGCCTGTATATCTACCCCCGTCTCACTAGAATCTACACAAGTTGACAGGGTTTTTCTAACATATTTTTGCAAGTAAAATGTGAGTAGGGTACATTTTGATCAGAATGTGCGGATGTACAGACTGATCTGAATCTAAACTGTTTACAAAAGCCAATTTAACAAAAGTGCTATTGACGAAAGCATCTTCTTTTGTGCCGCTTGTACAGCAGTATCACAGACATTTCATTATGCTTAACTCTTTCACACAGGCAAAACATACGCAAAAGAAATAATAAAGACAAAAGTATGAAATAGCTCTATACATTGTACATGAAAGTTTAACTGTTCAGTAAAATTGATAACATTGTGGCAAAATAAGGCATTGCTCATAATGCGTCTGTATGTGGGGAAGGGTTTAACTGGGATCCCTTGGGAACTTTTCGTGTCATGTTGGCTTGACTAACTCTAGTGTGATATGTGTATATGATTCATCTTACATGTATAGCGAGTACATTCATGAACGAACGATTGTTTAAATTAGCTTCATACTTTATATGTTATTAATAACACACGTTTGCGTCATTAATATGTCAGTTAATTAAATTTGGTTGTAAAATGGAGATGATATTTTAATAAAGACCCCATAAAACTGACATTGTGGTATTTCCTCTGTACAGGTATATTTTAATGCAAGATTTGGGATGAATGTACCAGTGTATGACCCAACCTGTATGTCTGAACCCTTCCCCACGTACAACAAGTCTGCAGACTTTCAAAACATATTGACAAAAACATGAAAAATCTCAATAAATGAGAGTTTAACTATTTAAACGAGCAATGTCTTCTTTTGCCAAAATGTTTTCACAAGGTGTCTACTGCAGCTGCATCAAAACGCGCCTATAAGTGGGAAGATGTTAACTAGTATCTCCTTATTTTAATAGTTTATTTGCTTACATTTACAATTAAGTAAATATCATAAGCTCTTCTTTACGATTAACGTAAATATAATAACATGAAGTTGCATTGCTACAATATCATAGGGCATACTTAGAGAGTAAACGAACGGTTGTATAGTGTATCACTATGTTTTGTTTTCAAGGAGTTCGTCAACTGTGCTTCTTAGTGATTTACCTGGGGAATTTTATAACTTAAAAACCATCGTTAACTGCATCAAACACAATTCAAACAATCAAACACACTTCATATTAGATTTCGAGTGCGGTGAACACTTGCATGGATTGCACCTAGTAACCTCCACAAGGGTCTGTTCTGGGTCCATTACTCTTTTTAATCTACGTAAATGATATAGCCGACAATTTTCTAAGTCTTGCTCGCTTGTTTGCAGATGACACCTCCTTAGCAAGCTCTGCTACAAATATTTCAGATCTGGAAGGCATTATGAATCATGATTTAGTTATGTTATCTACCTGGTCAAAACAATGGTTAGTCACATTTAATCCCTTGAAAACGGAAGCAATATTATTTACAACCCAAAATGTTCATTATCCTTCACTGTATTTTGAAAATATTCCTGTATCATTTGTCGCAATTTTAAACAGTTCAACTATTACTGTTGGAATCGCGCATACATCCCTAATAAAAAATAAATTAAGTACCACTTGTTTCTAGGAAATCTGTATGAGCGCATCGAAGATCGATCGTTTATGCCAAAGATGTTAACCTTTCAGATATATCATCGGGCGTCGTCTTTCTTTTCGTTATTTACAAGGTCAAATTACCAGTTATGTCCAGTGTCTTGTCGTAGTGTAACACGAGCATATAGGACGAAATGGGTGTTACTTGTTACATTTTTTTCCACAAACTTGTACTACATGTATGTATTTTATGAACAACTAGGAGTTTACAGTCTATTCTAAATGCATCTTAATTGTAATATTGGAGAATTGTCTAATAGCGGAATAGTGAAAAGGTCCGATTCTTTCATTAGCGCTTATGTAATATTGACCAATTAAAACATTGGCATGTGCGAGAAATTTCTCCAGTCATATGAATTCCAAAGCATGGGGGCATGTTTACCTGCAATCCATGAACAAGTAAATCCAGTCTTCCAAACTATATGTAATACATGCATTCATGCTGAAGCGACAAAGGATGTCGGTATCAACATTTTACTTTAAATTATGCAGATGAGAATTATCTTCATTTGGTTGTTTTTTAAGCAGATTCTTAATATTACCTGGTATATGGTAAGAGTACACATACAGTGTAATCGGCACCAACATTTGCGTAACTATTACAAATGTAGACAGGACGAATGATTGACGCAAAGCATCAAAGAGAAGCCGCAATATTTCGTTGCACATGATGAAATAAGAAAAGGAAACATTTAAATTATTTCTCAAACTGTAAAATCATGACTTTAGAGTGCTTTTATATTAAAAACATTTAAAGTCAATTTTTTGTTAGGCAAAGATATTTAAAAGAACTTTGATAGTACATTTTCAGACACTATTTTGTTAACCCTTTCCCACATACAACAATTCTGCAACAAATGTCCATCAAAGCATTTACTGGTATTCAAATCTCTATAATTGAAAGAACAATCATATTTATAATTGAATGAAGTTGAAAACAATTCTACTTTTGCCACAATGTTTTCAAAACATATTTGCTGCAGAGGTGCCTGAAAGTGTCTGTACGATACAGTTCGGTTAATTTGATCACACTTTGTTTGCAAGAACCAGAAGATTTCATTTTATTTAAGTGTTCTTGAAGTTTTCTTGAAGATACATCGCATCCGTGATAAAACAGGCTGTCGGTTAGGCAAAAACTATGGAAGCCCTGGAGGGCAATTTTGACTTGCGGCTAATGACTTGCGACTTTTGACTTTTGACTTTTGACTTATGACTTGTGACTTTTGAGTTATAACTTGTACCTTCATTGTAATATTGGCGCGCATTTCGAGAACGTGCGTAGAAGATGGCTGACGTTGGCAACGATAACGATAAAGGTCAAGGTCACACTTAGAGGTCAACATTTTGTATTATACCTAGTCCGGGTTATAACATAAAAAGATATTGTTGTATCTTTATAATAATTGGTAGAAATGTTGGCTCTGATATGTAGGCGTGTCAAGTACAAGACCCATGACTCTGTGTCAAAGGTCAAGGTCACATCAAAATTTTGTAATTTATACCTTGTCTGGTCTATAACTTCACAAGTAATTGTTGTATCGTCATGATGCTAGGTACAAATGATCACCCTGATAATCAGGTGTGTCGCATACAAAACAAATGAATCTATGTCAAAGGCCAAGCTTGCACTAAGAGGTCAAAGTCCAATTTCTTTAGATTGATACTTCCTGGGCCATTTCTTTTCTAGGCATTGTCATATATTCATTTTACTTAGTACTAATGTTCACACTGGCGAGTAGGTGTGTTACGTACAAGGCCAATGACTCTATGTAAAAGGTCAAGGTCACACTAAGAGACCAAATGTCAACAGTTGATAATTTATACCGTATCCGGGCAATACATTTATATGCCATTGTCATAGTTTCGTAGTTCTTGGCAGAAAATGTTCATTCTGATTAGTAGCAGGTCATGGTGGAGACACTTCACTCTTTGTCAAAGGTTAAGGTCACAGTTGGAGGTCAAGGGTTAAAAATTGGCAATAACAATTTGTTGTCGTATTTTCATACAACAGGTAGAAATGTTCATTCTGATGAAAGGGTGTGTCACATCTAAAACCCGTGACAGTCAATGTTCAAGGTCACATTAAGAGCTCATAAGCACAAAATGCTTGACAATAATGGGCTCGACATGTTTCCCACGGGCATCTAGTTGAACTAGGGTACCAATCCTCACACAATTGTTTTGTGGTTAGTTGTTGCGCACTCTAGCTGTACATTTTATATGGCTTCAGTGACACCGTGGTTATGGCCCATAACGTAGATATTTAAATTGTGGACACATTTCTGTGAGTAGATCTTAGCTGACTTAAATTTCGATGAAAAAAGCTGAATGCTAGCGGTTTGTACAGTTAATCCTGGTAAACCGCTAGGTATGCGAAGCCTTGGTTATCCCTTTGAAGCCACAGACGAGTTTGAAACTCGGTCATGTGCGTCAAGAACTAGGTCACAATGTCAAGTAACAGATAACCTTCTGAATCCCTGATTTTTTTATAGAACTGTTTTAGCTGAATTTTACCGACCAAGAGCGTTTCTGTTTATACAGCACCTACAAAATGTTTCCGGTCAAGGGTTTGATACAGCAATAAAAGGAAAACATTCATTTACAACAAAATGCAATGCTTTAATTTCAGTGAAATTATTCACATTCTCTATTAACATGAAAGGAAACAAAAACAAAAATATACAATAGATCAAAACACAAAGAACAGTTCTCGGGAAAGTCATTCTTAAGATATTAGACAGGCCATGTTAAGCAGACTACGAATTATTCATCCCTTTAGTCTTTCTGAAGGTTGATGTTCAACTAGCAAGATATTATATGTGACGCATGGTGCTTATGGTCAATTTTAAACATGTTGGTATATATTCTGCAAATATAATCTTATCCGAGATATATGATGTAGATCTACATTCCAATGCAAAATTCTACGGATTTATGTTTATATCATCATCTATAAAAAACTTAAAATGTTCAATTGTTAGGCTAACAGCTAACAAATAAGCGTAGAAAGAAAATTACTATGCATAATATTCTTATCCATTTAGTCAACTTATGTGTACTGAAAAAACAATATTTTCCCAATATGTTCATGCAAGTTGCACAACGCAATGCTGAATGCTTTTCTTCTTTTTTTGCGTTCTGAAATTGACTATATGCTAATTGACTAGATTTGTTCATGACGTTAATGACGTCACTTTAATGCTCAGTTTTGACGTAACGTCATTTAAGCCAGGAGCCCGGTTTTCGCAGATTTGACCTCATATTTTATTTGTACTTTTTGCAAAGTTGTCAAGCTGGACAGACATTTGCCACTGTGAAAGACATGCACAATGGGTCGATATTTGGCTCGCAAAAGATACTAGTAACACGCCAAAGTAGTTTGTGACTTGCAATTCATGATAAACGCCGACTAATTCAGCAAGCTACTTGTGACTATTGACTTACAACTTGTGACTTACAACTTGTAACTTACAACTTGTGACTTACAGCTTATGACTTACAGCTTGTCACTTACAACTTGTGACTTACAGATTATGACTTACAGCTTGTGACTTACAGCTTGTGACTTACAGCTTGTGACTAGTGACTTACAACTTGTGACTCATGAATTAAAGTAATATAAAGACACTGTACGAGTGGATAAGGTAAAATCTATGGAAGCCCTGGAGGGCAATTTTGACTCGCGACTAATGACTTGCGACTTTTAACTTGCGACTTTTGACTTAAGTCTTATGACTTGTGACTTTTAAGTTATGACTTGTACCTTTATTAATTAAATTTCGATAACAAATTGCTGAATACTGGCGGTTTGTACAGTTAATACTGGTAAACCGCTAGGTAGGCTAAGCCTTGATTATCCCTTTGAAGCCTCAGACGAGTTTAAAACTCGGTCATATGCGTCAAGAATTATGCCACCATGTCAAGTAACAGATAACCTTCTAAATCCCTGTTTTTTGTTATAGAACTGTTTTAGCTGAATTATACCGACCAAGAGCGTTTCTGTTTATACAGCACATACCAAGTTTCCGGTCAAGGGTTTGATACTGCAGTAAAAGGAAAACATTCATTTACAACAAAATGCAATGCTTTTTCTTTTCAGTAAAATTATTCAGATCCTCTATTAACATGAAAGGAAACAAAAACAAACATATACAATAGATCAAAACACAAAGAACAGTTCTCGGGAAAGTCATTAGACATGCCATGTTCAGCAGACTACACAGTATCCATCTCTTTAGTCATTCTAAAAGGTTGATGTTCAACTAGTAAGGTATTATATGAGACGCATGCAGCTTATGGTCAATTTTAAACATGTTGGTATATATTCTGAAAATATGATCTTATCCAAGATATATGATATAGATCTACATTCCAATGCAAAATTCTACGGATTTATGTTTATATGATTATCTATACAAAACTTTTAAATGTTTAATTGTTAGGCTAACAGTTACGAATAAATATAGAAAGAAAATAACTATGCATTATATTCTTATCCAATTGATCAACTTATGTGTACTGAAAATACAATCTTTTCGCAATATGTTCATGCAAGTTGCACAACGCAGTGCTAAATGCTTCTCTATTTTGCGTTTTGAAATTGACTATATGCAAATTGACTAGATTCGTTCATGACGTTAATGACGTCACTTTAATGCTCAGTTTTGACGTAACGTCATTTAATTTAGGAGCCCGGTTTTCGCAGATTGGACCACATATTTTATTTGTACTTTTTTCAAAGTTGTCGAGCTGGACAGACATTTGCCACTGTGAAAGACATGCAACATAGGTCGATATTTGGCTCGCAAAAGATACAAGTAACACGCTTAGGTAGTTTGTGACTTGCAATTCATAATTAACGCCGACCAATTCAGCAAGCTATTTGACAAGCTACTTGTGACTTACAACTTGTAACTTACAACTTGTAACTTACAACTTGTAACTTACAACTTGTAACTTACAACTTGTGACTTACAGCTTATGACTTACAGCTTGTGACAAGCTACTTGTGAATTACAACTTGTGACTTACAGCTTATGACTTACAGCTTGTGACTTACAGCGTGTGACTTACAGCTTGTGCCTACAACTTGTGAGTCATGGAATTAAAGTAATATAAAGACACTGAACGAGTGGAAAAGGTAAAATCTAAACATGTGACATGTAAGTCGCTCACCTGAGAAAATTGCTATCGCTGCTATACAGTTCTATGTAAAAACCAATGTCCCCAGGGGCGAGCCTGATTTTAACCCCAAGGGCATAATTTGAACAATAATGGTAAATGACGACTAGAAGCTGCTGCATATAAAATATCTAAGCTCTAGGCCGAACCGTTCAAAGATTTTTAAACCTATATAATGAAACTCTACAGTCGATGAGCCCGACACAATTTGATACATGTAGACAGGGCACGCATAATTTACAAGTAACCCAGAAACATCGACATCCTCAAATGAGGACTCTCACATATAGTAGAAACAAGAGGGCCATGATGGCCCTAGGTCACTCACCTGAATTATACAATGTACTTTTTGACCCACCATGACCCATGTTCAAACTTGACCTACATATCATCAAGACAAACATTCTGACAACGTTTCAACATGCTCAAGTTGAAAAAATGGCCTCCAGAGTGTTAACAAGAGTTCCATTCAATTTGGCCTAATGCTAAATACTTAATTCGTAAATGCTTCTATAGTGTTAACAAGATTTTCCTTCAATTTGGCCTAGTGACCTAGTTTCTGACCCAATATGACATGTATTCGAACTTGACCTACATATCAAGAAAAACATTCTGATAAAGTTTCAACACGCTCGAGTTAAAAATAAGTTCACTAGATATCATTAATACAAACATTCTGACAAAATTTCAGACTGTTGAAGCAAAAATTGCGACCTCTAGAATGTTAACAAGATTGTCCTTCAATTTGACCTAATGATCTACTTTTTGACCCATCATGACCCATGTTCGAACTTGACCTACATATCATCAAAACAAACGTTCTGATAAAGTTTCAACATGCTCAAGTTGAAAAAAAGGCCTCCAGAGCTTGACCCATATTTGAACTTGGCCTAGATATCATTTAGATAAACATTCTGACCAAATTGCAAGCTGCCTTAGCCAAAAATGCAGCTTCTACAGTGTTAACAAGATTGTCCTGCAATGTGGCCTATTGACTTAGTTTCTGACCAAATATGACCCATATTCGAACTGGACCTAGATATCATTAATACAAACATTCTGACTAAATTTCAAACTGCTGAAGCAAAAATGTCAAGATGTTCCTTCAATTTGACCTAGTGACCTACTGTTTGACCCGACATGACCCATGTTCGACCTTGGCTTACATATCATCAAGACAAACATTCTGATAAAGTTTCAAGGTGCTCAAGTTCAAAATGTGGCCTCAAGAGTGTTAACAAGATTTCCCTTTAATTTGACCTAGTGACCTAGTTTTTGACTTCATATGGCCTTGTTTCGAACTTGTCTATGATTTAATAGAGATAAATGTTCTGAGTAACTTTCATGAAGATCGGATGCAAAATGTAGCCTGTAGAGTGTTAACAAGGGTAAATGTTGACGACGCACAACGCACGGGCGCCGGACAAAATGTGATCACAGAAGCTAACCTTGCACTTCGTGCACATGTGAGCTTAAAACAATAGCTGTCCGAGAGACAGTGCGCTCGACTATTCTCAGTGCTTAATAGTCAGTGGTGCCATGCTGAGTCGATAAAATCTTAATCAGGAATTTTGTAAGTTCAAAAAAATGAAATAATTCTGTAAAAATCCATGCTAGAGTTTTGGGTCTTGGTCAGTGACCTACAGTAATGGCCCCGAGGTCAAAACCGTATGTGAAGTTTCAAGTGAATGCATTTAATAGTTAATGAGAAATGAAGTGCATGCACATTTTTAACTAAGTGTTACGCCGACGCCGACACCAGGGTGAGTAGGATAGATCTCCTATTCTTCGAATAGTCGTGCTAAATATCATTGGCTCCGTGACCGTTTGATGCAACCAACCAACCAATTTGGTAGAGGACAACCAAAGGATCAGTCCCGAGAATTTTTCTTAAAATCCATAAAGCGGTGTATGAAAAGATGTCATTTTAAGAAATTGTAAGCGACGATGCACGACAACGGCGGACAACGGACTGCCCGCCAATATAACATAACTCAAAAGTCACAAGTCAAAAGTCACAAGTCAAAAGTCTTAAGTCAAAAGTCGCAAGTCATTAGTCGCTAGTCAAAATTGCCCTCCAGGGCTTCCATAAAAAACACCGAAATCGTGTTTACCACGTCATTCATGAATGAATCAACTAGACGGCGTAAGTTATCTTGAAACAGATATGTAAGTGGTTTAAATATTTTCATGTCTGCATTTTGCGATGACAATTGTACTCAAAGTTAACATTGAATCAAGTATGTGCAATCATAGACGAAACTTTCAGCTATATTTGCGTAAAAACAAAATTCATAAATGAATGAAAATGAAAGATGATCGAAAACGACAGAAAACAACAATTAGAAGAGCGACAGACGAAGTTTTCGTCCCGCAACATAGTAAAATAGGAAGATATTATACTGAACATGAAACATGAAAGTTAACATTGAATCAAGTATGTGCAATCATAGACGAAACTTTCAGCTATATTTGCGTAAAAACAAAATTCATAAATGAATGAAAATGAAAGATGATCGAAAAAAATGAGCGACAGACGAAGTTTTCGTCCCGCAACATAGTAAAATAGGAAGATATTATACTGAACATGAAAGTCAGATCATTAAAAACAAAGCAAATGAATAGTTAGGATGATTGAAAACTGAGATATCATCTATGTGAACAAACGATAAAAATGAAAACCTATAAATAGACTATAGATGAATGGTACTGTCTTTTGTTTTAGCTCCTAACTTTATTCGGGAATCAGAGTCGGTGCGCGGCCGCTTACCAAATTTACAAACTGGACTAAATTGAGATCAGTTTTAAACGCGTTGGTGAATACGGACTAGATCTAAAACGCCGGGAATCCAAAAAGTGGACTAAATATTAAGATTTAGATTCGGTCCAACATCTAAATTGAAAAGTTTGGTGGATACGGACCGCCTTGGCTTCTTCCTCTAATTACTGCTTAATATATCATAGGATGTAAGGAACCAGACTACATTTAGCTACATTTTGGTTCCCAGTTTGAGATACTATTGAAATGATAAAGCGTATGAGGCAGGTAACCAATTCAAAAGTATTCAACTGTTTAGACTTGTTACAGTATGCATTTCGCTTAATTCAAAATGTACATACATTAAATTTCGGAGTATTCCTACACGAAGCCACCTACTGGTTTAATAAATAACAGCCGGTGTATTCAGTGTGTGTGTTAGTTTATATGGCGTTTTACGCCACTTTCAACAGTATTACAGTCGTATCTAGGTGTTTCCTGTATACATTACCGGTACGCCTTGTAAGCTTATTCTGACACCAGAATATCAATAGGTGCCAGTCTCGTTTAAAATCTAAAAATAGCATTTAACTATATATTTCTCAATATAGTCAAATGCTAATTTTAGATTTTAATTGAGACTGGCACTTGTGAGCATATCAGTCGTAAAACTTGCAAAATTGAACGCCAAGGAGGGAAGCTACTACTACCATTTTTAAATCCTTGGTAAGACCTGACCGAAATTCGAACCTTGGTCTCCCGCTATCGAGACTGAAGCCCTAACAACTACACAGCCGAGGCACGGTGCCAGTGACTGCATATCAAAGATGAAGAATCCAAATAGATACGGTTGTTCAGAAGGATCTTTAATCTTCTATGACTAACAGGCAAACAGTGCAGAGCCTGGTCAAACTGCGTGATTGCGAAGTTTGATCTAGATCTACATTGTACACAAAGGTTTTCACAGAACACCGCTCCAATGTCAAGTTGCATAGGTCTCGATCCGGTGCGTCGTTAATCAATGAACATTTTAAAATTGCAGAAATAAAATAAATTAACGGCTCTCGAAGATCACATGAAGTTTTGCCCCTTAATGACAATGAGAAATCGAGCAAATTTCCCATAGGACATTCTGATAAGTCTTGACAGTGAGGCGCATGTTCTATCCCTTCTCTTCCGTTGATTAACATAACAATATACGAGAAAATAGTTCCATGTAAAGTAATTACAGTAAGGTATTTCAGTTGTATGTCTTTGATATTCTATATTGTTATTGAGTGTTTCATTTCAGTTATGGTACTCGGCACACGAGAATTTTCAATCGGAGGCTTTCTGGTCCAACTTTCTCTTTTACTGAAATATATATTTGGAAAAATAACCCACCACTTTTTGACTATTTTCTGAAATAGACATTTGGAATGACAACCCACCACTGTTGGACTACTTTCTGATATGAAGCTCCGTATATCCGGTTGTAATCTTTTCCGAATTATCGGTATGCTGACTTTTATCCAGGGTAGACATGGGATTTAGTTACCTGCTTACGGGAAATATATTCACTATACACATTTCGTGTATATTCATTAACGAGGTGTAAACCCCATTTACCAGTTACATTTACCGATTTATACGAGAGAAACTGCGGACTCCGGTTGTTTTGTTTCTAACACGTGTCTAGAATATTTGAGCCCGTCAATGTTTAAGCTTCATTGTGTGAACAGTGTAGCACTAGATCAGCCTAGGCCTCCACACAGTCCTATCAAGATCTACATTGTTCGCATATTAATTACACAAGTCTTTAAACGATTATGTCAGCGGATGTAGATTATGATAACTATAAGCAGACGTGCTTGTTGACCTGAACCTAAACTAGTCAGATATGTACCTTTATGCGCTGACATGCTCATTTTGAGCTCATCTGTTTTTTGAAGAAAAGAAGTCGTGCTATTGTGATACCCTTGCTATATACGAATAACCACACAGCTAGCAATTGGTTATTCAACAAAAAGTCAAAGCGCGAATCTACTGCTATATACGAATAAGCACACAGCTAGCAATTGGTTATTCAACAAAGAGTCAAAGCGCGAATCTACTGCTATATACGAATAACCACACAGCTATCAATTAGTTATTCAACAAAAAGTCAAAGCTTGAATCTACTGCTATATACGAATAACCACACAGCTATCAATTGGGTATTCAACAAAGAGTCAAAGCGCGAATCTACTGCTATATACGAATAACCACACAGCTATCAATTGGGTATTCAACAAAGAGTCAAAGTGCGAATCTACTGCTATATACGAATAACCACACAGCTATCAATTAGTTATTCAACAAAAATTCAAAGCGCGAATCTACTGCTATATACGAATAACCACACAGCTAGCAATTGGTTATTCAACAAATAGTCAAAGCGCGAATCTACTGCTATATACAAATAACCACACAGCTAGCAATTGGTTATTCAACAAAGAGTCAAAGCGCGAATCTACTGCTATATACGAATAACCACACAGCTATCAATTAGTTATTTAAAAAAGAGTCAAAGCGCGAATCTACTGCTATATATGAATACCCAGCCAGCTATCAATTGGGTATTCAGCAAAGAGTCAAAGCGCGAATTTACTGCTATATACGAATAACCACACAGCTATCAATTAGTTATTGAACAAAAATTCAAAGCGCGAATCTACTGCTATATACGAATAACCACACAACTATCAATTGGTTATTCAACAAAAAGTCAAAGCTTGAATCTACTGCTATATACGAATAACCACACAGCTATCAATTGGGTATTCAACAAAGAGTCAAAGCGCGAATCTACTGCTATATACGAATAACCACACAGCTATCACAATTGGGTATTCAATAAAGAGTCAAAGCGCGAATCTACTGCTCTATACGAATAACCACACAGCTATCAATTAGTTATTCAACAAAAATTCAAAGCGCGAATCTACTGCTATATACGAATAACCACACAGCTAGCAATTGGTTATTCAACAAAAAATCAAAGCGTGAATCTACTGCTATATACGAATAACCACACAGCTATCAATTGGTTATTGAACAAAGAGTCAAAGCGCGAATCTACTGCTATATACGAATAACCACACAGCTATCAATTAGTTTTTCAACAAAAAGTCAAAGCTTGAATCTACTGCTATATACGAATAACCACACAGCTATCAATTGGTTATTCAACAAAGAGTCAAAGCGCGAATCTACTGCTATATGTGAATAACCACACAGCTATCAATTGATTATTCAACAAATAGTCAAAGCGCGAATCTACTGCTATATAAGAATAACCACACAGCTATCAATTGGGTATTCAACAAAGAGTCAAAGCGCGAATCTACTGCTATATGTGAATAACCACACAGCTATCAATTGATTATTCAACAAATAGTCAAAGCGCGAATCTACTGCTATATACGAATAAGCACACAGCTATCAATTGGGTATTCAACAAAGAGTCAAAGCGCGAATCTACTGCTATATACGAATAACCACACAGCTATCAATTAGTTATTCAACAAAGAGTCAAAGCGCGAATCTTCTGCTATATACGAATAACCACACAGCTATCAATTAGTTTTTCAACAAAAAGTCAAAGCTTGAATCTACTGCTATATACGAATAACCACACAGCTATCAATTGGTTATTCAACAAAGAGTCAAAGCGCGAATCTACTGCTATATGTGAATAACCACACAGCTATCAATTGATTGTTCAACAAATAGTCAAAGCGCGAATCTACTGCTATATACGAATAACCACACATCTATCAATTGGGCATTCAACAAATAGTCAAAGCGCGAATCTACTGCTATATATGAATACCCAGCCATCTATCAATTGGGCATTTAGCAAAGAGTCAAAGCGCGAATATACTACTATATGTGAATACCCAGCCAGCTATCAACTGGGTATTCAACAAAGAGTCAAAGCGCGAATCTACTGCTATATACGAATACCCACACAGCTATCAATTCGTTATTCAACAAAGAGCCAAAGCGCGAATCTACTGCTATATGTGAATACCCACACAGCTATCAATTGGTTATTCAACAAAGAGTCAAAGCTTGAATCTACTGCTATATGTGAATACCCAGCCAGCTATCAACTGGGTATTCAACAAAGAGTCAAAGCGCGAATCTACTGCTATATATGAATACCCACACAGCTATCAATTGGGCATTCAACAAAGAGTCAAAACTTGAATCTACTGCTATATGTGAATACCCAGCCAGCTATCAACTGGGTATTCAACAAAGAGTCAAAGCGCGAATCTACTGCTATATATGAATACCCAGCCAGCTATCAATTGGTTATTCAACAAATAGTCAAAGTGCGAATCTATTGCTATATGTGAATAACCACACAACTATCAATTGGTTATTCAACAACTAGTGAAAGCTTGAATCTACTGCTATATGTGAATATCCACACAGCTATCAATTGGTTATTCAACAAATAGTGAAAGCTTGAATCTACTGCTATATGTGAATATCCACACAGCTATCAATTGGTTATTCAACAAATAGTGAAAGCTTGAATCTACTGCTATATGTGAATATCCACACAGCTATCAATTGGTTATTCAACAAATAGTGAAAGCTTGAATCTACTGCTATATGTGAATATCCACACAGCTATCAATTGGTTATTTAACAAAGAGTCAAAACGCGAATCTACTGCTATATATGAATACCCAGCCAGCTATCAATTGGTTATTCAACAAAAAGTCATAGCTTGAATCTACTGCTATATATGAATACCCAGCCATCTATCAATTGGGCATTCAACAAAGAGTCAAAGCTTGAATTTACTGCTATATGTGAATACCCACACAGCTATCAATTGGTTATTCAACAACTAGTGAAAGCTTGAATCTACTGCTATATGTGAATATCCACACAGCTATCAATTGGTTATTCAACAAATAGTGAAATCTTGAATCTACTGCTATATGTGAATATCCACACAGCTATCAATTGGTTATTCAACAAATAGTGAAAGCTTGAATCTACTGCTATATGTGAATATCCACACAGCTATCAATTGGTTATTCAACAAATAGTGAAAGCTTGAATCTACTGCTATATGTGAATATCCACACAGCTATCAATTGGTTATTTAACAAAGAGTCAAAACGCGAATCTACTGCTATATATGAATACCCAGCCAGCTATCAATTGGTTATTCAACAAAAAGTCATAGCTTGAATCTACTGCTATATATGAATATCCAGCCATCTATCAATTGTGCATTCAACAAAGAGTCAAAGTTTGAATCTACTGCTATATGTGAATACCCACACAGCTATCATTTGGTTATTCAACAAAGAGTCAAAGCTTGAATCTACTGATATATGTGAATACCCACACAGCTATCAATTGGTTATTCAAAGAGTCAAAGTTTGAATCTACTATGTGGTTATTAGTATAAAACAGTAGATTCGCGCTTTGACTCTTTGATAAGTACCCAATTGATAGCTTGCAGGGTATTCGTATATAGCAGTAGATTCAAGCTTTGACTTTTTGTTGAATACACAATTGATAGCTGGCTGGGTATTCATATATAGCAGTAGATTCAAGCTTTGACTATTTGTTGAATAACCAGTTGCTAGCTGTGTGGTTATTCATATATAGCAGTAGTTTCGCGCTTTGACTTTTTGTTGAATAACTAATTGCTAGCTGTGTGGTTATTCGTATATAGAAGTAGATTCGCGATTTGAATTTTTGTTGAATAACCAATTGCTAGCTGTGTGGTTATTCGTATATAGCAGTAGATTCGCGCTTTGAATTTTTGTTGAATAACTAATTGATAGCTGTGTGGTTATTCGTATATAGCAGTAGATTCGCGCTTTGACTCTTTGATGAATACCCAATTGATAGCTGTGTGGTTATTCGTATAAAGCAGTAGATTCGCGCTTAGACTCTTTGTTGAATACCCAATTGATAGCTGTGTGGTTATTCGTATATAGCAGTAGATTCAAGCTTTGACTTTTTGTTGAATAACTAATTATAGCTGTTTGGTTATTCGTATATATCAGTAGATTTGCACTTTGACTCTTTGTTGAATAACCAATTGATAGATGTTTGGTTATTCGTTTATAGAAGTAGATTTGCGCTTTGACTATTTGTTGAATAACCAATTGATAGCTTAGTGGTTATTCGTATATAGCAGTAGATTCGCGCTTTGACTTTTTCTTTGAATAATTAATTGATAGATGTATGGCTATTCGTATATAGCAGTAGATTCGCCCTTTGACTTTTCGTTGAATAACTAAATGATAGCTGTGTGGTTAGTCGTATATAGCAGTAGATTCGCGCTTTGACTTTTTGTTGAATAACTAATTGATAGCTGTGTGGTTATTCGTATAAGGCAGTAGATTCGCGCTTTGACTTTTTGTTGAATACCCAATTGATAGCTGACTGGGTATTCATATATAGCAGTAGATTCGCGCTTTGACTCTTTGTTGAATACCCAATTGATAGCTGGCTGGGTTTTCATATATAGCAGTAGATTCAAGCTTTGACTCTTTGTTGAATAACCAATTGATAGATGTGTGGGTATTCGTATATAGCAGTAGAGTCGCGCTTTGACTCTTTGTTCAATAACCAATTGATAGCTGTGTGGTTATTCGTATATAACAGTAGTTTCGCGCTTTGACAATGACGGTGTTGAATAACCAATTGATAGCTGTGTGGTTATTCGTATATAGCAGTAGATTCGCGCTTTGACTCTTTGTTGAATACCCAATTGATAGCTGTGTGGTTATTCGTATATAGCAGTAGATTCGCGCTTTGACAATTTGTTGAATAACCAATTGATAGCTGTGTGGTTTTTCGTATATAGCAGTAGATTCAAGCTTTGACTTTTTGTTGAATAACTAATTGATAGCTGTATGGTTATTCGTATATAGCAGTAGATTCGCGCTTTTACTCTTTGATTAATAACCAATTGCTAGCTGTGTGGTTATTCCTATATAGCAGTAGATTCGCGCTTTGAATTTATGTTGAATAACTAATTGCTAGCTGTGTGGTTATTCGTATATAGCAGTAGATTCGCGCTTTGAAATTTTGTTAAATAACCAATGATAGCTGTGTGGATATTCACACATAGCAGTAGATTCAAGCTTTCACTCTTTGATGAATAACCAATTGCTAGCTGTGTGGTTATTCCTATATAGCAGTAGATTCGCGCTTTGAATTTATGTTGAATAACTAATTGCTAGCTGTGTGGTTATTCGTATATAGCAGTACATTCGCGCTTTGAAATTTTGTTAAATAACCAATTGATAGCTGTGTGGATATTCACATATAGCAGTAGATTCGCGCTTTTACTCTTTGATGAATAACCAATTGCTAGCTGTGTGGTTATTCCTATATAGCAGTAGATTCGCACTTTGAATTTTTGTTGAATAACTAATTGATAGCTGTGTGGTTATTCGTATATAGCAGTAGATTCGCGCTTTGACTCTTTGTTGAATAACTAATTGATAGCTGTGTGGTTATTCACATAAAGCAGTAGATTCGCGCTTTGACTCTTTTTTAAATAACCAATTGATAGCTGTGTGGTTATTCGTATATAGCAGTAGATTCAAGCTTTGACTTTTTGTTGAATAACTAATTGATAGCTGTGTGGTTATTCGTATATAGCAGTAGATTCGCGCTTTGACTCTTTGTTGAATAACCAATTGCTAGCTGTGTGGTTATTCGTATATAGCAGTAGATTCGCGATTTGAATTTTTGTTGAATAACCAATTGCTAGCTGTATGGTTATTCGTATATAGCAGTAGATTCGCGCTTTGAATTTATGTTGAATAACTAATTGCTAGCTGTGTGGTTATTCGTATATAGCAGTAGATTCGCGCTTTGAATCTTTGTTGAATAACCAATTGCTAGCTGTGTGGTTATTCGTATATAGCATTAGATTCTCGATTTGAATTTTTGTTGAATAACCAATTGCTAGCTGTGTGATTATTCCTATATAGCAGTAGATTCGCGCTTTGAATTTATGTTGAATAACTAATTGCTAGCTGTGTGGTTATTCGTATATAGCAGTAGATTCGCGCTTTGAAATTTTGTTAAATAACCAATTGATAGCTGTGTGGATATTCACACATAGCAGTAGATTCAAGCTTTCACTCTTTGATGAATAACCAATTGCTAGCTGTGTGGTTATTCCTATATAGCAGTAGATTTGCGCTTTGAATTTATGTTGAATAACTAATTGCTAGCTGTGTGGTTATTCGTATATAGCAGTACATTCGCGCTTTGAAATTTTGTTAAATAACCAATTGATAGCTGTGTGGATATTCACATATAGCAGTAGATTCGCGCTTTACTCTTTGATGAATAACCAATTGCTAGTTGTGTGGTTATTCCTATATAGCAGTAGATTCGCGCTTTGAATTTTTGTTGAATAAATAATTGATAGCTGTGTGGTTATTCGTATATAGCAGTAGATTCGCGCTTTGACTCTTTGTTGAATAACTAATTGATAGCTGTGTGGTTATTCACATATAGCAGTAGATTCGCGCTTTGACTCTTTTTTAAATAACCAATTGATAGCTGTGTGGTTATTCGTATATAGCAGTAGATTCAAGCTTTGACTTTTTGTTGAATAACTAATTGATAGCTGTGCGGTTATTCGTATATAGCAGTAGATTCGCGCTTTGACTCTTTGTTGAATAACCAATTGCTAGCTGTGTGGTTATTCGTATATAGCAGTAGATTCGCGATTTGAATTTTTGTTGAATAACCAATTGCTAGCTGTGTGGTTATTCGTATATAGCAGTAGATTCGCGCTTTGAATTTTTGTTGAATAACTAATTGATAGCTGTGTAGTTATTCGTATATAGCAGTAGATTCGCGCTTTGACTCTTTGATGAAAACCCAATTGATAGCTGTGTGGTTATTCGTATAAAGCAGTAGATTCGCGCTTTGACTCTTTGTTGAATACCCAATTGATAGCTGTGTGGTTATTCGTATATAGCAGTAGATTCAAGCTTTGACTTTTTGTTGAATAACTAATTGATAGCTGTGTGGTTATTCGTATATAGCAGTAGATTCGCGCTTTGACTCTTTGTTGAATAACCAATTGCTAGCTGTGTGGTTATTCGTATATAGCAGTAGATTCGCGCTTTGAATGTTTGTTGAATAACCAATTGCTAGCTGTGTGGTTATTCGTATATAGCAGTAGATTCGCGCTTTGACTTTTTGTTGAATAACTAATTGATAGCTGTGTGGTTATTCGTATATAGCAGTAGATTCGCGCTTTGGCTCTTTGTTGAATACCCAATTGATAACTGTGTGGATATTCGCCCATGGCTATATATTCGATACTATGGCACATACCCAACTACTAGCTTGCTGTTTATTCGTACTCTGGCAGTAGATTGAATACCCAACTACCAATCACCAACTAACTGCTAACTTCACACACCTATTCCTATGAACAATACGTATGTCTATACCAAGTCACATATTATGGCTTTATATTTTTTTCAGAAATGCCCCTTTTTCGACTTAGAAAAAAACACAGACTAGCATTGGCGTTAGCTCACGGCGCTCATAGATCTTTGTGTTTTTAATATTAATAACGAAAAACTAGGGTGCACTGATTCTGATTATATTTTTATATTTTGACAAAAAGTAGGTCATAGAATTGACTGCTTTTCCCTGTCAAACCATACAATGCAATGTAAAAACAAATTATATGATTTGAATACAAATACACTGATTTATAGGTAAATTGGATGTGATTTTGTGTCTTTGCTACATTACGTTTAAAATATAGATCAAAGGTCACCAAAACTGGGCAGTCGAGGACAAATGGCTACGGTCACATAAATAGTTACTGACCAACACTATTTGTCAAGAAATTAAATATTTAGGTATTATTATTAGGAAAACAAGCATGATGAAATACGTTGGCGGAAGTTGGGCCTGGTTTTAACCGAAAGGTTATATTTAGAAAGGTCAAGGATACAACTTCAAACGAACAAAAACACAAACAATGGCGATTATTTATAAAACTCAAGTGATACCAGTTATCATGGGATTTAGATAATCAACCGCTGAGACTCTATCTTCAAAACATAAATATAAACATATTGAATAAAATGACTGTTTAAGTGACAAAACGGAAATGATTTATTGACGGATATATATTAAGGGAAACCCATGCATGATTTATCTGTGTGAGTATTCAACGCATCGTGAAATCTAAAGTTCCCCAATAGATCATTGTGATGTGTGGAATCAATGATTTAAATTATCTCGATACAGAATAGAAGCTTTCGTATTTGTTGAGGTCTTGGTTGGCGGACCGAAATAAATCATGTGCACAATGATTGTTATTTTCGGTTTTCATCAAAAAGCAACAGAGGAATATTTATCTTCACTGGGCCGAATGCAATTCCGTTTGCTTTACGAATAGGGTGTTCGGGGGCGAACGGATCATATTCGGGAAGCATTCGGTGTGTTCTAGGAGCATACTGGCTGTTCGGCTCCGTACGGATGCATATGGAACGGCATTCGGTAGCTACGTTGTGCATGTTCAAAATAATTTTCATCGACCTTCCGAATCATCCGAATGTGTATGTCCATGTGTATTCGGGAAGTATTCGGGAACTATTCTAGGAGCATACGGCATGTACGGAAAACGTTCGGGAAACATGCGTCTAGTTCTTGATGCATTCGGAATGAAAATAACTTTGGAGGTGCTGGGTTCCGTATACTTTCAGAAAACCCCGAATGGACCTAGATCATGACGAATGCTTTCCGAAGGTTTTCAGTATCCTTTCCGTATTTTTTTCCATTTATGCCGCCGAACGTATAACGAATAGCCAGAACCCTTTCAGTTTTCTTTCCGAACATTTTCCGAACTGCTCGTTCACTTCCAGAATGCACAGTATGTTCCGTATGCGTTCAGAACACCCCGAATGGAAATAGAACATGACAAACCCTTTTCGAACGCTTTCAGAACAACCAAATTCCTTTTCGGAAAGCAAACGGAATAGCATTCGGCCCAATGAGATGGCCTCGATGTGGATTTGTTTTACAGAATGCACAGTATGTTCCGTATGCTTTCAGAACACCCCGAATGGACATAGAATGCATGCGGAAAGAGTTCGGTCCATTCTAGGTCGATTCGCCGTGTTCTGTAAGCATTCGGAAAGCATACGAAAAGCGTTCGGAAAGAATACATTTCGAAATTAACATGCGAAAGACATTCGGTATGTTCTGAAAGCATTCTGAAACCATACTGAAAACATTCGGAAAGCATTCGGTAATACATTGGATAAAACACATTCGGAGGGACATTCAGACAATGTGATAAATTACACCACTTTCGTATACGGAAAGCAAACGGAAGCTCATTCGGGCCAAAGAGCGTTGCTTTTAGGGTACGGTTGATAGTTAACCCTTTCCCACATACAACAAATCTGCAGGAGACGACTTTGAAAGCATTCCCGAAAACATGGTGATTAAAGGAAAAAATTGCTCGTTATGAGCAATTTATTATTTTGTTGCCATGTTTTCAAAAAACCGTCTGCTGCAGGGGCATCAGAAAGCGTCTATATGAGGGAAAGTTAAGCGGTGCTCCTTGAAAATTAACCTTAGCGTGATAATTACACGCGTAGATAACGTCATGTCTGCACACGCGTGCTAAGGTTCAAAATGAGAACTGATTTTCCAGGTGTTTCTTCAAATTGGCAGACATTACAGAGACAGACCAGACTGCGTGGATGCGCTTGCAGATTTAGATATATGCTGGTCGAACCTGCTCTTAGTCAGGCTCATTGTTCGCCGTTTGCAGCATTACTTTAAAAGCCACGGAGCTTATGCGGCCATATCATCAGTAGTAACGTGCAGACTGAGCACACACGGGTCACTGCACGCAAGCACAACTAGATCTTCAACGTTGGTTGTAAACGATTTTTGGTTAGTTTCCCTAGAGCGAAGCTTATGTAGATTCGTCTGTGATAATTGATATATTTCAAAGACAAAACAATTCCCGTCAACAAGATTAGATGTTCAAGACAAAAACAGAAGATCTTACTTCAAATAACGTGAGGCAATCCATTTTCGAGAAATACCAGAAATTAAATGAAAAGAAAAAAATTAAAGATAAGAAAAACCTATTTCCATCTAAACTCTCTATAAATTTCTTTGACTTGTGTTGATTAATATGATGATAACATGGCCGGTTTCTTGCAAAATGTGTTTAATTCTTAACCATTTTCCTCTTAAATAATTAAAACACGTATACTGTCTGAAGATGCGTCAAAATGCGTCTGCAAGTAGGAAATGATTAAGAAACACTCGAAGAACAAGTATATTTAACTATTCGACTTTTCAATGATGTCTTCCGCTGCACTGATATCTATAACATGCAATGTGTTAATTAAACCCCTTATTTGTTGTGCATTTTATGAGGGGTTTGTTTTCGAAACTGCCTGCGAATTATATTCAAATGGTTATTTTTGTTTTTTTGTAGGATAATATAATGATATAACAGATGATCCTGAATCCAATCTATATTTAAAAGAAAAAAATAGAAATAAATAAAAATAAAACATAAAGCTGGCTTTTTGTAACTTTCACTGAGGTAAACTCAAAAGTCCGAGAAAATGTGTTTTACTCATTTCTACACGTATCAAATTTGAAGCAGACAGCATTGAAAACATCTTGTAAATCTCTAAGAAAAATCACTTATGTATTGTTGCAATAACAATACATAAGTGATTTTCCTGAGCGATTTACAAGATGTTTTTAATGATGTCTGCTTCAAAATTGATTCGTGTATCTAACATAGAGTTAAAACAATGTTACACATTGAGGAATTACACATTATGAGCGATTTCTCCTTAAAAGAAGAAATCTTAAAATATTTCTCTTTAAATCGCAATGTTTTCAAATGTCGCTTGCGGCACCATACGCATATATATCCTAGAAAGGGTTAATATCTTAGCAAATAATGAGTTAAGGAAAAGAGCACTCCTAAGATTAAAAACATACAAAATGTATTTCTGTGAACCAGTTTGATACAAATGTGATAAGCTAATTGGCGATAACATTTATTTTAAATTCAGATCCGACGTTAATTTAGTTTTCGTAGATTTTAGAATAGGAAATCACGCTGCGGGGTTGAAGTGGTTACAACGTCCGGCATCAGTGATGGAGATCACGGTTCGATCCCGATTCGGGTCATTCTAGAAATATTTGAACGAAAGTATAAACTACTTTTTGGCATTCGCCTGCCGCAAATTACGTCTCCGTGTAGGTTAAAGAGCGTGCGCCCTGGGAGCAGGTGATCAGGAGTCGATTCCAGGTCGGGTCACATCTAAGACCTTTAAACTAGTTGTAATGTCTTCCCTCTTTTGCACTAAATGGTGATGGTATGCCGACTGAGCCATCGGTGTCGGGGTAGATAATACCGGGAGTACAGACAGTTTACCCCGGAGACGTTGTGATATAACTGAAACACTGTTGAAAGCGGCGTAAAACAACATTCGACAAAGACGTCAAGATTTGTCTATATCAGATTATCGTTTAATTCCCCAAAAATCGTCTGCTGATGGTCTGTGAAGGGAATTGGTTATATCTTATCGGGTTCCGTCAATCTGCAAACCTTTTTGATATTCTGATCAATTACTCCTTGTACTGATTATGTTCACATGAATAAAAGTATAATTATTAACCCTTTCCCTCATACGACATTTCTGCAGCAGACGACTTTGAACATATTTTCTCAAAATATAGAAAATCTCTATAATTGAATGGATAACCTATGACTAAAAGTGGAAAGCATTGTGGCCAAAGGAGAAATTGCTCGTTTTGAGCAATTTCTTCTTTTGTCACTATGTTTTCAAAAAGCCGTCTGCTGCAGAGGCGTCAAGAAAGCGTCTATATGAGAGAAAAGGTTAATTAAATAGAGTTAAAAGCACTGTGGCAAAAGTAGAAATTGTTCATTCTGAGCATTTCTTCTTTTGCCACACTCATTTTAAAAGTCGTCTGCTGCTGATCTGTCTAGACTTTGTTAAATCTACAAGTTTTACATAAATCAAATATTATTTATTGATATAGGTCTTATCTATTTTTCTCAAAAAGCATTATATGGTATTATGTAAGATTCTTTCGACTATGTCTTTGAACTAGTAAATTGAGTTAACTCTAATCTCAAAAACCAATCAGCGGCGTGTTTCATATAACGGATGAAACGCGTTTTCACGCAGATGCATTTATCCCAGTTTAATACATGGGCTGCACTGTGTTAATGACTGTAAAGTAAGTCTGCACTGTGCAACTGACTGTAAACAAATTCTGCACTGTGTAGATCACTGTACAATTAGTATGGACTGTGTAAATGACTGTAACATAAGTCTGCACTGTGTAAATGTCTGTAAAAAAAGTATTCACTGTGTAAATGTCTGTAACATAAGTCTGCACTGTGTAAATGTCTGTAAAAAAAGTATTCACTGTGTAAATGACTGTAAAAAAAGTATTCACTGTGTAAATGACTGTAAAATAAGTCTACACTGTGTAAATGACTGTAAAATAAGTCTGCACTGTGTAAATGTCTGTAAAAAAAGTATTCACTGTGTAAATGTCTGTAAAAAATTATTCACTGTGTAAATGTTTGTAAAAAAAATTATTCACTGTGTAAATGTCTTTAAAAAAGTATTCACTGTGTAAATGACTGTAAAATAAGTCTGCACTGTGTAAATGACTTTAAAATAAGTCCGCACTGTGTAAATGTTTGTAAAAAAGTATTCACTGTGTAAATGTCTGTAAAAAAGTATTCTCTGTGTAAATGTCTGTAAAAAAATATTCACATAAAATAAGTCTGCACTGTGTAAATGACTTTTAAATAAGTATTCACTGTGAACATGACTATAAAATGAGTCTTCACTGTCGCAGACGCAACAGTTTCTTTTTTCGCATCAGATGTGGCTCAGATCTTCATACATATTCTTTGCATTTTCCTGAAGACCTATTATGAATTTCGAAAATATTGATGTATTTTAGGGAACTATGTAGACTTATTAAACTAGACGTCTTTCGAGGTTATTCTATCCATACACAATTGAATTGTTTTAGAGAACATCTAAAGGGGAATTTAGAGATACATACAATCAAGATTTAGAAAAGACATTCACCGAACAATTCATTGGCGTTTCAGCGTAGAACAAAATCATTGTTTACTTTTAAGAAAGAATATAAAACAAAGCACTCACAAAATATGGAAAGTATTTAATCTTAAAATCAATTTCCCTTAGTAAAGATTCCGGGGATATTACAGAATGGTTTTGACATAAATTGTCACCAGCATTATGAATCTTGTCTATCGTTCATTTATAACAAGATCGGTTCGTACTTATTGAACGGAACTCCGGGAAAACAGTATTTTGGGAATTTGCAAATTCTACTGATATGGGTCTGCAATGTTTGCTGATTATTTTCACATAATTGCAAGAAAGTCTGACAAATATATTTGTCTAAACTTGTGGAGTACATTATGGTTTCTCTCCCATCATTGATCCACAGGGTTGCAGATAAAGTATACAGACCACATGTTCCGACTTCAGTGTTGGCCTATGTTCATATACTTGTAAATAGTCAGATAAACGCACTGAACGTACTTAAGTGTTGTCAAATCGGCGTTTAACTTGCTATGTAAATTCGATACCGATGGCAGAGCTCGGTGTACCAGGGCGGCGTTCACATTGAAATATAAATACAAATATCGATGGCAGAGCTCGGTATTCCAGGTCGGTATTCACATTGAAATATAAATACACATATCGATGGCAGAGCTCGGTATTCCAGGTCGGTGTTCACATTGAAATATAAATACACATATCGATGGCAGAGCTCGGTATTCCAGGTCGGCGTTCAATTTGTTATATAAAATCGAACACCGATGGCCGAGCTTGGTATTCCAGATCGACGTTCAGTTTGCTATATAACGTCGGACACTGATGATCGAACTCGGTATTCCAGGTCGACGTTCAGTTTGCTATGTTACTTCGGATACTGAATCCCGAACTCGGTATTCCAGGTCGACGTTCAGTTTGCTATATAGCAGTTTGCTATTTGCTATTTGCTATAACAATTCCGAGCACAGTATTCCAGATGGATGTTCAGTTTGCTATATAGCAGTTTGCTATTTGCTATTTGCTATAACAATTCTAACACTGATGGTCGAGCTCGGTATTCCAGGTCGACGTTCAGTTTGCTATGTTACTTCGGATACTGAATCCCGAACTCGGTATTCCAGGTCGACGTTCAGTTTGCTATTTGCTATTTGCTATAACAATTCTAACACTGATGGTCGAGCTCGGTATTCCAATTTCAGTGTGCAAATTGCTATATAATTTCGGACACTTATCGCCGAGCTCGTTATTCCAGGTCGACGTTCAGTTTATTATATAAATTCGAAGACCGATGACCAATCAAGAATTCAATGCACATATTTCAAATGATCGAGGAGAAAAGCGATTAATATTTGTATACGATCTAGACAATCAGACTGAGTAAATATGTCTGAGATTAAGTTTGTAGATCTTCAACAATAGTTTGAGACCGAAGTATTTCTTGGAAACCCCTAGGAATAAGCAGGAGGGTTTAATTGGTTACGTACGTCATCCCTATTCATCCATTTAAAAAAATGGCGTCTCTGTTACTAAACAATTATACAGTGAAAATCTGAGGTCTAGAAAGAAGAAATACTTACAGGTGTTAGAGCTGTAAATGTATCGCTTTCTTATGTACTTAATTTTATACAGTGAAAATTGGTCATAATCCCTATTAGTTAATTCCAATGAGTTAGTTTAACAATGGAAGGTTCAAATGCATGCATGATGATTTTGGCAAGGCCTAAACTAATTTTAGACGCAGTGTTACGGTACATGTTTTGTCAGACAGCCTTATACATACGAGTATATCAACTCAGCTCTCACAAATAGATCACTAACTCCCCACGTTAATAGTTATTTGTTGCCGATTGAATACGTTTATTTCAAGGTCAAGGATACACGTGAAGAAAACCCCTCTAAACTCTTTCAGCGCCAAAGGCAATATTGAGGTTTTTGCAAACAAAACTGATTCAGGTGAGTCAGCTCCTAACGAGCTGTCTCACCTGAAATCAGCATTGTTTGCCTTTTAGTTATCAAAATAGTCCAAATGTTTATTACATGAGAAATGGAAATGCCCGATTTTGAACATGGAAGAGTCTACTTTAAACAATTCGGCACTAAAAGAGTTAAGATTATTCGTATAATTATACTGAATGAACTGCTACAGACGAGCATTTAATTTATGAATTATCCCTTTCCCACATATAGCTAGTCTGTAGCAGATGACTTTGAAAACATCTAAATAAAACTATGGAAATTCTCTATAAATGAATGTAAAACTATTGAATAGCGTTGAAAGAATTGTGGTAAAAGGAGAAATTGAGCAAGTTATCCTTTTGCCACACTGTTTTCAAAAAGTCGTCTGCTGCAGAGGCGTCAAGAAGCGTCTGTATGTCGGAAAGTCTCTACCCTGCTTTTTTCTTTATGATACCCGAAGAGGAAGCATTTCGTTGTCGTTATGTCTCTCTGTATTGGTACACGGTCGGGTCTTGGGGTGCTTAGAGGTGTGGCATAAGACAAAAGAAAACACAAGTTCCATAACAACTTAATTATATTGTTTCTGAACTGGTCTTTTTTGTGAACATAATGGTAGTACCACCTAAGGGATGAAGAGTAGGAGTGTCTGTGAGTGCGTTTGTGCATTCACACGTCTATCGATTTGTTTTCTGTTGGAGCTATTTCTCAACAACAAAAGGCTTTTGGGTTTGTTAGACTTTATTAGACAATTATCCCTGATCCTACTGAAAGTACTGCTATGGTACCGCCAAGATTGATTTATTAAGTACATTTATGTGGCAAGTTTTGTTGAGAATTAATACATTGGTAGGCTGATATTGATCTACATCCTCCTCTTAATATGTTAAAAGTCGTGCATAGAAGCTCAGTATCAAGAGGCCCTGCACGATTAAAGGATCCTCAGGATTAGGTTTGGATAAATTATCGTCATTATTGTTCTTATTGTATTTAGGTATTTAATACGTTCACATCACAATTGTCGGGTATGAATGCGATATCCCGATTAAAGACTTATATTTATAAGCCTCCAACATACCTCCAACTTCAATTTATCGGATACAAATGCTATATCGTCATAAATGTTTTTTATTTATTGTAAGTATTTAATACATCCACCTCCAAATTTTCTCGTAACATCTACTGAAAGTATGTCAATGATACTTAAAAAAAAACGAGTGTACAAAGGGGAGATGTGCATTTATTTCTATGTAATCAATCTTTTCAAATGTGACGCAGTTGTGACTCTTTATAAAACGTATATACAAGAGCTTATATTTAGAAACAATTTAAACTATATAGTTCTCTACGGTATCTGGGATGATATCTGGAACTGTTACCCAAAGCTGATCGTTTAATATCCGAATGAGTTCACCACAATCTATCCTGTTACCGAATTACTTCAATGTACTTTGCCTAAACGAAGAGAGTTTCAAACATAATTCAAGCTTATTGCATAATCCTTGAAAAATATCATTTATAACTCAGGAGTTGCGGATTAGACTTTAAAGCATGGACCTCTGTAGTTTGGGATTAACATTGCAACTGACTGGCTGGTGTCTGGATAAATGGATCAGAAGTACTAGTAACCTACCGTCAAGGAAGTTCCGTGATATAATTGACAAAATGTTGAAGCTTCGTAAAGCAGCATACAACACACTATATTTCATGTCAGTTTTTTTTTGTATAGACATATATAGACATGCGGCGATAGACATCTGCGTAATGTATCGACCAGATCAGCCTGCGCTGTCCGCGCAGACTGATCCGGCCGACACATTCCGTCTTAGAGTGTGAGATGTATAGAGTGGTGATTCCTGAAACAGAAAATCCACAGGAGGCGACATATACAATGACATATTGTTTAAACCATGTTCATCAGTCCAAAAGTCGTCCATAATTCAATGCCCACCCAGAAACTCCACAGGAGGCGACATATACAATGACATATTATTAAAACCATGTCCATCAGTCCAAAAAGTCGTCCATAATTCAATGCCCACCCCGAAGCTCCACAGGAGGCGACATATACAATGACATATTGTTTAAACCATGTCCATCAGTCCAAAAGTCGTCCATAATGCAATGCCCACCCATGATAGATTTATCCATATTATTTTTCCTCATGCAGACGAATCGTGGCAAAAGTAGAATTTTCTCATAATGAGAAATTTCCCCTTTTGCAATGATGTTTTTTTTCAACAATATTTCACAATCAAACTGTCTATTAATATTTTGAATATGTTTGATATTTTGCCCAAATCTCGAACTCGTCGGCTGCAGATTTGTCGATTGTGAAAGTGTGTTCAATGGTTTTTCGGAGAAACTTCAGTTGTGTCGGTTTTTCAATTTTCAGTCGAATAACGCTCATCAAAGAAGTTAAGCAATACTATTTGGAGTTATATATATCAGGGTCATAGCTTTGCAATAATCAATGTGTAGGCCGTCTCGTCAGAAAATCAACAGTGTGAACTCTGCGTAAAGTATCGATCCGGATCAGCCTAAGCATGCCACATAGACACTTGTCGCCTCCTGTGGATTTTATGTTTCAGGAATCACTACTCTATACATCTATCCCCCTAAGATGGAATGTGTCGGCCGGATCAGTCTGCGCGGACAGCGCAGGCTGATCTGGTCGATACATTACGCAGATGTCTATCGCCGCAGCTGAATTTTGGGGCATTTTGTGAAAAATGTGTAGGCACGTGCCTACAGTGCCTAAAGGGAGCTACGCCCCTGTGTATTTATAAAGCACAGAGATATTATTCTACCTATTTGAAGTATAAAAGAACATTGCATGCAATATAAGTTATGCAATGCTTTTAAAGGTGCTGAACTCCAGATTATAGATAGTTTAGTCAAAGTTTTAAAACTGTTTAAAAAGTGTCTTGAAATATAAGTATCACAATTCTGGGATAAAATTAGAGTTATAATCTCTTTGTACCGTGAAGACATTCCCAGTAAGCAAAATGTTGTACATTTTCATTACTTTTAATTGACTGTTTTTCAACATTATTGTCAAAATAGTTTTGAACTATTTATTTCTTACCTTTTTGTCACTATTAGCATTATTTGCAAAAGTTTCAACATTTCAAAAAATCTGGAGTTCAGCAACTTTATCCCGTTCCCTCATATATACGCTTTTTGACGCCGATACAGCTGACGGCTTTTGAAAATATTGTGACAAATGAAGCAATTTCTCCTTTTGTCACCATGTTTTCAACTCTATTTAATTATTGTTCTTTCATTTAAAGGGATTTTCTATGCTTTTGCCTAGACATTTTCAAAGTTTGTTGTATGTGGGAAAGGGTTAAAGACATGTAACCTACACTTGCGCACATGTGTTCCAAAGAATAGACATTAAACCACCCACGGTATTGGTTTACTGACGTAATACTATTATTAAATATAACTTTGAATTGAGAATCAAGAGGATTATGTTTACACATACCGCATGTGTTAGCGATGATCATATGAACATAATGCACGGGGAATATTCAATGTAGAGACAACTTCGTTGTATGAATGCAGGTGAAACTAAACAGTTACATTTTTCATAATGAGAAATTTCCCCTTTTGCAATGATGTTTTTTTCAACAATATTTCACAATCAAACTGTCTATTAATATTTTGAATATGTTTAATATTTTGCCCAAATCTCGAACTCGTCGGCTGCAGATTTGTCGATTGTGAAAGTGTGTTCAATGGTTTTTCGGAGAAACTTCAGTTGTGTCGGTTTTTCAATTTTCAGTCGAATAACGCTCATCAAAGAAGTTAAGCAATACTATTTATATAAATCAGGGTCATAGCTTTGCAATAATCAATGTGTAGGCCGTCTCGTCAGAAAATCAACAGTGTGGACTCTGCGTAAAGTATCGACCCGGATCAGCCTAAGCATGCCACATAGACACTTGTCGCCTCCTGTGGATTTTATGTTTCAGGAATCACTACTCTATACATCTATCCCCCTAAGACGGAATGTGTCGGCCGGGTCAGTCTGCGCGGACAGCGCAGGCTGATCTGGTCGATACATTACGCAGATGTCTATCGCCACAGCTGAATTTTGGGGCATTTCCGATTACATAGTGATAATCACGCCCCTGTTCAAAACCCTTACCCGTATTCCGTTGAATTCCTGCCAGTGGTTTCACGACCCTTTTATATCGGCAAGTTCCTTCAAACGTATGTAGCGTACTTATTGATAAGAACAGAGGTTTAAGATGAACACCATGTAGACTAACGCTGATCTTGTTCCACATGATTTGCAAATGATGCTTTATAAAGTCGCGTTTGATATAAAGTTAGTCTTATATACATATGTCAATATTTTGTTTGGAAAACTCATGAAGAAGAGAATTAAAATTCACCGAAAAGTATGACAATTTAACCAAAAGCAATACGCATTTGTTTGGATTAATAATCGACACATATTTTATCTAGTGAACAAATCACTTCTGGTATATTTTACGAACATTTACGATCTTTCTCCCCGTAAATCGCGACTTTTTTCTACTTATTTATCGCTTATTCGAATGTCATTCGTTTTATTTAAGACCTTTGATAGTGTCAATCGTGGCACATTTGAAATGAAATAAATTTGAGCTGCGTACAGTGAAAATTCGGGCGAGCCTGCGTATCCATATAATCTAATCTAATTCTTCAATTTGCCCGTGTACACGTCATTTAGTCTTACATGCAACTTTTGACAAAAGTCTAGAAACCATTAATCGGTAGCCGCGTTCAGCAATATTCTCTACATCTAGGAAAATTATTTCAACGGATAATACGTTTCTTGGAAGATAAAGAGTTTTAACCCTATAGTAATTTCCGATTTCTCACCGTTTAGCATCATATACACCATTACAAACAACATACAATTTTCTATTTTCAGATTTGTTGCAATCGTGTACCCAATTCAGGCACACATCTTGTGCGGCAGAAGGAAAATCATCTTCGCCATTCTGATAATATGGCCTATATCCATCGCCTGCGGACTACCTACCCTGTTGTTCAACAGTCTCGCCTACCCCCACCCGTCAGTTCCGTACAAACACTGCATGATCCGATTCCCCGAGCGCCAACACCATCAGATCTTCGACTTCACCCAGTTTGTCGTGTTTTATTTCGTCCCCGTCGTCATACAAGTGATCCTTTACGCCATCATAGGCAAGAAGTTGTACGCCAGTACAGATGAACTCCACACACGGTTTCAAATGCGACCAGACTCCAAATACAAAAACAATAAAACGTCGGAGACGATAAAGGCTCGTAAAGCGGTTGTGAAAATGTTGGCTTCTAGTGTTTTGGTGTATATCATATGCTACGCTCCTCCTCAAATCACACTCATTTACGACACAATCTCCACGAAACCTTTTCCAATAACGTGGTCGTTCCGGGTGTTTGGTATCATTATCTCGAACATAAACTCTGCGGCCAACCCAGTGCTCTACAGTATATTCAGCCAGAACTTCAGACGGAACTTCAAGAAATGCCTGTGTTATCTGTGTATCAGAGAGACCAAGGAGTACCACAGGGCTGGGTTCGATTCCTTTGAATCCAGAAGTTTGACCAGAAAAGTAAGCTCAAGTCGAACGACCACCATATCGAGACTGTGAATACTTAATACATTGTCGTGACGTTGTAAGACCAGTCCGTGTATAAGCCGCGCTTGAACATTTGGGGTCTTATTGCATCTTCCTAAAGGGATACCATTGACGGATTAGTATTAACACTCGTGGGCGTATAGCCCTTTTGTCAGAAGTTTCAAAGTAATCCGCCGTGGCCGAGTGGTTAGCGTTGGAGTTGAGAACCGGGTGTCCCGGGTTTGATCATCAGTCACGGAGCTTTGGTCATGGGTGGAATGCACATGGACAAGGCACATTTTATAGCCTAGTACTGGTTGGCCCAGGGATGATGAATAAGTGAACTTTCGCCGTGATACAACTCAAATAATGTTAAAAATGGCGTAAAACCCTAACAAAACAAACAAAACAGTTACAATATGGGTCTATAATTAATATAAAAGATATAAAAAATACTTTATTTTTCAAATTGCACGAAATAATGACATCGTTGTTACAAATACAAATACAAATACCAATATCAAATCGGAACATGAAAACCCCTAGACTGTACGTTTGCAGACTTATCTCGGTATTCACTGTTTTAACAAGAACCCAAATCGTCAGACCCGGCTCATATAAAATTTTCCTTATTTTAAATTAACACGCCATTAAATGTGACATGAAGGCAATATCACCTCCAAATGTATGTGTCGTGTTGCTTCAGTTTCAAACCCTCTTATAGATCTGACGGGTTCCTATAACAGGTCGTCTGAGATTGACCTTTGCGTCAACGAATCAAATTGACGCGTACAAAAGTGTTAGGCATCAACAGTGGAGATGACCCTTTTAATGAACGAGATATAGAAGCTGTGATGGCCGATTGTTTCGATTTTTTATAGTGACCATATAGCGTTAATTGTATCATGCGATTTCATTTGGCAGAAAAAAAAGCTTATGCTCATATATATTGTATGTATAGGGTCAATTCGAGACGACATTTTATGGGGTGTCGTCAGATCCAATAGACGCATTTCCAAGTATTTCAGTCCGGTTTCATCGAGATTGCGGGTCTTCTGTTACCGGTCTTGTCACCTTCCTACCACATTTAGGTCGATGAACTTCTTTAGAAATAGGTCAGTCTGATCATTGTCTTCCTTTGTAGACATTTGGGTCACGTCACACGGAAACCATCTTTCGGGTGTAACTTGCCCTTTACATAAATGTGTATTTTGACGCATCTGCAACAGACGACATTTTAAAACATTGTGACAGAAGGAGAAATTTCTCATCATGAACGGTATCTATACAACACTGTTGCAAACTCAATTCGATGATTATTATATCATTTTTGGAACGTTTGTGTTGGTATTCGTAAATAAAGGTCAGACACAACCGTCCCACTAGTACTTTGAGTGCTTTGATTTTTATAGAATCTCCTTGTTTTACCTAAATATTTCAAAGCCGCCTGCTACAGATTTGTAAATTCAGTTTATGGTCATAACTGTTGAAAAGGTTCAACGGCTGGGTGGCGACAATTAGGTATGGCTCTGATCAGACTGATCGGATACGCAGACCAATTCAGATATTCTCTGGTCGCAAAGTTTCGATGTTCGAATTTTGTTCGACGATGCCTTAATGATTTTGACTTCATAGCCAAAGCGAGTGATATAGATTGTGACGTACTCCGCACTGATACGTCTTCGTATAGTCACCGTCTAGTAGTTATAATTACAGTTTTCTAAATTTACGAATATTTATATTCAATTAGATCCGTTTGTCAGCGACATACAAGTGTTTATAATGAAAACATTATTGTACATTTATTTATTTATTGTTGATGTTTGATCCTTAATTCAATAATGTGTTATGAATAACTTATATTATATATACATGTACTTATATTTAAAGGTTGTGTACAAAGTGAAATACCATAAACGCTACCTTAGCCTCATTTTGTCAATGATACATGATTGTCCGTTAGGACACTATTACGATAGAGTAGGGTCTGTATATTTTAACCCTTTCCCACATTATGAGCAATTTCTACTTTTGCCACAAGGGTTTCAGCAGTCGGCGAATGCAAATGCGTCAAAATGCATCTACAAGTGGGAACGGCTTAAATAACACGGGTAACGTATATGTTAATTGTTACAGGTAGTTTTCTGATTACTTCTCACCAGGGGGATATTTACGCTCCTATACTAAACGAGTGCGTTAACACGAGTTTGTTATTGATGCGTTAATATCCCTTGGGATACAATTCCTACACCAAATGATGAAAGATAAATAGATTGTGTATTATATATGTATACGATTGGTAAATACAATGGTTTATATTATACTGGTGTTGTATTGAATAAAACAGCTGTGTTTATAGGGCTTTTTTATGGCGTTAACATTGATCGTATTATCGCAATGTTGACACCGTCATATTTGACACCATTCATTTCATCCGGGTCACTAAGATTCTTCCCCAGGAATCATTTCTGACTTTGAAATACGATTACAGTCAGCCATAATGTCCCTCGAATGCTGTCCCCCTAGCACATTATATTGGTTCTAGTAGAAAGGATGCCATGCGAAAGTCAACTTCAACGTTTTCATAACACATGTGGACAAAATGACTTGCCTGTTTACCCGAGCATAGGATCTAAATACATACTGTTTTACAGTTGTGTCTTTAACGTTGTTGGACTAAGTGTGGAACAGTATAGAGCAAGATCAATGGTCTCAAATGTCGCACAGTTGGGTTTACGCTAGCTTATCTAGATCTACAATGGTCTCAAATGTCGCACAGTTGGTTTTATTTTCACAGTTTACAGCTTATATTGTACTTATGTATTAGTATGCTTTTACATAACACATATCAGAAGAATTACTTTCTTTATTACAGGTTTCGAAAGAATGCAATACTCATGTAATTGAAAAATTGTAACCCCGTATGTATATTTTGATTACAACAAACACTCCGTTTATTTATCTAACCCATTTGTTTACTTCAATCCTTTCTCACATACAGTCACTTTCTGACGCCTCTGCAGACATTGGTATTAAATATTAATTTCCCCAATGTGTCCATCTCTATCTGCAGTAGATTTGTTGTATATGGGAAAGGGTTTATAAACATGTAGGAGATTTGATTTTAAGCCTCTCCCACATACAATAAATTTGCAACAGACGACTTTGAAATGATTTAGTTCCAAATATAGAAAAACTGTATAAATGATAATATGATTATTGAAAAGAGTTGAAATCATTGTGGCAAATGGAAAAATTGTTCATTATGAGCAATTTCTCCTTTTGCCACCGTTATTTCAAAAGTCGTCTGCTGCAGAGGCGTCGGAAAGCGTCTATATGTGGGACAGGGTTAAATGCTATGAGTAAAAAGGTTCAAAAAGGTATTTTCATTTGACCTTGTACTCGATGTGCCTTGGTCGAAATACACTAAGTAACATATACTAAATAACATATAACATAACATAGCATAATAACAATAATATATTTTTTGCTTGAACATTTTAATCATTTGTACATATTTTGTATGACTTTAAACGTTTCCCACATACAGACGCATTCTGACGCATCAGCAGAGAGGAGAAGACTTTCGAAAACATTGTTGTTACAAATACCAATGCACGCACGCACGTATATGCAGTCTATTAAAAGTATGTATTCGGATAAACACATGACATGAATATGTATGGTGTTATACCACGCCGTATAGTCACACACGCTTAAATCCTTTCCCACATACAGAACCGTTCCGATGCCTTAACAGCGGACACATTTTGAAAACATTATGTCAAAAGTAGCAATTGCTCATTATGATCAATTTCTTCTTTTGCCTCAATGTTTTCAACTTTATTTTAAAAAAAAAATTGTTTTCATTATACTTTTTACAGAATGTCTTCGAAGTCGTCTGCTGTAGATTTGTTGTATATCATTACTTTACATCGATTGGGAAACAAGGTTTCAGCTTATATTAATCACGCTCGATGTCTGCTTCCTTGAGACTTAACCAGTACTAGCGCCATTTGTTTGGAAAAATCCCAAAGTCAGAACCCGCTCATCATGGGACTCAAACCAGGGACCATTGGTACGAGAGGCCGACGCTCTACCTCTGCGTCACTGTCTTCCACAAGAAGCATTAAACAACTGGGTATACTATTATAGGGCTCATACATGCTTATCATGAATACACACAGACACATATTTTAAAAATACCACTTAAATATACGCATTTCAGGTTTAATTGCGTCTGCGATCAGTGATTCTAAAGGAAAGTATGTGCACACCCACAACCTCTCAGACTTTTACTTCTGGCAGAACTTTAGAACCATTGTCCAATACATGTTAAATTCCATAACCATTTCTATGGCCCCGTTACGGAGATGCAATAAGACGCCAAATCGCCGGACTCTCGACTCACAGCATATTTATATCTCAGTCATGTCCTCCAGAGATCTCAAATTATAAAACCCTTATTTGTCACCCAAACCCTATTGTGTTGGTACTCAAAAGAATCGTATCAGTGAGACGATTCTTTTGAGTACCCACAACATAGGGTTTGGCTGAGTCATAAAAGAAATATATGCGAGAAAAGGTGATTATGACATGTGAATTTATTTACTTACCTTCGCCGTTCATAATTTAACTATAAGGCGAGCCATGTGAGAAACGATCAGTTCTGTTGCTCCTCATATAGTTCTCTGTCCAATTTGCACTTCTGATATAGATTAAGTTATAATTGATGTAAACGTACGGCAAGGGCAACTACTATGAGGAGTTTATTAATTATGTACGGGTTTGTTCTTTCTGTGTTAATTATTTTGTTGTCCATAGTAGTCAGTATTTGTTTTCTGTTATACCATTTAGTTCATAGCTGATCATGTCATTATGTGATAACAATTGTTGAATAAAGTTATGGTTATTAGCTTACAAACCCGTGTAGTTGTTTCGTTTTTTACTTGGAGAAAAAAAAGAGTAAAATCTCCATTTATTTGATATCGAACAGAACAGAACAGAACAGAACAGAAGCTTCATTCCTTGTCACATTATGGTAAGTTCATCGTCGAAAATAAATACAACAGCATCATATACACTTTTAATTGATTTTGAAAACAAGATTAAAATCTTCATTTATTTGATATAGAACAGAATAGAATATGACAGAACAGAACAGAACAGAACAGAACGGAAGCTTTATTCTTTGACACAGTATGGTAGGTTCATCGTCAAAATGAATACAACACCATATACATGTACACTCTACTGGACACTATTTATCATGAAATATGGCATTTGTGAGAATTGTTTAACCCTTTCACACATACATATGCTATCAGAGGCAAAAGACGACATTTTTAAACATTGTGGTAAAATGAGAAATTGCTCATGATGAGCAATTTCCCCTTTTGTCACAAGGTTTTCAACTTTACTAAATAATTGTTCTCCCATTTATAGAAATTTTCCCATATTGCCCAAATGTTTCCAAAGTCGTCTGTTGCGGATTGATTGTATGTGGGTTTAGGATAATACTGATCACGATGGAATGAACGCACATTATAAGAAAAAGATATCTGCACACAATCGGGATCGTGGTATAATTGTCTAATAATTACGTTTTACAGTATTTGTGTTGGATTTACATGTAAACACGAGTCCTAATTGTTCACATGTAGAATAATTTTGACGGCGTTTTAAAACATTGTCGTAAATAGAGAAATTGCTTATGATAAGCAATTTCGCCCTATATCACAATGTTTTTAACTTTATTTAGGAAGCAAGCAAGTTAATACACACACACACACTTACTAGGATACATAACTCAATGTACGTATTGTCTTGTCGAAAGTCTAAGCACAAGCGAGAGTAAGAGAAGGGTCCATGGAATAGGGGTTTACTTCCGGCGAGCAAAGCACCACAGCGGTTCAAACGACACTATTGTAAGATATGTACAACAATAATTAAAGGTTCTTTTGTAGAGATGTCTTACATTTGTGGTAAGATATTTTCTGTTTTCAAAGTCGTCTAAATACTGCAGATGTGTTGTATGTTTGAACGGGTTAATTGATGTCCTGTTTACTTATACCGGACATCATTATCGGGAGGCTGTAGAGAAGATGACCGTCTCTCAGACTACATCATTATAAATCGGAAGAGAATTAACCCTTATCCTGCTGAATTTCCGCGACCTGTTTCACCATTACTGTTAACATTTTTGCACTTTTATTTGGTAATCTTTGTCAAGTATGAGAACTATTCGCAATGATCAATGTATTCCCAGATTCGACAGCACGAATGCACAGGCTGATGTCCAATACGCATGGTAAGTTTGGTACCTTACTTCGTTTTAAATCGCGAATAGCAATAGAAGTGTTAAAAACCATTGTTTACATTCAACGAGAGCGGGCGACAAGGGGTTGGTTTTCAATTTTACCTTACAGGAAAGTTGTTCTTGATTGTTTGATGTTTTGCGCTGCTTTCAGCAATTGTTTAGTAATATTGCGGCGTTTCCTGGGTACGTTACCATTACTACTAATCCATTTATCCTGACACCAGCCAATCAGTCTTAATGCTAACCTCGCAACCCTGAGCGCCAAGGAGGGCAGCCATTACTACCATTTTTAAAGTATTTTGTTCTTGGTTTTTCCCAAATCAGCCCAACAAATAACAGCTTTTAACTAGTACATTAGTGCTCGGTGTGTCAGGTGAACCTCAATACACCTTTTTGTGATTTGTCATTACTTTTCTGTACCAACCAACTAGCCTTGACGTAATCTTGTAGAAGGTCACCGTCACCCAATTAATATGGCTTGAAGGAATTAGTTAAAATGTCTCCCAAGGAACATTTCTACAAAATTATTTGGAAAGCGGCCAAATTCTTTCGGAGAAGAAGATTTTTAAATTTTTCACTATAGTCATATAAAGCAAAATAGCAAGACCCCAGTGACCCCATTTTACCACCAATTAACATTGCTTGAAGAAACCAGTTGAAATGTTACCAAAGGAACATTTCTACAAAATTATTTGTAAATCGGTCAGATACTTTTTGAGAACAAGATTTTTAAAGTTTTCACTTTTGCCATATAAGGCAAAACAGCCCGCCATGTTTTTCGACTAATCAACATGGGTTGCAGGATTCTGATAGAGGGTCAACCAAGGAACATTTCTACACATTTCTTAGGAAAATGGACATATGCTTTTTAAAGTTTTCACTATAGCAATATAAGGCGAAACAGCCCCGCCCCCTGACGGCCGACGCATGACAGACGACGCACCACGGACGACGCTCGACGCACGATGGACGACGCACGTCGGACGGTGGACTAAAGGCAATCACAATAACTCACATTGAGCACTTTGTGCTCAGGTGTTCTAAAACAAACCACCAAAGAAACATTCAAGCAAGCACAAACTTTTAACGATCCTCTTTTTATGCATCGACTGGATTCATTGCAGTCCGTCCGTCAAGTTTGTTTTGCGTAGTGACTCATATTTACACTAAGCGTAGATACCATCAAAACAGAAAATCTGACTTAATCACATAAATTTAAAAAAGTGGCTTCCAGAAATTGAAAAATATTTTGCTTCAACTTATTCTAGTAACCTTGTGTCTTTTTTACCGGCCATGACCAATATTCAAAATTGGCCTAGATTTCATCTGGACAAACTATCTGATAAAGTTTTAACATGCTCAAATTCAAATTGCGTCAACTAGAGTTTTAACAAAATAATCCTAAAGTTAGCCTAGTGACCTTGTTTTGACCGGACATGATCTATATTCGAATATAGATTAGATAGTATACCGGCAATCATTCTGGCAAAAGTTTCAATACGATTAAGTTAAAAATGCGGCTTCAAAATTGTCAAGAAGATTTTCTTTCAATTTGATCTATTGACTTTGTTTTTGACCCGACATGACCCATATTCCAACTTGGCTTAGATATCATCAAGACAGTTATTGTGTCACAGTTTCCACAAGACTTACAGAGTGTTAACAAGATTTTCTAACAATTTGGCCGATTGACCTAGGTTTTGACCGGCAAAACCCCATATTCAAACTTGACCTTAATATCACAAAGATAAACATCCTGGCATTTTGTTCAACATGCTCAAATTAAAATTGTTGGTTCCAGAGTATTTACAGGGGTTTTCCTTTAGTTTAGCCTAGTGACCTTGTTTTTAATCGGACACCACGTTCACATAGGTTCAACTTTGTTAAAACTTATTAATAAAGGAAAAGCGAACACTGTACCAGTATGATATATCATACATATGCTACATAATAATAATTAGTGTTATAGTGTACAGGGTGGTCTTGGTAAGCAGTACTTTAAAAAATATCCTTATAATGCGCCAATTAATAAATATTCTTTTCAGCAAATATGTGTATTTTGTCTTTCAAAGAAGAAGCTAATGAGTAAAGGAAAACACAATTTCAGAGACTTCTTTCCGAGCATGTTTAACTACGTCGTGGTTTTATCCCTATTTGCGATGACCATTAGCAGTGATTAGTCACATACGCCACATACCCTAGGGTATTACTGAGGTCGTATTATGATCTCATACTGTTTTCATTATATATAACTAAATACTGTTTAACGTTTATTCAGAAAGATTCTGTGATAAACAACATTTAATTGTATAATAAAGTAACACCAACTTGGGACTAGGTTATTTAATGACGCATTTGATGCTTTATTAGTCCAAGAGACAGCAGGGTTTTATTTAACCGAGAAGGTCCAAAAGGTCTGTGGGTATTTTTGGATACCCTAGTATGTGTAGTCTATGGAATGAGGAGTCTTAGTTGCCATCTCTATTCCGATTTCTTTTTATTTTGATGTTTCCGATGGTACCTTGAAAATTTACCGATTCCAAAAATTTGGGGTAGGGGAAACCGAAATGAGTGTAGCTCAGTCAATATCCAACACAAAGTAACAAATTATAGCTTATATGAAAGGTATACAACCCTTCTACCTAATGAATTCAGATATGCAAATTTTAAATCTCTAATTAGGTCACAGGAGGTCAAAAGGTTAATTGTTTTCGCTGTTGCTTAAAATCTAGCATATTTTTACATCAAACTTCTCTTTAATTTTCATAAAATGCGGTTTATAATTTTTTTTATTGCATGATTGTGTGCTTACATGAGTATAGAAGATTAAAAAATTAGACTTAGCAAGTGGTTATTAGATAACATGCATACTGACTTGTTTCATTTATATTGCGGTTTTCTTAATTTGTTCAATGTTTCCACTATCTGGGGGTAGGGGTAACGTAATGGCATGTAACTTTGTTAGTTTTTATGGTAGCTTAATAGTTTTAGTCTCAAATTAAAGGTATTAGTAAGGAGCATATAGCAAATTACTTAAACCTTTAATTAATTGAGTAATTAGATCGTCAGAGGTCAAAGGTCACAGAAACTCACCCGATTCGTAGGCTAGGGTAGCTCTCGTGCACGTATGTCTTTATAAGGGCCTGAATAGTGTCATAATTGATCTTATTAATTTCTTTTTCTAGTGCCTGTGGAAGAAACTAAAATAATGACCACAAACGCTCGAATGGATAAATATAATCGAGGAGCCCTGTAATATATATTTTGTAAGTTAAATGGTAAGTCATCTGTTGGTTTTAGTAATTATGATTTGTGTGGAGGACTTTGTCTTATGCTAAATAACTAAAACAAAAGGCAAATTCTCTAGATATGTTTTCTATTTTTAGAAACTTCAACTTGCTATTTGGCCATGGAAAAGTCGGTGCAGCGCATCCATTGCATTATACACGTAGGCGGTAAAACATCAGAGGCGGTGTCCAAATTTAACGATGAACTGTGGAAGACAACAAAACGAGCTGCAGACCAAAGACTGTCCAGATGGAAAGACTCTAAATATAAAACAATATGTGAAAACCTGCCAGAGATTTATGGTGATTCTGATGGATTCCATCGAAAATGCTATCGCAACTTCACTGCTATTCCAAGTGGTACTACAGCTACTACAGTTACAAAGACGACACCCGAGTCGTCTGCGAAACCGATAACACTGTTACGGTCAGAAGTGGAGAGGGTGTCACTTGGTGGTTCAGGGATATTTGTTAATAAATGTCTGTTCTGTGGTAAAGTGACAAGGGGAAAAAATCGAGAATCTCTAGGATTGTGTGAAAGTGACAATGCTGCCGAGAATATTAAAGCTGCCGCAAGAAAACTAAATGACGTTCAATTGCTCACGAAGATTGCCGGAGTTGATTTCCATGCAAAGGAAGTCAGGTACCATCACAGTTGCAGGAGGTTATATTTGAAAAAAGCCGATGACGCAGTTCAACCAAGCACCTCCCAGACGGACAAGTCATGTCGTAATTTTCATAAAGAGGCATTTACACAACTGGTTGAATATGTTCAGTCTTTCATAATAGACGGACAGCAGTCCGAGATGCTGCCCTCCGTTTTTCAACGTTACCTGTCCTACTTGTCTGAATGTGGCATCAGTGAAACTCCCTACACTAAGCAAAAACTTGAGGACAAACTTTTGAATCATTTCAGTGGTGTGCTAAAGAGTGGCAAGAGATCTAATAAGGAAGGGAAAATTCTGTATTCAGGTAACGATGCTGACAATGTGTCGTCAGTTGGCTACAAAGTAAATGATGTGGCTCTTCATTTGCGAAGAATGATTCTTGATCTACAAAAGGATTCGGAAGAATTACCACATCCGCTTACTCCTGAAGCTGCAGCCAAAGGCCAGTCAAAGGATATTGATTTGTTAACTCAGTTCTTTCGTGTGTTGTACACAGGAAAACCTGTTACTCGAGATGCCAATGAGAGAGTTGAACGGTATGTGAATTCTTCAGCTGACGATGCAATTTATGCTACTACACGGGGTTTGATTAAGCCTGCCAAACATGTGTTACTGGGCCTAGGATTAAAAAGTCTAATAGGAAGTAGAAGGGTCATAGAAATTATGAATAGGTTTGGACATTCTATTGGATACCACGTGGCAGAGGGTTTAGAGACTGAACTTGCAATGTCTGTTAAAGAGAGGGCAGAATCGATGCCAGATGGTCTTCTGAGGAAAGCAGGTTTAGCAACTGGGTTAGCCTGGGATAACTACGACGAAAACACTGAAACGCTGTCGGGTAGTGGAACATTACATGATACTGTTGGCATTTGCTACCAAAATATAGTGGAAGAGACTGCATATTGTAATGTAGACCGTGTAACCATGTCCGCTGCAACATCGCTAGAGAAAATCCCAAGGAGGTTCCAGAAACGGATGTTTGCGGCAATTGATGATGAAGCCAGCATTGATCCGTACAGACCCAAAAAAAAGCCGAAGATTGGTGGCTTTGATTATAACGTAAAGTCAGCACTAGCTCCTTCAAGTCTTCACCAGGCAAAACGAAGAGACATGATATGGACACTTCTATGTCATCGTTACAGTGACACTCCCATGTGGGCAGGGTGGAACTCGTACGTGACGACTGATGACCTACCAAAGCAAAACATCGGCTACATGGAGAATCTATGCCTGCCACCCACAAGGTTGGATGTTGTAGTGGAGACACTTCGTATCTCTCAAAAAGTAGCTAAGGAGTGCAATGAGAAATATGCAATTGTGCATTATGACTTGGCAGTCGCAAAGCCAGCAATGCAGATTCAATACGAAGAATCACCACGATTTGACAATGTCTTCATCTGTTTTGGTCCTTTCCATATAGAGCTATCGTTTTTCGGTGCGATTGGCAATATTTTGTCCGAGTCTGGTGGTCCGCACATACTTGAAGACACGGGCGTTCTGGCTGGAGGGTCTGTAAATGGTTTCATCTCTGGCAAACACTATAATAGATGTAAGCGCCTCCACCCATTGCTTGCACTTGCACTTCGCTTGTTACACATTGATCGCTTTCTTCAGGAGCAAGGTCCCATTCCGGATGCTCTGTTGCAGTCACTAAGTGAGTTACATGACAATCCCATGCCAAGTGTTATAGAAGCTATTGAGCAGAGAGCCGATCATGAAGAATTTTTTAGAAGTTACGATGAATACTGTGAGAAGACTAGATCAGGTACACATGGGAGCACAGCCCAATTTTGGCTAATGTATGTGGAACTAATCGAACTGTACTTAAATTTTAGTAGGTCATATAGAACGAATGAAGTTGACCTCTTCATACATACGCTTGAGAGAATGTGTCCAGTATTCTTTGCTACCAATAGACCCAACTATGCGAGGTGGATGACAAGATATCACTTAAACCTTCTCAACATGGACAGCACCCATCCAGGCATACGAGAAGATTTCCAGAATGGAGCACTCTCAGTTAGACGTACTAATAAATGTTTCTCAAGAACCCCAGTCGATCTTACGCTCGAACAAACCGTAAACGCTGATGCGGCGTCCCGTCTCACTGGAATTACAGCGTTCAACCAGTCAGTATCAGCAAGGAAACGATGGATGATCACAAGGACAGTACGGAGTTCAATAGTTGGTCACTTGTTGACAAAAGTTGGACTGGCAAAGGAAGAGGATGTACAAAAGGACACAAGACGGACCCGTGTAGAAAGAGACAACTTAGATCTTCAGAAGTTGATAGCTGGTGTTAACGAGACCATGAATCCTTTCGATGAAGATGTAGCAGATACGAAGTTGTACTGCATTTCCACAGGCCAAGTGATGTCTGAAGATATCAAGGATGGTGTGTTGACTCGTTTATCTCAAGGAGAATCACGCTACAACGCTTTCAAAGATGAATGCTTGGCAGACCCTACCCGCTTCGAGAAGCCGATATCAAAGCTGAAGTGCAAGACGTTCGCTTCTGCCATGATTAAAACAAAGCTGAAGGCCAAGGACAAAAAGATTATCGAGCTTAAAGGAACGAGGGACCTGTTTGGTAGACTGGTGATTCTGGCAACTACAAGTAAAGTGGACTTACAGAAGGTGTTTCAATACCCTCTCACACCTGTACCGTTGACACTGGCACAGATTGACGGTTCAATGAACAAGACAGACAAGTCGAAACTGATGCACAATTTAGAAGATCGTTACACTGAAACCAGACCACCTCCACCTGGACATGTTTACATGCAGGATGCAATGTTTCTACTCCAAGCTCTCGTGAACTGTCCCGAGACATTTGGTGCAATCGCTAAGGTGATATTGACGAGATTATGCAAAGTGACAAGTAGTGAAATACATTTTGTCTGCGATACCTATCCTACGGGCTCCATCAAGGATATTGAAAGGGCATGTCGGGCTAAAGGGGAAGTATCCGACTTGAGAGTAACCGGTGCCGATCAGAGAAGGCCAAAAGATTTCAGCAAACTACTTCGGTCAAGTGTATTCAAGACGTCCTTCATTGAATTCCTCTCTGAAGAGTGGAAAAAAGACACATATGCGGAAATACTGGGTAACAAAACTGTTATCATGGGATTAGAAAAGGTCTGCTATTGCTTCCGTGTTGGCGAAAATGGTTCCATAATCAGATATCGTGTAGAGGGGCTGGATTGTAACCATGAGGAGGCAGATACGAGGCTTGCTTTGCACCTTGCATACGTGGCAGAACATACTCACTTGCCAGATGTGGTCATCCGCTGCAATGACACAGATGTTCTAGTCATACTTCTCTATCATCTAGGGACAGGCAACATCAAGGCAAACGTGTGGATGGATGCAGGTGTTGATGGCAATAACACTAGGCGTTATGTGGATGTTACCGGTTTATCAAAGGAACTTGGTCCTGATCTGTGCTCTGCCCTCCCTGGCATACACTCTTTCACTGGGTGTGACTACACGGCGGCGTTCCTACGGAAAGGAAAAGTGCGACCACTGAAATTGATGGAGAAGTCTTACATTGCACTATTTGCAGAACTAGGAGACTCCCCAACTGTAACAAACATTTCAGGTTTCGAAGCATTCCTCTGTGAATTATACGGGAAACCAAAGACCAATAGTATTTCAGCAGTACGTTTTGCTATTTTTCGGGACAAGTACGCACCAACAAATACAGCCAGTCCACTTGATAAGCTGAGAGGTGCCGATTCCAGTGTACTGCCGCCTTCACGTCCAGTACTTGTAGAGAAGGTCAGAAGAACCAACTACGTATCGTACATGTGGAAGAAGGCAACGGACCAATATTTGGACACTTCTATGTCATCGTTACAGTGACACTCCCATGTGGGCAGGGTGGAACTCGTACGTGACGACTGATGACCTACCAAAGCAAAACATCGGCTACATGGAGAATCTATGCCTGCCACCCACAAGGTTGGATGTTGTAGTGGAGACACTTCGTATCTCTCAAAAAGTAGCTAAGGAGTGCAATGAGAAATATGCAATTGTGCATTATGACTTGGCAGTCGCAAAGCCAGCAATGCAGATTCAATACGAAGAATCACCACGATTTGACAATGTCTTCATCTGTTTTGGTCCTTTCCATATAGAGCTATCGTTTTTCGGTGCGATTGGCAATATTTTGTCCGAGTCTGGTGGTCCGCACATACTTGAAGACACGGGCGTTCTGGCTGGAGGGTCTGTAAATGGTTTCATCTCTGGCAAACACTATAATAGATGTAAGCGCCTCCACCCATTGCTTGCACTTGCACTTCGCTTGTTACACATTGATCGCTTTCTTCAGGAGCAAGGTCCCATTCCGGATGCTCTGTTGCAGTCACTAAGTGAGTTACATGACAATCCCATGCCAAGTGTTATAGAAGCTATTGAGCAGAGAGCCGATCATGAAGAATTTTTTAGAAGTTACGATGAATACTGTGAGAAGACCAGATCAGGTACACATGGGAGCACAGCCCAATTTTGGCTAATGTATGTGGAACTAATCGAACTGTACTTAAATTTTAGTAGGTCATATAGAACGAATGAAGTTGACCTCTTCATACATACGCTTGAGAGAATGTGTCCAGTATTCTTTGCTACCAATAGACCCAACTATGCGAGGTGGATGACAAGATATCACTTAAACCTTCTCAACATGGACAGCACCCATCCAGGCATACGAGAAGATTTCCAGAATGGAGCACTCTCAGTTAGACGTACTAATAAATGTTTCTCAAGAACCCCAGTCGATCTTACGCTCGAACAAACCGTAAACGCTGATGCGGCGTCCCGTCTCACTGGAATTACAGCGTTCAACCAGTCAGTATCAGCAAGGAAACGATGGATGATCACAAGGACAGTACGGAGTTCAATAGTTGGTCACTTGTTGACAAAAGTTGGACTGGCAAAGGAAGAGGATGTACAAAAGGACACAAGACGGACCCGTGTAGAAAGAGACAACTTAGATCTTCAGAAGTTGATAGCTGGTGTTAACGAGACCATGAATCCTTTCGATGAAGATGTAGCAGATACGAAGTTGTACTGCATTTCCACAGGCCAAGTGATGTCTGAAGATATCAAGGATGGTGTGTTGACTCGTTTATCTCAAGGAGAATCACGCTACAACGCTTTCAAAGATGAATGCTTGGCAGACCCTACCCGCTTCGAGAAGCCGATATCAAAGCTGAAGTGCAAGACGTTCGCTTCTGCCATGATTAAAACAAAGCTGAAGGCCAAGGACAAAAAGATTATCGAGCTTAAAGGAACGAGGGACCTGTTTGGTAGACTGGTGATTCTGGCAACTACAAGTAAAGTGGACTTACAGAAGGTGTTTCAATACCCTCTCACACCTGTACCGTTGACACTGGCACAGATTGACGGTTCAATGAACAAGACAGACAAGTCGAAACTGATGCACAATTTAGAAGATCGTTACACTGAAACCAGACCACCTCCACCTGGACATGTTTACATGCAGGATGCAATGTTTCTACTCCAAGCTCTCGTGAACTGTCCCGAGACATTTGGTGCAATCGCTAAGGTGATATTGACGAGATTATGCAAAGTGACAAGTAGTGAAATACATTTTGTCTGCGATACCTATCCTACGGGCTCCATCAAGGATATTGAAAGGGCATGTCGGGCTAAAGGGGAAGTATCCGACTTGAGAGTAACCGGTGCCGATCAGAGAAGGCCAAAAGATTTCAGCAAACTACTTCGGTCAAGTGTATTCAAGACGTCCTTCATTGAATTCCTCTCTGAAGAGTGGAAAAAAGACACATATGCGGAAATACTGGGTAACAAAACTGTTATCATGGGATTAGAAAAGGTCTGCTATTGCTTCCGTGTTGGCGAAAATGGTTCCATAATCAGATATCGTGTAGAGGGGCTGGATTGTAACCATGAGGAGGCAGATACGAGGCTTGCTTTGCACCTTGCATACGTGGCAGAACATACTCACTTGCCAGATGTGGTCATCCGCTGCAATGACACAGATGTTCTAGTCATACTTCTCTATCATCTAGGGACAGGCAACATCAAGGCAAACGTGTGGATGGATGCAGGTGTTGATGGCAATAACACTAGGCGTTATGTGGATGTTACCGGTTTATCAAAGGAACTTGGTCCTGATCTGTGCTCTGCCCTCCCTGGCATACACTCTTTCACTGGGTGTGACTACACGGCGGCGTTCCTACGGAAAGGAAAAGTGCGACCACTGAAATTGATGGAGAAGTCTTACATTGCACTATTTGCAGAACTAGGAGACTCCCCAACTGTAACAAACATTTCAGGTTTCGAAGCATTCCTCTGTGAATTATACGGGAAACCAAAGACCAATAGTATTTCAGCAGTACGTTTTGCTATTTTTCGGGACAAGTACGCACCAACAAATACAGCCAGTCCACTTGATAAGCTGAGAGGTGCCGATTCCAGTGTACTGCCGCCTTCACGTCCAGTACTTGTAGAGAAGGTCAGAAGAACCAACTACGTATCGTACATGTGGAAGAAGGCAACGGACCAATATTTGGACACTTCTATGTCATCGTTACAGTGACACTCCCATGTGGGCAGGGTGGAACTCGTACGTGACGACTGATGACCTACCAAAGCAAAACATCGGCTACATGGAGAATCTATGCCTGCCACCCACAAGGTTGGATGTTGTAGTGGAGACACTTCGTATCTCTCAAAAAGTAGCTAAGGAGTGCAATGAGAAATATGCAATTGTGCATTATGACTTGGCAGTCGCAAAGCCAGCAATGCAGATTCAATACGAAGAATCACCACGATTTGACAATGTCTTCATCTGTTTTGGTCCTTTCCATATAGAGCTATCGTTTTTCGGTGCGATTGGCAATATTTTGTCCGAGTCTGGTGGTCCGCACATACTTGAAGACACGGGCGTTCTGGCTGGAGGGTCTGTAAATGGTTTCATCTCTGGCAAACACTATAATAGATGTAAGCGCCTCCACCCATTGCTTGCACTTGCACTTCGCTTGTTACACATTGATCGCTTTCTTCAGGAGCAAGGTCCCATTCCGGATGCTCTGTTGCAGTCACTAAGTGAGTTACATGACAATCCCATGCCAAGTGTTATAGAAGCTATTGAGCAGAGAGCCGATCATGAAGAATTTTTTAGAAGTTACGATGAATACTGTGAGAAGACCAGATCAGGTACACATGGGAGCACAGCCCAATTTTGGCTAATGTATGTGGAACTAATCGAACTGTACTTAAATTTTAGTAGGTCATATAGAACGAATGAAGTTGACCTCTTCATACATACGCTTGAGAGAATGTGTCCAGTATTCTTTGCTACCAATAGACCCAACTATGCGAGGTGGATGACAAGATATCACTTAAACCTTCTCAACATGGACAGCACCCATCCAGGCATACGAGAAGATTTCCAGAATGGAGCACTCTCAGTTAGACGTACTAATAAATGTTTCTCAAGAACCCCAGTCGATCTTACGCTCGAACAAACCGTAAACGCTGATGCGGCGTCCCGTCTCACTGGAATTACAGCGTTCAACCAGTCAGTATCAGCAAGGAAACGATGGATGATCACAAGGACAGTACGGAGTTCAATAGTTGGTCACTTGTTGACAAAAGTTGGACTGGCAAAGGAAGAGGATGTACAAAAGGACACAAGACGGACCCGTGTAGAAAGAGACAACTTAGATCTTCAGAAGTTGATAGCTGGTGTTAACGAGACCATGAATCCTTTCGATGAAGATGTAGCAGATACGAAGTTGTACTGCATTTCCACAGGCCAAGTGATGTCTGAAGATATCAAGGATGGTGTGTTGACTCGTTTATCTCAAGGAGAATCACGCTACAACGCTTTCAAAGATGAATGCTTGGCAGACCCTACCCGCTTCGAGAAGCCGATATCAAAGCTGAAGTGCAAGACGTTCGCTTCTGCCATGATTAAAACAAAGCTGAAGGCCAAGGACAAAAAGATTATCGAGCTTAAAGGAACGAGGGACCTGTTTGGTAGACTGGTGATTCTGGCAACTACAAGTAAAGTGGACTTACAGAAGGTGTTTCAATACCCTCTCACACCTGTACCGTTGACACTGGCACAGATTGACGGTTCAATGAACAAGACAGACAAGTCGAAACTGATGCACAATTTAGAAGATCGTTACACTGAAACCAGACCACCTCCACCTGGACATGTTTACATGCAGGATGCAATGTTTCTACTCCAAGCTCTCGTGAACTGTCCCGAGACATTTGGTGCAATCGCTAAGGTGATATTGACGAGATTATGCAAAGTGACAAGTAGTGAAATACATTTTGTCTGCGATACCTATCCTACGGGCTCCATCAAGGATATTGAAAGGGCATGTCGGGCTAAAGGGGAAGTATCCGACTTGAGAGTAACCGGTGCCGATCAGAGAAGGCCAAAAGATTTCAGCAAACTACTTCGGTCAAGTGTATTCAAGACGTCCTTCATTGAATTCCTCTCTGAAGAGTGGAAAAAAGACACATATGCGGAAATACTGGGTAACAAAACTGTTATCATGGGATTAGAAAAGGTCTGCTATTGCTTCCGTGTTGGCGAAAATGGTTCCATAATCAGATATCGTGTAGAGGGGCTGGATTGTAACCATGAGGAGGCAGATACGAGGCTTGCTTTGCACCTTGCATACGTGGCAGAACATACTCACTTGCCAGATGTGGTCATCCGCTGCAATGACACAGATGTTCTAGTCATACTTCTCTATCATCTAGGGACAGGCAACATCAAGGCAAACGTGTGGATGGATGCAGGTGTTGATGGCAATAACACTAGGCGTTATGTGGATGTTACCGGTTTATCAAAGGAACTTGGTCCTGATCTGTGCTCTGCCCTCCCTGGCATACACTCTTTCACTGGGTGTGACTACACGGCGGCGTTCCTACGGAAAGGAAAAGTGCGACCACTGAAATTGATGGAGAAGTCTTACATTGCACTATTTGCAGAACTAGGAGACTCCCCAACTGTAACAAACATTTCAGGTTTCGAAGCATTCCTCTGTGAATTATACGGGAAACCAAAGACCAATAGTATTTCAGCAGTACGTTTTGCTATTTTTCGGGACAAGTACGCACCAACAAATACAGCCAGTCCACTTGATAAGCTGAGAGGTGCCGATTCCAGTGTACTGCCGCCTTCACGTCCAGTACTTGTAGAGAAGGTCAGAAGAACCAACTACGTATCGTACATGTGGAAGAAGGCAACGGACCAATATTTGGACACTTCTATGTCATCGTTACAGTGACACTCCCATGTGGGCAGGGTGGAACTCGTACGTGACGACTGATGACCTACCAAAGCAAAACATCGGCTACATGGAGAATCTATGCCTGCCACCCACAAGGTTGGATGTTGTAGTGGAGACACTTCGTATCTCTCAAAAAGTAGCTAAGGAGTGCAATGAGAAATATGCAATTGTGCATTATGACTTGGCAGTCGCAAAGCCAGCAATGCAGATTCAATACGAAGAATCACCACGATTTGACAATGTCTTCATCTGTTTTGGTCCTTTCCATATAGAGCTATCGTTTTTCGGTGCGATTGGCAATATTTTGTCCGAGTCTGGTGGTCCGCACATACTTGAAGACACGGGCGTTCTGGCTGGAGGGTCTGTAAATGGTTTCATCTCTGGCAAACACTATAATAGATGTAAGCGCCTCCACCCATTGCTTGCACTTGCACTTCGCTTGTTACACATTGATCGCTTTCTTCAGGAGCAAGGTCCCATTCCGGATGCTCTGTTGCAGTCACTAAGTGAGTTACATGACAATCCCATGCCAAGTGTTATAGAAGCTATTGAGCAGAGAGCCGATCATGAAGAATTTTTTAGAAGTTACGATGAATACTGTGAGAAGACCAGATCAGGTACACATGGGAGCACAGCCCAATTTTGGCTAATGTATGTGGAACTAATCGAACTGTACTTAAATTTTAGTAGGTCATATAGAACGAATGAAGTTGACCTCTTCATACATACGCTTGAGAGAATGTGTCCAGTATTCTTTGCTACCAATAGACCCAACTATGCGAGGTGGATGACAAGATATCACTTAAACCTTCTCAACATGGACAGCACCCATCCAGGCATACGAGAAGATTTCCAGAATGGAGCACTCTCAGTTAGACGTACTAATAAATGTTTCTCAAGAACCCCAGTCGATCTTACGCTCGAACAAACCGTAAACGCTGATGCGGCGTCCCGTCTCACTGGAATTACAGCGTTCAACCAGTCAGTATCAGCAAGGAAACGATGGATGATCACAAGGACAGTACGGAGTTCAATAGTTGGTCACTTGTTGACAAAAGTTGGACTGGCAAAGGAAGAGGATGTACAAAAGGACACAAGACGGACCCGTGTAGAAAGAGACAACTTAGATCTTCAGAAGTTGATAGCTGGTGTTAACGAGACCATGAATCCTTTCGATGAAGATGTAGCAGATACGAAGTTGTACTGCATTTCCACAGGCCAAGTGATGTCTGAAGATATCAAGGATGGTGTGTTGACTCGTTTATCTCAAGGAGAATCACGCTACAACGCTTTCAAAGATGAATGCTTGGCAGACCCTACCCGCTTCGAGAAGCCGATATCAAAGCTGAAGTGCAAGACGTTCGCTTCTGCCATGATTAAAACAAAGCTGAAGGCCAAGGACAAAAAGATTATCGAGCTTAAAGGAACGAGGGACCTGTTTGGTAGACTGGTGATTCTGGCAACTACAAGTAAAGTGGACTTACAGAAGGTGTTTCAATACCCTCTCACACCTGTACCGTTGACACTGGCACAGATTGACGGTTCAATGAACAAGACAGACAAGTCGAAACTGATGCACAATTTAGAAGATCGTTACACTGAAACCAGACCACCTCCACCTGGACATGTTTACATGCAGGATGCAATGTTTCTACTCCAAGCTCTCGTGAACTGTCCCGAGACATTTGGTGCAATCGCTAAGGTGATATTGACGAGATTATGCAAAGTGACAAGTAGTGAAATACATTTTGTCTGCGATACCTATCCTACGGGCTCCATCAAGGATATTGAAAGGGCATGTCGGGCTAAAGGGGAAGTATCCGACTTGAGAGTAACCGGTGCCGATCAGAGAAGGCCAAAAGATTTCAGCAAACTACTTCGGTCAAGTGTATTCAAGACGTCCTTCATTGAATTCCTCTCTGAAGAGTGGAAAAAAGACACATATGCGGAAATACTGGGTAACAAAACTGTTATCATGGGATTAGAAAAGGTCTGCTATTGCTTCCGTGTTGGCGAAAATGGTTCCATAATCAGATATCGTGTAGAGGGGCTGGATTGTAACCATGAGGAGGCAGATACGAGGCTTGCTTTGCACCTTGCATACGTGGCAGAACATACTCACTTGCCAGATGTGGTCATCCGCTGCAATGACACAGATGTTCTAGTCATACTTCTCTATCATCTAGGGACAGGCAACATCAAGGCAAACGTGTGGATGGATGCAGGTGTTGATGGCAATAACACTAGGCGTTATGTGGATGTTACCGGTTTATCAAAGGAACTTGGTCCTGATCTGTGCTCTGCCCTCCCTGGCATACACTCTTTCACTGGGTGTGACTACACGGCGGCGTTCCTACGGAAAGGAAAAGTGCGACCACTGAAATTGATGGAGAAGTCTTACATTGCACTATTTGCAGAACTAGGAGACTCCCCAACTGTAACAAACATTTCAGGTTTCGAAGCATTCCTCTGTGAATTATACGGGAAACCAAAGACCAATAGTATTTCAGCAGTACGTTTTGCTATTTTTCGGGACAAGTACGCACCAACAAATACAGCCAGTCCACTTGATAAGCTGAGAGGTGCCGATTCCAGTGTACTGCCGCCTTCACGTCCAGTACTTGTAGAGAAGGTCAGAAGAACCAACTACGTATCGTACATGTGGAAGAAGGCAACGGACCAATATTTGCCTGATCTGAATCCGACAGACCATGGATGGGAAATGAGAGAAGGTCATCTTGCACTCCAATGGTTCAAGGGCGCACAAATACCAGACGATATCTCACAAAGATTAGACACAGAAACCTTCACTCAAGATGTAGAGGGAGATGATGAACTACTAATTGCCTCATCCGACTCGGATTCTGCTGATTCAGACTATGAGGATTAGTCTCAAACATACCCCAAAATTACTTATACCTCGAGCTATAAAATGACTTGGACGTATGCAGACTAACATTTTCATCATATGCCTATGAATTATTGGCCAAGTTTCACACATTTTGACCTCGTTAATTCAATGAATAAAGCAGTTCGTTAGTTAATACTTTATACTTCCAATGATTGATACTTTACTGCAACCAGATATGATTCGAAACAACATCTCGTGGATTTGTTCACTGATTGATGGCGACTGGTGAGTTTCTGTGACCTTTGACCTCTGACGATCTAATTACTCAATTAATTAAAGGTTTAAGTAACTTGCTAGATGCTCCTTACTAATACCTTTAATTTGAGACTAAAACTATTAAGCTACCATAGAAACTAACAAAGTTACATGCCATTACATTACCCCTACCCCCAGATAGTGGAAACATTGAACAAATTAAGGAAACCGCAATATAACGGAAACAAGCCAGTATGCATGTTATCTAATAACCACTTGCTAAGTCTAAGTTTTTAATCTTCTATATTCATGTAAGCACATAATCATGCAATAAAAATCTTTATAAACCACATTTTATGGAAATTATAGAGAAGTTTGATGTAAAAGTATGCTAGATTTTAAGCAACGGCCAAAACAATTGACCTTTTGACCTCCTGTGACGTAATTAGAGATTTAAAATTTGCATATCTGAATTCATTAGATAGAGGAGTCGTATACCTTTCATATAAGCTATAATTTGTTACTTTGTGTTGAATATTGACTGAGCTACACCCATTTTGGTTTCCCCTACCCCCAATTTTTGGAATCGGTAAAATTTCAAGGTACCATCGGAAACATCTAAATAAAAAAAAATCGGAATAGAGATGGCAACTAAGACTCCTCATTCCATAAACTACACATACTAGGGTATTCAAAAATACTCACAGACCTTTTGGACCTTCTCGGTTAAATAAAACCCTGCTGTCTCTTGGACTATATATATGAAACATAGATATATTCTGTGTCTGGCGAAAACCATGTAATAGAGAATCATTCATTAATCATTCCAGGAAATAGCTTAAATTTTGATGTAAAATTAAGTGTTTTATATATATGAATAATATATCCATGCTTTTACCACATGTGTTGAAAATAAGTAAAAGAAACAAAACAAAAGAAGTTGGCGATCGCCAATTGTCCTAGTTTACTGAGCGATGACAGACGGTAAACGAGCTATTTTCTATCCTCACACCTACGGACTTCGGTCATTACAAGCTTTAATCCTGTGTTTGTCGGCCATATTTTAGCCGTATGATATTCGTAGCACACAGTTGCACAGTTTCTATCATTACTTACCTATCAATGGTGGTCAATTGTTAGCTGCATGAAGTCTTTCTTTAACAACATTGAGGACAATTAATGTTCGAACGCAACCCAGCTGATGTCCATGATCGAATGCCAGGAGACCCCTCCCTATGTATTGGAGACGGCCAAGCCATGTATAGTGAATCCATCTACATGACATACCAAGATATCTAGGTGATTGTCACATGCTAATCGTACACGGACTTAAACGTGTCGTGCGATCGATTGCATCCAGTCATATCAATTCGCAGCGAGTCTTGCGAAAAGCCGGTGGTTACAGTCATCGATAGCCGTGCGACGATCGCACGAAAAACTTCTAAAAAAATCCATGAATGGATCTTATATGATGACAGCAACATTGTTACGACAAATAAGTACCATCATATAGATGCCCAAAGGATCAACAACAAGCATTTTTTTTTCAATAAATAAGAAGACGAATTTTGATGCAATGCATCAAATACGCCGCGCATAATTTTGAAGCATGACTTAAAGGAAGCAGATGCCGTTCAGTACATTTAAATAACCGGTGCAAACAGACGGGATCTAAATAGTTTGAACAAGAAGGCCAAATGTCCCTTTATTTTAAATAAGAAGGCCAATATGTGCCTATATTGCTCACCTGGCTACCATAGTCTATAATAAATGGTTATCAAGAGCAGAAAGGGTTAATTTTGACGTTGGGATTAGACGTTCTATATGCTAAGATCTATGTGATATTCAGCATGTGAAGTTTATTTGTGAAATGACAAGTTTCGTCCTGAAACCATTTGGTTTACAGTTTGCTTAACATAGACTGCAACTATAATGTGTCATAAAAGCTGAAGTTTCTTCATTATTACCAATAAACGTTTTAAATATGCTATACCTAGATCAATTAGAAAAATAAACACATAGGTGCTGAAATATTAACAGATATTAACTTATGGTTTAATTCCTTTAGTTATAATTTAGGTGTGACACAAGCTTTGGAAGGAGATGGGAAGTCTATTCTCCTTCCGGTTTATTAGAGGTATGATAACAAAAACGGGAGTATATAAACAAAGAATACATGAGCTTTGATGAATCCGGTCGTCAGGGCCGTAAACCAAACTATTAAAACAGCGTAGCCTAGGAAGTTCAATACCCATTAAATGTGTCTAAAGTTTTGTAATAACGGTAGAAGACATACGTATTTTGTATATTGTTGTTTCTTAAATCAGTAAATACAATTTATTTATTCATTAAGTAATTTTTTCCAACATACAGAGAATTTCTTTACAATAATAGTGTTGGTTGCTCCCTATTCGATTACGCAACCCAATGTCACGCAATTGAAACCTATTCAACACTGACGCCATGTTTCCACGTGTCGTCACTCTTACGGAAGTTAGAAGCGCGCGTTTGCTGTCGATACTTAACTCTTTCAGTATTCTCTTACATGTTCACGATCGGACAACTCCGTGTTTTCGTTTTATAAGAGTTTTTGGAATATCTTAATAAATAAATGGCAAACAGTGCTGATTGTGAGACTGTCACGAGCTGACTCATCTAAATATGTGTTGTTTGCAAACACCTCAATATTTCCATTGGCGATTAAGAGGGTTTATGTTATACTAGGTTATTCTGTCATGGATTTTAATTGATTTGTATGACATAAATGTTACTTTTTAATTGATGGTTTTAATCTCTACGAATCTTGTTGTCTTATCACATAATACGGATGAGGTAAGTTGCACGCTAACGTGAGCTCCTCGGAGGTTTGATTTTAATTATCGAAACCGATGTTTGATAGTTATAGACATAACGGGCGGCCATGTATTCAGACTATCTAGCTTCTTCTCACCACTGCTTGGTTAAAACAGTAATGGAGGTGTGAGCAACATATGTTTCTATTTTGAATTGCGACGTAATGCGCACTCTTCCTCCCCAAGACGGATCTGCTGGTCTTCATTTAGTTCTATTTAAATCATATTGTATTGCTTTTTCTTGTATTATATATAATTTAAATACTTGAATCCACAGGGCAAAACATTAGATAATCTTTTTCTATGATTAAATTCATTCAATGACAAATGTCAGGGCTACAATTGATTTTACAACATTAGCTAAGGCCCTTCCTGACGCATCAAAATGCTATCGTTTTAACAAAATTTGATTCGTACTTGCGACGTTGTACGCGCTCGTCCTCCCCCCAAAGAGGATCAGCTGAACTTTTATTTAGTTGTGTGTTCATCGTATTGTATTGCTTGTTCTTGTATTATATATAGTTCATATACGTGAATTCACAGAGCCAAACAATAGAAACTCTTTATATATAATTAAATTAGATAAATGACAAAGAACACAAATGTTAAGGAAACAAGTGATTTTACAACATTAGCTACAGCCCTTCCTAACGGATCAAAATGCTATCGTTTTAACAAAGTGTGATTCGCACTTTTAATATATTTAATTCAGCCAAACATATATCAACAATTTGAAGCCAATTCAACATGTAGGTTTGAGGCCTTGAGCTTAACGAGATTTCGGCGACAGATGCATTCAAAATCGTCGGGCAACACGACTCTATTGGCTATACACATTCAACACGAGAGAGTTACTGACGTCAACCGCTAACAAGGGGACATTTTTCTGTCATAATCCCCGAAATGTAATGGGTTTCACGATTCCCTAGTAATTATAATAAATATTGTATTATACAATTCTGCTTATGACAGCCTGGTTGAAAGTCAATTATATAACGGCGTTTGTTGGATAAGTTACTAGTATGACTTATCATTGTATCGTGACAACAGCGAGTCAGTCGTAATGCAAACCGCACAACCCTGAGCGCCAAAGAGGGAAAGCCATTACCACCATTGTTAAGGTTGTTTAGGTATGATCGAACCCGCGACTTCCCGTACACGAGACGGACGCTTTACCACTACACCACCGAGGCGGTTCGGAATATTATGATGAAAGACAATCGTATGTCGATTAAAGGCTGTGTGGTGACTTCTCAGGTCTGAAAACGTCATAAAAACATTTAACCTTCATCCACTTCTGTTTAGCATCTTCTTTATCAGTCAAAGACATTATTTTGCAAAGAATACAAACCGGTATTGAATATGTAGGAGTGAATTCTAACTTATTCTGTTCGATATTTGTCAATATTTCTGCTCGCGTGCCTCGTAATGAGCTCATTTATCGGTTCGTGCAACATGAAATTCTTATTGTTGGATTGTTTTTTATAAATGGTTTGGGATTTCAAAGATCACTCTTTGAATTACGTTAATACCTTTTTTTTTTCTTTTTTTTTTCAGACTTCCCTTCTGACATAGACTAAACAAATGAGAGAAGTGGGTGGTGGGGGACGGTTAATTTATTTGATATTATGAATACCATTAATTATATTGTATTGGTAAATATCGAAACTTTTAAATTTAAAGCTTGTGTTTGCCATGCAACGTGTTTTTGAATCTTCATTATATCTGCGTTTATCGTATTTAGTCTCTGATGCAATACATTAAAATTGCTTAACTACCTAAATGTGATAAATCTATACCTTGATTGTCAAGTCACTTTCTATGTGAAAATCTCTGTTGCGGGAGGTCGAGGTTTCGATCTCCGGCTGGGTCATACCAAATAATAATCAAAGCGCCTATGGCGATCGTATAGAAAATTCTGCAAAGTAACAAGCAGTATCTCGGTGTAGGCCTTGCGGTTTTCAATAATAGTGCACTCTGGTGCGGGTCAATTTGAGAAAAGCTGCATCTTTTGAATAATGTTATTTTTTTTATGTTCTTTCCATCACCAACTCGATCATCTGTAAAGTAATCAACTCTATGAACGAAAAAACCCGCATCAAACGGTGTGTTTACCTGATTTCGGCCGAAAGAAATGATCGATTTTTCTTCAGTTCGTTCCGTATTGGTTCTGCTATAATCAAAGTATTCTAAACGCTATATAAACAAGCGTTTAGTACATTGACTCGCAAGCGTTTGCAAGTCGTTGTAATTTAAAGCGCTCAAATGATTTTATGAAAGTCGAGAATTTAGACGCGGACCTTGTCGAAGACACCTAAACAAAGCATAAGTCATCGATAATCGTCGACTTTCGGCGAGTGCTAGTAGCGATCGCAAAATACTCCTGAGAACACTATTTATTCATATATTTTAAAACACACTTTTAATAATTTGTTGATTGTGGCACAGATTTGAACCGGCGATTTAGACAAAACGAAACGGCAATGATTCGCCGGGTGCCGGTCCTTATTGAAAACCCTGATTTATTATTTATTATACGCGTTATAGAACGCGCAATCAAATTTATTATCTGCCCAAACATGAAGAAAGATAATATTTACATAATTTAACTCTATGTAGATATTATCTCAATAAATCTCAAATCTTAGTATCAATCCGGTACCAAAGTAGCACTGACATGCATGATTATTATTAATCGTGTCTCTGCATCAGTGATGGAACTATATATTTGGCAGTTTAACGGATGTAGGTTAATTGGTTTGCAGTAAGGAATAACAAGTCAACGGGCTGTACAAAACTGACTATGTAAATCTTTGTGTTGTTGTTGTTTCTGTTATCATTGTGGCGATTGTCAAATCAATCGCCACAAAAATGAAAGCAACCTCCTTGGTGCTCAGGATTGTGGGGTTAGCATAACGAACATGTCGCTGGTGTCAGGGTAAATCGACCAGTAGTACGGGTAACTTACCAACCAAGGAAAAGCCGTGATAAAAATGGGAAACCAATGTTGAAAGCGTCAAATACCAAGCGAGCAAACAAAATGTTCTTTTGTCAAGCATATCACAGATTTTAAATATCCATATTATTCATGTTGTACTTTTAATAGGTTCTGATTTGTGTTGAAAAAAATAGGCTGAAGGGGATTTGAAATAAAGCAAATATATACTAGAACTGAATTAATAAGCATTATGATTGACTGACTGATGTCAGGATAAATGGACCAATAGTACTGGTAACATACCCAGAAAACGCCGTGGTATAACTGAACAATTCTTGGAAGCGGCTTAAAACACCAAACAATCGGACCCTCCAGGACGGTTATGACCAAAAACTGACCACAAACTGACCATACATGTACATGTATATAATTTGTTGCTAAATACTATTTATGACAATACCAATATGCTGTTATTTGGGTTTTACGCCGTTCTCTACCTTGTTTCACGGCGATGTTTCACTCTGTCATGGTCCCGGGGACACCCGGTTCCAAATCCGAGACGCTTATCACTAGGCCATTGCGGATTAGTATGCCAATATGCATTACAATACTAATATCTATGGAAATGTATCCATATGTTGTGAAGATATATCTTAACCCTTTCCAGCATTCAGACGCTTTCTGACGCCTCTGCGGTAGTCGATTTTTGAAAACATTGTGGCAAAATAAGAAATTGCCCAAAATGAGCAATTTCTCCATTTGCCACAAAGTTTTTACTTTTTTTCAATTATTATTCTATCATTAACAAGTGTTTTCTACAAGTGCTTTGTCGTATGTTGGTAAGGGGGTTACTTTTTGTTCTGGGTAATACTTTACCTGATACACTAGCCTTGACAAAATTTATTTGCACGCGCTTTCTGCTTTACACGATTGACTATCCATACAAAATATTGTTTTACTCAGTATGAACTTTAAGTTATAGGTTTAAGAAAAGGTTTTCTTGTTTGAAGATTGTCGCCCGAAAAATGGTAAAATCAGTCCCTCTAACGCGTTCAGTGCTGAATGTTCAAAGTCGACTTGTCAAGCATTTCATTTGAAGGACTCTAATATCCAATTCTAGGAATAGTTAAAATAAATATTGAGTTGAGCGTGACAAGCAACAAATAATATCTCATTTCGACAGTTATCTATGTGGAGGAAAGTTGTCACGCTTGGTCATTTTGACGTCTTAAACTTGTTTATTGTTCCTGCATTCCTTACATTGGCGAATTAAATATTGAACATGAGTTCATGCATCTATAGTTTGCTTTATTCATCTAAAACAAATGAAAATGTGTTTTAAACAAACTTTGCTGTTTTGATTGATTTCCGTGTATGACGCGACATTTTACCTTTTTTCTGAATGATGTACATTAGTGTTAATGTTTATAACATACTCTAATGTTCTCCACATGCTCCACTTGTTATGTCATTCGGAGGCCATTTTTTTATTTTTGTATCTTGTTTTTCTTTATTCATCTAAAACAAATGAAAATGTGTTTTAAACAAACATGCTGTTTTGATTGATTTCCGTGTATGACGCGACATTTTACCTTTTTTCTGAATGATGTACATTAGTGTTAATGTTTATAACATACTCTAATGTTCTCCACATGCTCCACTTGTTATGTCATTCGGAGGCCATTTTTTTATTTTTGTATCTTGTTTTTCGCACGGGCAATGTGGCCGTTTGAACTTGTATCTTTAATACATTTCTTCATATACATGTATAATTAAAACGGTCAAACAAAATACAACAATCGTATCACGTTATCCGACTGGATTTTAACGTTAATTAATTGACGTTACCTTAATGTTAGCTTGCGCGACGTCACATGCTTCATAAAGTCGGTTACATAAGCCACTTCCAGCGACTCGAACGCTCGTTGATCACGGTGGGGGAACATACTTTACAAAATCCGCCAAAAAGATAAAATAATGTCAGGGAGAGATTGAAACGCATCGTGGTACACGATGATGTTACATGCTTCACAAAATCGGTTCCAACAGTCAACATATTAAGATGATGTCTGCGACTGGAACGCTTTAAAGGACAAGGCGGTGGTACAGGTTTTACAAAGTCGGCTCCATCAGTCAACATGTTAAGATGATGTCTGCGACTGGAACGCTTTCATGGACAAGGCGGTGGTACAGGTTTTATAAAGTCGGCTCCATCTGTCAACATGTTAAAATGATGTCTGCGACTGGAACGCTTTAATGGACTTGGCGGTGGTACAGGTTTAACACAGTCGGCTCCATCAGTCAACATGTTAAGATGATATCACCGATTGAAACGCATCGATGAATAAGGCAGTGTTACAGGCTTTATAAAATCGGGTCCAGCAGCCAACACGTTAAGATGATGTCTGCGACTGGAACACCTTAATAGACAAGGCGGTGGTACAGGCTTCGTATAATCGGTTCGAAAAATGAAAGGGTTAAGTTTACGCCAGCGAATGTAACACATCGCTGAACAAGGCGGTAGTAAAGGCAAAATGGTGGTACAAAATCGGTTCCTATAGCCAAAGTGTTAAGATGATATCTGCGATTGGAACGCCTCGCTGGATATGACGGAACTACAAGATGTTCAAAATTTATTCCAGCCGTCAAAGGGTCAAGAAGATGCCAAAGACTGGGACGCCTCGCTGAACACGGTGTTGACTGACGGATATTATATAAAATGGCATTAAATTGTTCGATTATTCCTTTCTTCCGCTTCCTTTCAAATGTGGATAATTAAGTACTGAGATATTAATGAGTTGTGGCAGACAAAAATGCAATGCATTTATTTGGTTTTGGAATTCAATACATCAGCAGTATTTATAACATATACGAAATAAATAAACAGTGTGTTTTGATTTAATACTGTTATACATAAAACTGTTTAGATTAATTTGTTGAACATTTGTATTTCACCATATCCTACCATAAAACTTGGTTAAAGAAGAGTTCTGAATAAGGAGGCATAATCTGGTCTGGAAATCCAGTATATGGTCGGGCTGGTATTGCCTTGTTTAGTCAACTAAACAATAGAAAAGAATGTTTCAAAGATTGAAACAAGTTACATTAATAGAATAATTGGGTTGCAGCTAAAATGCATTCCTAGGCGCAAGGCAGGAGAATTTTTCCATCGAGCAGAACTATGATTTTTACAAATGTGTATTCACATTTGTGAGAACCACAGTATCTGAATATGATTTGCAAAACGTTATTGTTGATATATAAATCTCTGCTATAATATCATCACATCATAACCAGTATATTTATATATTGAATATCAGACTCATCATGTCGCTAGACGCTGGTTGTAACTATATTTTCTTTTCTTCTATCATATTGTGTATGTATATATTATATTTTCTTTTGATGTTAACAAATCTCCCACGAGGAGGATGAATAAATAAATAATAAATAAATAATAAATAGTAATGACGGCACACTAACCAGCTAAATGACTGTCCCGTTAAATGCCACTTATATTTTCTCACTTTTTTTGTGACGCAATAGAAATTATCACAAACTTCCTTTCTACCCATATTCTATAGGGTTTCTCTAATAAGTCTTCCTAACAACGGCCGATCGACATTCATGAATGCTTCACCAGGCCTACAAAATGGCGAATACTGATTCCAGAGTTAATGAAATATGTATACAGAGTCAGGTCTTTTGTACCGGAGTCTATCGTCATCATTCAATATACCAATTCAAAGAGGCTTTTAATCAGGAAAAAATATGTTAATGAATTAATCAAGTTGATTGACAGTATGCATTATTTCATCTAGTTGACAGAAATCACTCAATAAATGACATTTGTTCGTTCATACAGAACACCGTTTCTATACCGTCACATATAAAACTATGAGGATAAAATGTCACGTACGTCAAAATAAGTTCAGTGAACTTCGCGATATCTCGAAATCAAAGGGATTCATAAATATATATACAAAGATAGGCAAAATTAAAGTACATGTATAAATATTGAATATATTTGAAAAACATTCTCGCAAATGGAGTAATTGTTCATTACGAACAATTTCTCGTTTTGCCACAAGGTTTTCAAAAATCGTCTGCTACAGAGGCGTTAGTAAGCGCCTACAATTGGAAAAGGGTTATTATAAAAATAAGACGCGTCTATCTATTTAGGGTCGTATTGCATCTTCACAATGGGCTCATTGTAGTACATTACTGTATTTGTCAACAGAGTCGCCGCCCAAATATCAAACATCGAGAAAGGGTGCACCCATTCTCTCGATACAATGTCGCTTTCAAAATAATCTAGAATAAATAATTTCCCTTATTTATCAGAAATATGTTATATGTTATATGTCACACTGTCCCGAAATTGTGACCAAATGGCCACACGATAAAGGAAATGTTCAAATTCGGATTTGATCGTTTAAACATCGGGCCATTCGTGAGGGCATGTTAAGCCATCGTATGACCGCCGGTAGAGTTTCTCATGCTCCAGCAGCAACTTCGTGAGCGGTGGAAAAATCTTTGGCATACCAAAACAATGCCAAAAGACCTTGCGAAGGTTCATTTTTGTTTTGAATTCGTGTGTCCATTTTGCCTTTCGTAAGGCCATCGTGAGGGCATCTTGTCAAATCGTGTCATCTTCGTCTTTACTTCGTGTGATCATTGGTGCCATCGGGCATTTTTCGCCTCACGAAGACAAAACGAAGGAAACAAGAAGCTGCCCGATTGTCTAAGGAAGGCAACACGACTACGTGAAGCCCTCGCGATGCCGTCGTATAGCCATCGTATTATAGTACGATGACATCGAGATGGGACCACGGTGTCGGCGAAGACAGCCGAATTTGAGTAGCTCAAGCGTTTCCAATGTGTCATGGTAACATGGACATATAAAAGGCCAGCCTCAGAGCATCTTCCTTAGTCAGTCCTGAGTAACTCTACAGAGCAGAGGCGTGTGTAACTCCCAAAGCTTCAATCACAATCTATCACAATTCAGTTCCTGCAGAATGGCATACTTTGATGATGAAACAACCAGGAAAAGGAAGGCAGCATCATTGCTTCTTTTGATGCATCTCAGAGAACATGATGAGCAACTCTTACAGGCCCAGCACCTCCTCTTACAGGTATATATTGTCTTATTTCACTTTATCATTTCTTGCTTTTTGCCTTTCTAGCATTCGACAATGTACTTGTTTTGCTTTTTATTTTCCAGTACAGGGGCAAACCGAGGCGAAGGAGGAAACCGAGGTCTATGTGGGTTAGGAAATGGCTGCCTGAAAAAAAAAGAGAACGCTATGGCCACTTTAGCACTCTTCTAAATGAACTGACGACAGAAGATGAGAAGGCCTTCTACAACTACACAAGACTTCCCAGAGGCCTCTACGATGAGGTCCTGCGAAATGTATAATGCAAAATAGAGAAGAAGGACACATGGTAAAATTTTCCAAGCCTGTCCTACAACTTCAGACTTGCATCAAACACCATCTCACTCATCATTAATAAGGTATGCGATGCCATCAAAGTCGAGTTTGCTGCTGAGGTGATCCAGTGTCCTACTACAACTGAAGAGTGGACCGCCATTGCTGAGCAGTTTGAGAAGAGATGGCAATTTCCACACTGCTGTGGTGCTCTAAATGGCAAGCATGTGGCGGTCACCTGTCCTTGGAATACTGGCTATGTGTACATAAACTACAAAGGCTTCTTCTCCATTATCCTCATGGCCCCTGGGCGACGCAGACTATAAGTTTCTCTGGATTGATGTCGGCTCTGATGGTTCCAGCAACGATGCCAGAACTGAAGCAAGGCCTGGAGAGTCCGAACAACATATTCAATCTCCTTGAATAGAAATATCTACCTGGTGATGACGTTCCTGTCCCATACAAAATAGTAGGGGAAAATGCTTTTGGAATCAACAAGCGCCTGCTAAATCGGTTTTCCATCAGAAACATGGAATGTGTAGTGGAGAATGCCTTTGGTATTCTGGAACACAAGTTCCGAGTTTTGCTGAGGACCATGAACCAGAGGCCAGAGACATGCAGAAAAATCATCACAACTCGTGTGATCCTTCACAATCTCATCATATTGAGATATCCAGTCACCCACAACAACCTGATGGACTTGGAGGACCAGAACCAGAATGTCATCCCAGGGGCATGGAGAAATGACAAAGTACTTCTGGAAGTTTACAATGAGAGCAAGGAACAGTGGAACCCAGGATGGGAGGCAAATTAGATGATACCTGGAATACGGTCGGCCGAAGTTTTTATACCATCGGGAGGTCACGTGACACCTTCCTTACCTAGTTCGAACGCATCGTACTCTCAATACGACGTCGTGTAGCCATCGTGTGGCCTGCAGGTGGCCTGCGGGTAAACAACTTAATAACAATTCACATCTTCGTGTTGCCTTCGTGTGTGGTTCGGGTGCCATCATGTAACCTTCTGTAGGCATCGTACTTACTTCGGCTGTTGATTGTCTGTTGACCAAGTTCGGGGCCATCTTCGCCCGAAATTCAAAATTCCATATTCGTATGGCCATCTGGTGTCAATTTCGGGACAGTGTGACGCCTGCATTATAAGGAAATATAATTTACTACTTGTGGAGTTCAGGTATGTAGTAATGAATGTCGAAGGCCGAATGCCGACTTTATTCGTAAAATACCATGCTAAGCGTAGGAACGCATGCGCACTAGGACACGTTGTATGAAAAACACGCGGGAGAGAAATTCAACAGCCAAATATAGTTATGGAAGTTTAGAGTGATATACTGTGCAATGTGTATCACGCAAATCCCTCTTTGCATATAGAAGAGAAATTGTCAATAGTGTTAGAATATACTTTCAACAGTACTTCGCAATGATATATCACGGTGACATGGATCAATGGTCGTTGGATGACTAACCAGTACTAGGTTAGGGAAAGTACCTTGTCCGCAGGAACTGAACAATGACTGTCGCAATCGGGGATGTATTAGAGTGTCATAACACTGAACACTCGTACCATTGCATGTCGAATCAACCAATCAAATGACAACATTTAACAAACACACTACGGAGTGCTCAATGTGTTAGGTAACCTGGCTACACGACAGGAATACACATCGGGACATCCGGAATAAACAATACTACCCGTGGATAAGTTGTGATACATATGGGGATGATTTCTGCCATCTTGTGTTGGTGCTATACCAGAAGAACGCCTACACTCATTCCCCCCGTCACGCCATAACGTAAAGAGTTGTTGTTTTTGGCACGTTTACATGAAACCACAGCAATAGGAAAAAATGACGTCCCAACACGACAACCATGGTCAAGGAATGTGTCGCTCATGTATGGAACGCCACAGCTGTCTCATGTTGTGATATGTCATGTTATTATGTCTAACTTACATCTTAATTTGTCAAACGTATGTGTTATTATGTGCACCTACTAATGTTAGTATGTCTAACTTACATGTTATTATGTCTAACGTACATGCTATTATGTCTAACTTACATGTTAGTATGTGTAACTGACGTGTTATTATATCCAAATGTCATGTTTTATGGTTATCCGATATGCTATTTTGTCTAACTGGCATGTTATTATGTCTAACTGGCATGTTATTATGTCAAACTGACATGGTATTATGTCAAATTGACAGCATGTTCATCTCCACAAAAAAAGGCTGTCTGCTGCAAAACGTGTAAGATACAGAATTATATACAAATTATCTTTATAAATATGCGACCGGTGTTCTGAGAAGCACAACCTAAATATAATTATTACACACATTGAAGGAGATCTCCATTGGCATTTATGCGGGCATGTAAGAGTTTCGCTCCTTTTTGTCAACAACACCACGATACTTTGACATAACAACATGCCAGTTAGACAAGATAACACGTTTTATTGACAGGACGTCAAATGGACATAATGCCAAGTCAACTTGACATTATAACGTGTAAACTTGACATACAAACTTATTGATTAGACATAATAGCATGACAGTAAGACATAACAGTAACATGTTCGTTTGACATTATAAGACACAAGATAGACATAATAACGTGTATGATAGACGTATTAGCATGCCGAAGAAGAGACTTAATAACATGTCAGTTTGACATAATAACATGCCAGTTTGACATAATAACATGCCAGTTTGACATACTAACATGCCAGTTAGACAGAATAGCATATCGGATGACATAAAAACATGGCATTTGGACATAATAACATGTAAGTTAGACATAATATCATGTAAGTCAGACATACTAACATGGTAGGTTCACATCATAACACATACGTTTGACAAATTAAGACGTAAGCTAGACATAACAACATGAAAGATCACAACATAAGACAGCTGTGGCGTTCCATACTCATACGCTCTACCATGTTAGTGACCTCGCCAAATAGACACATCGCCAATCCTCTTTTGTGATATCTCTCTCAACAACGTATTCAATATATGTCGTTTTCGAGCGGTAAGTTGTCGCTCTCGCGTGTTGTCGTGTTTGCGCCCTGCCAGAACGCCAGAAAGCCAGTACGTGGGAACATCATTACGCCAGAACGCTAGCACAATAAACACATGCACGCAAGCACACTAGAACGCCAGAACGTCAGAACGCCAGCACGAAAGCACACCAGCCCACCACAACGCCAGCACGCCAGAACTCCAGCATACCAGAAAGCTTCCACGCCAACACGAAACGACAGCAGGAAAAAGCGCTAATGAATAAAACCTCCGTAGCACTGAGCGCTTATATGGAAATTACCCCGACGAAAGCTAAAGGATTGGGCCTTTTTTCATTTATGTCGTTTTCGTTCTCACGGGTTGGCATGTTTGCGCCATGCCAGAACGCCAGTACGCCAGAACAGCATTACGTCAGAACGCTAGCACAAATGAACACCAGCACTAGAACGCCAGCACGAAAGCACACCAGCACACCAGAACGCCAGCACGCCAGAACGCCAGCACGTCAGAACTACAGCACATAAGAACGCATACACGCCTACGCGCCAACACGAAACGACAGAAAAAAGCGATAATGAATATAACCTCCGTAGTACTGAACGCCTATACAGAAGATTAGCCCCCGACGAATGCTGAATGCTGAAGGATCAGGGCTTTTGTGGGTATTCTTAAACAACACTTTTTGCACGACCCAGCAAGTTAAGTCTATATCTACCGATGAAAGAGTAAGAAAATAAAGCGCGATGATCTTTTTTTTTCAACGGGTGATACGTCTTTGTCAAACATGGTTATTTAATTATGGTAACAAGTTTCACCTAGTCAGGGCTCGGACACATACTCTCCTACCGTAAATTATTCACAGCCATTTCATTATTGAAAACAATCTCGTGCAGAGTGGCTTCATTACATCATGTTTGTTATAAATAACCTCAAAATGTCGTCTTTCATTTATCATATTACATTGACCTCTTAGGTACAACGGGGGCTACAAATCCAACGAATCGAACCCCAACTGTGTCTTTCAATCTGACCTTGATTGATAAGTTAATGTGACTATCGCAATACATCTTTGACCAGTGGTCTAAACAGTCTATATGAGAGAAAGCAGCCTGTTACCTGGGAAGACTGCTACGTGTAGTCCATTATGTGAAAAATCATGTTTGATTAATTTGGTACCATGATATAACAGATATTTCTTTAAAACCGGTGTTAAGTTCAAACAGTCCAATGAATTAAGACCAGATTTGATTCGAGTAAGTTTAAATACAACCGCATGTGATACATTTGACTAGCGATAATAAATGAATCGTCACAAATATAGGCTGTAGAGAATTAAGGGAATTGCATGTTTTGTAATAAGACGATGTCAAGAAACGAAACGCCTCATAGGACAGGTTGACTGACGGATGTTGTATAAAATGGCATTAAATTGTTGGATTATTCTAGCGCTTTCTTCTCCTTCCGTTATTCTGCGGGTCATGCTGTACTGAGATATTAATGAGTTATGGCTGACATATATATGAGCCGTTCCACGAGAAAACCAACAGTGTGGTCTCTGCGTAAAGACACTTTTCGCCTCCTGTGGATTTTCTGTTTCAGGAATTATTACTCTATACTTCTATCCCCCTAAGACAGAATGTGTTTGCCCGGATTAGCCTGCGCGGACTGACATACATTCAAGCAAAATGTTTTGGCTGACATAGCTTTCTCATTGAGAACTTCCCCCGAAAGAGTTATTGTAAAATACGTTGGGTGACTTTGTGATATACAAAGAAATAAGTGCATTAAGTCGGCCAAACTATCAAGGGGCAAGTATAACTAAATTATATTATAACCATTTGAAACGCACGACGTTGGCTAGTGAAATAGGCGCATTTGCGTTTGCAGGGACGGGTTATATTTTGTTTGATTTATTCATATTTAACCATGTATGACTGATCAGTAAAAGGTTAGGAGATCGAGTTGTATTTTAACTCCGCCTTTGGTCTTTAATGTCTTAGACATAAGTGAACGGTGTAGGTTTATATCATGTACATCTGTTCCGTCTAATCATAATCTACAGTTGAGAGAAGCTTCTAACAAGCTTATGTAAGTAATATATCACAGTGAAGATGGATCTTAATCAGAATGTACATTGATGCACACACAAACTTGACAAGCCAACGTGACAGTTTAAATGATCTTCGTCACATAGACATAAGTATTCTTTTTTTATAAATGTAGATCCAGACCAGCTTACACACACACAAGGGGCCAGACTCTAATAATTCAAAGGACTTTATTACAATATGCAAGTAGATAGTGTAAACACCGATCGGGTTGTAAAAATGTATCAACTGATCCTACACTATATAAGTCAGAGGGAACATTGTCCCCGGTCGTGGCTCAAATGCATGCGATGTCTGGTTGTGAATGCATATTTGTGTGCCTTGAGTTGTTTTAATGAAAAGAGATCTGACCCACATACCACCGTAAGACTTTAAAAATGAAAGTCATGGCTTCCCTCAATGGCACTCAGACCGATGTCTCGGTGGTGTATTGAAAGAGTGTCCGCCTCGGTGTCAGGATAAAAATACATCTTATCGGTGGTATAGTGGTAGGGTGTCCGCCTCGGTGTCAGGATTAAAATACACCTCCTCGTGTGTGCAGTGGTATGGCGCCGCCTCGATGTGAGGATTAAAATACATCTCCTCGGTGGTGTAGTAGAAGAGTGTCCTCCTCGGTGTCAGGATTAAGAAACACCTCCTCGGTGGTGTAGTGCTAGAGTGTCCCCCTCGGTGTGAGGATTAAAATACACCTCCTCGGTGGTGTAGTGGTAGAGTGTCCGCCTCGGTGTGAGGATTAAAATACACCTCCTCGGTGGTGTAGTGGTAGAGTGTCCCCCTCGGTGTCAGGATTAAAATACACCTCCTCGGTAATGTAGTGCTAGAGTGTCCCCCTCGGTGTGAGGATTAAAATACACCTCTTCGGTGGTGTAGTGGTAGAGTGTCCGCCTCGGTGTCAGGATTAAAAATAACCCCCTCGGTGGTGTAGTGGTAGAGTGTCCCGCCCTCGGTGTCAGGATTAAAATAACCCCCTCGGTGGTGTAGTGGTAGAGTGTCAGCCTCGGTGTCAGGATTAAAATACACCTCTTCGGTGGTGTAGTGGTAGAGTGTCCCCCCTCGGTGTCAGGATTAAAATAACCCCCTGGGTGATGTAGTGGTAGAGTGTCAGCCTCGGTGTCAGGATTAAAATAACCCCCTCGGTGGTGTAGTGGTAGAGTGTCCCCCTCGGTGTCAGGATTAAAATAACCCACTCGGTGGTGTAGTGGTAGAGTGTCCCCCCTCGGTGTCAGGATTAAAATAACCCCCTAAGTGGTGTAGTGGTAGAGTGTCCCCCCTCGGTGTCAGGATTAAAATAACCCACTCGGTGGTGTAGTGGTAGAGTGTCCCCCCTCGGTGTCAGGATTAAAATAACCCCCTAAGTGGTGTAGTGGTAGAGTTTTTAGCCTCGGTGTCAGGATTAAAATAACCCCCTCGGTGGTGTAGTGGTAGAGTGTCCCCCTCGGTGTCAGGATTAAAATAACCCCCTCGGTAGTGTAGTGGTAGAGTGTCCCCCTCGGTGTTAGGATTAAAATACACCTCCTCGGTGGTGTTGTGCTAGAGTGTCCCCCTCGGTGTCAGGATTAAAATAACCCCCTCGGTGGTGTAGTGGTAGAGTGTCCCCCTCGGTGTCAGGATTAAAATACACCTCCTCGTTGGTGTAGTGGGTAGGGTGTCCCCCTCGGTGTCAGGATTAAAATACACCTCCTTGGTGGTGTAGTGGTAGAGTGTCAGCCTCGGTGGTGTAGTGGTAGAGTTTCCCCCTCGGTGTTAGGATTAAAATACATCTCCTCGGTTGTGTAGTGGAAGAGTGTCCGCCTCGCTGTCAGGATTAAAATACATATTCTCGGTGGTATAGTGGTAGAGTGTCCGCCTCGGTGTTAGGATTTAAATACACCTCATCGGTGGTATAGTGTCCGCCTCGGTGTCAGGATTAAAATACACCTCCTCGTTGGTGTAGTGGTAGAGTGTCCGCCTCGGTGTCATGATTAAAATACACCTCCTCGGTGGTGTAGTGGTAGAGTGTCCGCCTCGGTGTTAGAATTAAAATACACCTCCTCGTTGGTGTAGTGGTAGAGTGTCCGCCTCGGTGTCATGATTAAAATACACCTCCTCGGTGGTGTAGTGGTAGAGTGTCCGCCTCGGTGTCATGATTAAAATACACCTCCTCGGTGGTGTAGTGGTAGAGCGTCAGCCTCGTTGTCGTCAGGATTAAAATACACCTCCTCGGTGGTGTAGTGGAAGAGTGTCAGCCTCGGTGGTGTAGTGGTAGAGTTTCCCCCTCGGTGTCAGGATTAAAATACACCTCCTCGTTGGTGTAGTGGTAGAGTGTCAGCCTCGGTGTCTGGATTAAAATACACCTCCTCGTTGGTGTAGTGGTAGAGTGTCAGCCTCGGTGTTAGAATTAAAATACATCTCCTCGGTGGTGTAGTGCTAGAGTGTCCCCCTCGGTGTCTGGATAAAAATACACCTCCTCGGTGGTGTAGTGGTAGAGTGTCCCCCTCGGTGTCTGGATAAAAATACACCTCCTCGGTTGTGTAGTGGTAGAGTGTCAGGATTAAAATACACCTCCTCGGTGGTGTAGTGGTAGAGTGTCCCCCTCGGTGTCTGGATAAAAATACACCTCCTCGGTGGTGTAGTGGTAGAGTGTCAGCCTCGGTGGTGTAGTGGTAAAATGTCCCTCTCGGTGTCTGGATAAAAATACACCTCCTCGGTGGTGTAGTGGTAGAGTGTCAGCCTCGGTTGTGTAGTGGTAGAGTGTCCCCCTCGGTGTCTGGATAAAAATACACCTTCTCGGTTGTGTAGTGGTAGAGTGTCCCCCTCGGTGTCAGGATTAAAATACACCTCCTCGGTGGTGTAGTGATATCAGGATTAAAATACACCTCCTCGGTGGTGTAGTGGTAGAGTGTCAGGATTAAAATACACCTCCTCGGTGGTGTAGTGGTAGAGTGTCAGGATTAAAATACACCTCCTCGGTGGTGTAGTGGTAGAGTGTCAGGATTAAAATACACCTTCTCGGTTGTGTAGTGGTAGAGTGTCCCCCTCGGTGTCTGGATAAAAATACACCTCCTCGGTTGTGTAGTGGTAGAGTGTCAGCCTCGGTGGTGTAGTGGTAGAGTGTCCCCCTCGGTGTCTGGATAAAAATACACCTCCTCGGTGGTGTAGTGGTAGAGTGTCGGCGACGGAGCGGGAGGTCGCGGTTCGACCAGTACTACTGGTAACTTTCCTTGGAAACGCTGTGATATAACTAACTTTTTGAAAGATGAAGTAAAACAAAAATCGCCGTGATATAACTGAAATTCTAGCGAAAGCGACATAAACAGTTCACCGTTTAAATCGGTATTTGCATCGGACGCTTATTAGTTTGAGATTGCAAGTATCAAAACGGTTGATGAACGAAAAATAACATAAGTAACACAATTCTGGCTATGAGGGCATCTAAGCCGTTTCCCAATGATACTGTTTATTTTGAAGGCGGTCCATTTTACATCACAGAAGTCGTTTACATCACGGTTCAACGAAGTATTATATGGGTTAACTAACATAACAAGCAAGCGTGGATCGTTTACTCTTCAGCGCTGAATTGTTTAAAGTAGACTCTTCCAATTTTATAATTGGGCGTCCCATATCAGATTTGATAGGAATTTTTGAATTTTACTAAAATGCAAACATCACAATATTGCCATTGTCGCTGAAACAGTTAAGGGTATGTTTATAGTTATGTAGGAAATAATAGTTTACATAGAACTACAGCGAATTCGCGATATCTTGAACATGCGGAAACTCGAATATATCGTTTGACACGGAACGGACCTGTCATTTGAAAACGCCATATCAGCAGTTCTGAACTGCTGTTGCGCTGTTTTTCTTTATAATATGTTTATCACTGGGTCACTTTTCATAATACAGTTAAGTATAAACGCATTACGAGGCAGGTGAAACATTAATTAGTTCAGCGTAAATCCATCAGTCACACGAACACGTCGAACACGTCGATAACTCGAAGTAAGTTATGGATGCCTCTCGAGTTCGAGTTATCGGAGTCCATAGTATGTAGTATTCGCTTTATTGGGCTTTAACGCCGTTATCACATTATTTCAGTTATATCACGGCGACAGTCCACTTATTCATGATCCCTGCGTATACAAACCAGTGCTAGGGGCTACGAAAGGGCACTCCACCATGCCGTGACGGGGAATCGAACCTCCTCGACCCTAACTAATCGACCACGGCGGATTCCTACACAGTATATAGTTAATTGACTTCGTGTGTTCACCAAGCGGCTGGCCAATTTACACAGACAATAACTAATTGTTGGTCAACTGTTAGTATGATTTCGATATAGAGCTCGTTATCACTGTGGTAAAAGGAGGTATAACTCATGTTTTTCATAACGTATTCAAAATTACTTTGTGGTCTATATCAGGGAAAGGGTAAATTGACTTCAGTATAGCCGACGAATCCTAGGTAATATCCGTTTGGTATCCTATTCGGATGACCATGTCCGGATACGAGTCCTGTATTTATTTGTTTTATTCCGTGTTATCGTCAAACCAGGGTCATATAATATGATTGAGCTGATTAATTCTGTAAAGAGCCGCAGTATAGTGTTGTAATATATTTCGGATTACTTTTGTTCGCAGTTTATCCAACTGTGTAGACTTAATTGTCATGTGTACGAATATGTAGAACATCATTTTGTTTTGACTTACGCATTTTGTGTGTGCTTTTTTAACATCTATTGTAAACAAAGTCTTTACAACTAAAATGTCTGTTTGCAGCAGACAAAGTTTGAAAACATTGCAACAAAATGAGAAATTGCTCATAATGAGAAATTTCTCATTTTGTCACAATGTTTTCAACACTATCTAATAACTACACTCTCCTTTATGTAGTCGTCTGCTGCAGATTTGTCGTATGAGGGTAAGGGTTAACCAGGGTCGTCTTCAGATGGTCCCAGCACTTCGAGTGCTCGGGCATGTGCTAGCCAAATCAACCAACCAAGGAACATCTTTTGGCAAGCAGTCTCCTTACACTCGATGTGATACATCCAAGTACGCATGCCGAGTGCTTGAAGAGATCACAAATATCCGCTCTCACTGGTATTGAGCCCGGGCTTCTTGTGACAAAAAGGCCGACTTTCTACCTCAGAGATGCTGACCCAACAGCAGTTTGTGGTTTTAAAGAGGAATTTAAGTTATTTTAAAGGTAATTCAAAATATCGAATTTAGCATATACTGTACCCACATGAGCCTTGCACGACAAAAAAAACAAAACAAAGGAACTTTGCGATCAGTATTTACCCCTATCAACATACACAGAAATGTCAACAGGTACATGTTCCCATTAACAGTCTCATCTATTTTTAATGAATACGCTTAATTGGATATTTTTACTCTTTTCTTATATAGGTTCATATCTCAGTTTAATGAAAACGGTTTTCAGTGCGTACAACCTTGTTGAACCAAGTTATGCCGAGGCAGATATCGATATCAATCATTGTAATTCGTTATCGTTGAGATCTGAGTGACAGAATCCCGTCCTTAGAATGCTTTCTTTCATACTAAGTGTCCTATATGTCATTCGTATGAATTTGTTTGTCAGAAGACCTATATTTAAAGTTATCTCATATCTCATATCTTAAAGTCGTCTGCTTCGAGATCATCACAGGAAAAGGTTGTCATTTCTGGAAAAGATCTGGAGGTGATCTTTAATGATGAGTTCCAAATAGTGTATGACAAGGAGGCACTGTTCGTTCCTATATGTCATTCATATGAATGTGTTTGTCAGAAGACCTATATTCAAAGTTATCTCATATCTTAAAGTCGTCTGATTCGAGATCATCACAGGAAAAGGTTGTCATTTCTGAGAAAAATCTGGAGGTGATCTTTAATGATGAGTTCCAAATAGTGTATGACAAGGAGGCACTGTTCGTTCCTATATGTCATTCATATGAATTTGTTTGTCAGAAGACCTATATTCAAAGTTATCTCATATCTTAAAGTCGTCTGCTTCGAGATCATCACAGGAAAAGGTTGTCATTTCTGGAAAAAATCTGGAGGTGATCTTTAATGATAAGTTCCAAATAGTGTATGACAAGGAGGCACTGTTCGTTCCTATATGTCATTCATATGAATTTGTTTGTCAGAAGACCTATATTTAAAGTTATCTCATATCTTAAAGTCGTCTGATTCGAGATCAACACAGGAAAAGGTTGTCATTTCTGGAAAAAATCTGGAGGTGATCTTTAATGATGAGTTCTAAATAGTGTATGACAAGGAGGCACTGTTCGTTCCTATATGTCATTCATAGGAATTTGTTTGTCAGAAGACCTATATTCAAAGTTATCTCATATCTTAAAGTCGTCTGCTTCGAGATCATCACAGGAAAAGGTTGTCATTTCTGGAAAAAATCTGGAGGTGATCTTTAATGATGAGTTCCAAATAGTGTATGACAAGGAAGCACTGTTCGTTCCTATATGTCATTCATATGAATGTGTTTGTCAGAAGACCTATATTCAAAGTTATCTCATATCTTAAAGCCTCTGCTTCGAGATCATCACAGGAAAAGGTTGTCATTTCTGGAAAAAATCTGGAGGTGATCTTTAATGATGAGTTCCAAATAGTGTATGACAAGGAGGCACTGTTCGTTCCTATATGTCATTCATAGGAATTTGTTTGTCAGAAGACCTATATTCAAAGTTATCTCATATCTTAAAGTCGTCTGCTTCGAGATCATCACAGGAAAAGGTTGTCATTTCTGGAAAAAATCTGGAGGTGATCTTTAATGATGAGTTCCAAATAGTGTATGACAAGGAAGCACTGTTCGTTCCTATATGTCATTCATATGAATGTGTTTGTCAGAAGACCTATATTCAAAGTTATCTCATATCTTAAAGCCTCTGCTTCGAGATCATCACAGGAAAAGGTTGTCATTTCTGGAAAAAATCTGGAGGTGATCTTTAATGATGAGTTCCAAATAGTGTATGACAAGGAGGCACTGTTCGTTCCTATATGTCATTCATATGAATGTGTTTGTCAGAAGACCTATATTCAAAGTTATCTCATATCTTAAAGCCTCTGCTTCGAGATCATCACAGGAAAAGGTTGTCATTTCTGGAAAAAATCTGGAGGTGATCTTTAATGATGAGTTCCAAATAGTGTATGACAAGGAGGCACTGTTCGTTCCTATATGTCATTCATATGAATTTGTTTGTCAGAAGACCTATATTTAAAGTTATCTCATATCATAAAGTCGTCTGCTTCGAGATCATCACAGGAAAAGGTTGTCATTTCTGGAAAAAATCTGGAGGTGATCTTTAATGATGAGTTCCAAATAGTGTACTGTTCGTTTTAATTAATTAATGACTTGTACGTGGTGGAGTTGTGTAAATTTGAAATACAGTTTAAACCCTATTTGTGTTAACCCTTTTCCACTTATAGACGCAGTTTGACGCATATACAGCAGACAGCACTTAAAAACATTTTGTTAAATAATCAGTTCGCTACAATATTTTTAACTCTATTTAATATATACATAAGTATCTTTATAAATTGTCTATACTTGTGCCCAGTTGTTTTCAAAGTCGACTACTTCAGATTCGTTATATGTGATTAAAGGGTTAATGTAAGTCGTGGTGCCTATACTATGGATACACTATGAGAAGGGTAAACGCGATGTGCTCCAGAAATATAACATTACATTTATTAACCCTTCACCACCTACAGACGCATGTTGACGCATTTGTAGCAGGCCACTTTTGAAATATTGTGACAAAAGAAGATATTGCTCATAATGATCAATTTCTCTTTTTGCCACAACGTGTTTAACTCTACTCATTAATTTTAGTTTCGTCTATAGAGATTAAACACATGTTAGCCAAGATATCTTCAAAATCGTAAAATTACTTTATGTGGGAAAGGGGTTAACGGCGTTTTCAATCGGTATAGATCTGCAACTGTACTATTCACAAACTAGTTACATAAATCGTCCGGGAAACCTCTGGTAAATATGTGTCAATTTAAAACAAACTGTAAGTGACAGATTCATCTGTTTTGGATGTTGCATTTTTCAAAAAGGGCGATATAAAATAGAAATAAATGTCATATCAACAAATGAGCCGTACCACGAGAAAAACCAACATTATGGTATCTGCCTAAATTATCGACCGGATCAGTCTAAGCATGCCACGCAGGCTAACCCGGACAGACACGTTTCAGGTGTGTGAAGTTAGCACGTAGGTCGTAGCTCGTAGGTCGACAGTCAAAATTATTTTCAGAAAGTGTCGACCTGGCTCGTAGGTCGTAGGTCGACAGTCAAATTTATTTTCAGAGAGTGTTGATCTGGCTCGTAGGTCGTAGGTCGACAGTCAGATTCTCATTAAGATAGTGTTGACCTGGCGCGTAGGTCGACAGTCGACAGTCAGAATCCCATTAAGATAGTGTTGACCTGGCGCGTAGGTCGTAGGTCGACAGTCAATTTTATGCTCAGAAAGTGTTGATCTGGCTCGTAGGTCGTAGGTCGACAGTCAAATTTATTTTCAGAGAGTGTTGACCTGGCTCGTAGGTCGTAGGTCGACAGTCAAATTTATTTTCAGAGAGTGTTGATCTGGCTCGTAGGTCGTAGGTCGACAGTCAAATTTATTTTCAGAGAGTGTTGATCTGGCTCGTAGGTAGTAGGTCGACAGTCAGATTAACATTAAGATAGTGTTGACCTGGCGCGTAGGTCGACAGTCGACAGTCAGAATCCCATTAAGATTGTGTTGACCTGGCGCGTAGGTCGACAGTCGACAGTCAGATTCACATTAAGATAGTGTTGACCTGGCGCGTAGGTCGTAGGTCGACAGTCAGATTTATGTTCAGAGAGTGTTGACCTGGCGCGTAGGTCGTAGGTCGACAGTCAAATTTATTTTCAGAGAGTGTTGACCTGGCTCGTAGGTCGTAGGTCGACAGTCAGATTCACATTAAGATTGTGTTGACCTGGCTCGTAGGTCGTAGGTCGACAGTCAAATTTATTTTCAGAGAGTGTTGATCTGGCTCGTAGGTCGTAGGTCGACAGTCAAATTTATTTTCAGAGAGTGTTGATCTGGCTCGTAGGTCGTAGGTCGACAGTCAGATTCTCATTAAGATAGTGTTGACCTGGCGCGTAGGTCGACAGTCGACAGTCAGAATCCCATTAAGATAGTGTTGACCTGGCGCGTAGGTCGTAGGTCGACAGTCAATTTTATGCTCAGAAAGTGTTGATCTGGCTCGTAGGTCGTAGGTCGACAGTCAAATTTATTTTCAGAGAGTGTTGACCTGGCTCGTAGGTTGTAGGTCGACAGTCAAATTTATTTTCAGAGAGTGTTGATCTGGCTCGTAGGTCGTAGGTCGACAGTCAAATTTATTTTCAGAGAGTGTTGATCTGGCTCGTAGGTCGTAGGTCGACAGTCAGATTAACATTAAGATAGTGTTGACCTGGCGCGTAGGTCGACAGTCGACAGTCAGAATCCCATTAAGATTGTGTTGACCTGGCGCGTAGGTCGACAGTCGACAGTCAGATTCACATTAAGATAGTGTTGACCTGGCGCGTAGGTCGTAGGTCGACAGTCAGATTTATGTTCAGAGAGTGTTGACCTGGCGCGTAGGTCGTAGGTCGACAGTCAAATTTATTTTCAGAGAGTGTTGACCTGGCTCGTAGGTCGTAGGTCGACAGTCAGATTCACATTAAGATTGTGTTGACCTGGCTCGTAGGTCGTAGGTCGACAGTCAAATTTATTTTCAGAGAGTGTTGATCTGGCTCGTAAGTCGTAGGTCGACAGTCAAATTTATTTTTAGAGAGTGTTGATCTGGCTCGTAGGTCGTAGGTCGACAGTCAGATTCACATTAAGATAGTGTTGACCTGGCGCGTAGGTCGACAGTCGACAGTCAGAATCCCATTAAGATTGTGTTGACCTGGCGCGTAGGTCGACAGTCGACAGTCAGATTCACATTAAGATAGTGTTGACCTGGCGCGTAGGTCGTAGGTCGACAGTCAGATTCATGTTCAGAGAGTGTTGACCTGGCGCGTAGGTCGTAGGTCGACAGTCAAATTTATTTTCAGAGAGTGTTGACCTGGCTCGTAGGTCGTAGGTCGACAGTCAGATTCACATTAAGATGGTGTTGACCTGGCTCGTAGGTCGTAGGTCGACAGTCAAATTTATTTTCAGAGAGTGTTGATCTGGCTCGTAGGTCGTAGGTCGACAGTCAAATTTATTTTCAGAGAGTGTTGATCTGGCTCGTAGGTCGTAGGTCGACAGTCAGATTCTCATTAAGATAGTGTTGACCTGGCGCGTAGGTCGACAGTCGACAGTCAGAATCCCATTAAGATAGTGTTGACCTGGCGCGTAGGTCGTAGGTCGACAGTCAATTTTATGCTCAGAAAGTGTTGATCTGGCTCGTAGGTCGTAGGTCGACAGTCAAATTTATTTTCAGAGAGTGTTGACCTGGCTCGTAGGTTGTAGGTCGACAGTCAAATTTATTTTCAGAGAGTGTTGATCTGGCTCGTAGGTCGTAGGTCGACAGTCAAATTTATTTTCAGAGAGTGTTGATCTGGCTCGTAGGTCGTAGGTCGACAGTCAGATTAACATTAAGATAGTGTTGACCTGGCGCGTAGGTCGACAGTCGACAGTCAGAATCCCATTAAGATTGTGTTGACCTGGCGCGTAGGTCGACAGTCGACAGTCAGATTCACATTAAGATAGTGTTGACCTGGCGCGTAGGTCGTAGGTCGACAGTCAGATTTATGTTCAGAGAGTGTTGACCTGGCGCGTAGGTCGTAGGTCGACAGTCAAATTTATTTTCAGAGAGTGTTGACCTGGCTCGTAGGTCGTAGGTCGACAGTCAGATTCACATTAAGATTGTGTTGACCTGGCTCGTAGGTCGTAGGTCGACAGTCAAATTTATTTTCAGAGAGTGTTGATCTGGCTCGTAAGTCGTAGGTCGACAGTCAAATTTATTTTTAGAGAGTGTTGATCTGGCTCGTAGGTCGTAGGTCGACAGTCAGATTCACATTAAGATAGTGTTGACCTGGCGCGTAGGTCGACAGTCGACAGTCAGAATCCCATTAAGATTGTGTTGACCTGGCGCGTAGGTCGACAGTCGACAGTCAGATTCACATTAAGATAGTGTTGACCTGGCGCGTAGGTCGTAGGTCGACAGTCAGATTCATGTTCAGAGAGTGTTGACCTGGCGCGTAGGTCGTAGGTCGACAGTCAAATTTATTTTCAGAGAGTGTTGACCTGGCTCGTAGGTCGTAGGTCGACAGTCAGATTCACATTAAGATGGTGTTGACCTGGCTCGTAGGTCGTAGGTCGACAGTCAAATTTATTTTCAGAGAGTGTTGATCTGGCTCGTAGGTCGTAGGTCGACAGTCAAATTTATTTTCAGAGAGTGTTGATCTGGCTCGTAGGTCGTAGGTCGACAGTCAGATTCTCATTAAGATAGTGTTGACCTGGCGCGTAGGTCGACAGTCGACAGTCAGAATCCCATTAAGATAGTGTTGACCTGGCGCGTAGGTCGTAGGTCGACAGTCAATTTTATGCTCAGAAAGTGTTGATCTGGCTCGTAGGTCGTAGGTCGACAGTCAAATTTATTTTCAGAGAGTGTTGACCTGGCTCGTAGGTCGTAGGTCGACAGTCAAATTTATTTTCAGAGAGTGTTGATCTGGCTCGTAGGTCGTAGGTCGACAGTCAAATTTATTTTCAGAGAGTGTTGATCTGGCTCGTAGGTCGTAGGTCGACAGTCAGATTAACATTAAGATAGTGTTGACCTGGCGCGTAGGTCGACAGTCGACAGTCAGAATCCCATTAAGATTGTGTTGACCTGGCGCGTAGGTCGACAGTCGACAGTCAGATTCACATTAAGATAGTGTTGACCTGGCGCGTAGGTCGTAGGTCGACAGTCAGATTTATGTTCAGAGAGTGTTGACCTGGCGCGTAGGTCGTAGGTCGACAGTCAAATTTATTTTCAGAGAGTGTTGACCTGGCTCGTAGGTCGTAGGTCGACAGTCAGATTCACATTAAGATTGTGTTGACCTGGCTCGTAGGTCGTAGGTCGACAGTCAAATTTATTTTCAGAGAGTGTTGATCTGGCTCGTAAGTCGTAGGTCGACAGTCAAATTTATTTTTAGAGAGTGTTGATCTGGCTCGTAGGTCGTAGGTCGACAGTCAGATTCACATTAAGATAGTGTTGAACTGGCGCGTAGGTCGACAGTCGACAGTCAGAATCCCATTAAGATTGTGTTGACCTGGCGCGTAGGTCGACAGTCGACAGTCAGATTCACATTAAGATAGTGTTGACCTGGCGCGTAGGTCGTAGGTCGACAGTCAGATTCATGTTCAGAGAGTGTTGACCTGGCGCGTAGGTCGTAGGTCGACAGTCAAATTTATTTTCAGAGAGTGTTGACCTGGCTCGTAGGTCGTAGGTCGACAGTCAGATTCACATTAAGATGGTGTTGACCTGGCTCGTAGGTCGTAGGTCGACAGTCAAATTTATTTTCAGAGAGTGTTGATCTGGCTCGTAGGTCGTAGGTCGACAGTCAAATTTATTTTCAGAGAGTGTTGATCTGGCTCGTAGGTCGTAGGTCGACAGTCAAATTTATTTTCAGAGAGTGTTGATCTGGCTCGTAGGTCGTAGGTCGACAGTCAGATTCACATTAAGATAGTGTTGAACTGGCGCGTAGGTCGACAGTCGACAGTCAGAATCCCATTAAGATTGTGTTGACCTGGCGCGTAGGTCGACAGTCGACAGTCAGATTCACATTAAGATAGTGTTGGCCTGGCGCGTAGGTCGTAGGTCGACATTCAGATTTATGTTCAGAGAGTGTTGACCTGGCGCGTAGGTCGTAGGTCGACAGTCAAATTTATTTTCAGAGAGTGTTGACCTGGCTCGTAGGTCGTAGGTCGACAGTCACATTTATTTTCAGAGAGTGTTGATCTGGCTCGTAGGTCGTAGGTCGACAGTCAAATTTATTTTCAGAGAGTGTTGATCTGGCTCGTAGGTCGTAGGTCGACAGTCAGAATCCCATTAAGATTGTGTTGACCTGGCGCGTAGGTCGACAGTCGACAGTCAGATTCACATTAAGATAGTGTTGACCTGGCGCGTAGGTCGTAGGTCGACAGTCAGATTCATGTTCAGAGAGTGTTGACCTGGCGCGTAGGTCGTAGGTCGACAGTCAAATTTATTTTCAGAGAGTGTTGACCTGGCTCGTAGGTCGTAGGTCGACAGTCAGATTCATATTAAGATGGTGTTGACCTGGCTCGTAGGTCGTAGGTCGACAGTCAAATTTATTTTCAGAGAGTGTTGATCTGGCTCGTAGGTCGTAGGTCGACAGTCAAATTTATTTTCAGAGAGTGTTGATCTGGCTCGTAGGTCGTAGGTCGACAGTCAGATTCTCATTAAGATAGTGTTGACCTGGCGCGTAGGTCGACAGTCGACAGTCAGAATCCCATTAAGATAGTGTTGACCTGGCGCGTAGGTCGTAGGTCGACAGTCAATTTTATGCTCAGAAAGTGTTGATCTGGCTCGTAGGTCGTAGGTCGACAGTCAAATTTATTTTCAGAGAGTGTTGATCTGGCTCGTAGGTCGTAGGTCGACAGTCAGATTCACATTAAGATAGTGTTGACCTGGCGCGTAGGTCGTAGGTCGACAGTCAGATTTTCTTTCTGAGAGTGTTGATCTGGCTCGTAGGTCGTAGGTCGACAGTCAGATTCACATTAAGAGAGTGCTGACCTGGCGCGTAGGTCGTAGGTCGACAGTCAATTTTATGCTCAGAAAGTGTTGATCTGGCTCGTAGGTCGTAGGTCGACAGTCAATTTTATTTTCAGAGAGTGTTGATCTGGCTCGTAGGTCGTAGGTCGACAGTCAGATTCACATTAAGATAGTATTGGCCTGGCGCGTAGGTCGTAGGTCGACAGTCAGATTTTTTTTCAGAGAGTGTTTATCTGGCTCGTAGGTCGTAGGTCGACAGTCAGATTCACATTAAGATAGTGTTGACCTGGCGCGTAGGTCGTAGGTCGACAGTCAATTTTATGCTCAGAAAGTGTTGATCTGGCTCGTAGGCCGTAGGTCGACAGTCAAATTTATTTTCAGAGAGTGTTGATCTGGCTCGTAGGTTGTAGGTCGACAGTCAAACTTATGTTCAGAAAGTGTTGACCTGGCGCGTAGGTCGTAGGTCGACAGTCAGATTCACATTAAGATAGTGTTGACCTGGCGCGTAGGTCGTAGGTCGACAGTCAGAATCTCATTAAGACAGTGTTGACCTGGCGCGTAAGTCGTAGGTCGACAGTCACAATTATGTTCAGAGAGTGTTGACCTGGCGCGTAGGTCGTAGGTCGACAGTCAGATTTATTTTCAGAGAGTGTTGATCTGGCTCGTAGGTCGTAGGTCGACAGTCAAATTTATTTTCAGAAAGTGTCGACCTGGCGCGTAGGTCGTAGGTCGACAGTCAGATTCACATTAAGATAGTGTTGACCTGGCGCGTAGGTCGTAAGTCGACAATCAGAATCCCATTAAGACAGTGTTGACCTGGCGCGTAGGTCGTAGGTCGACAGTCAAACTGATGTTTAGAAAGTGTTGACCTGGCTTGTAGGTCGTAGGTCGACAGTCAAACTAATGTTCATAAAGACTCGGGTAGAAATCCGACTAAAGGCCGTCGTTGCACTCCCATGAGAAAAAAAAGAAAAGTGTTCCACTCCATTGTGAACAAATTTTGTTTCCACTCCCGTGCCAAGGTCCTGTAGGACAGGGTGCTGCCCGTCATTTACGCGGCAGACTAAAGGCCGTCAGCTCCCGTGCGAAAAAAAAAGTGTTCCACTCCATTGTGAAATTGTTTCTTGTTTCATTCCCGTGACAAGGTCCTGTACGACAGAGTGCTGCCCGTTATTTTCGCGGCAGACTCGGGTAGAAATCCGACTTAAGGACGTCAGCTCCCGCGCGAAATAAAAAAATAAAAAAATGTGTTCCACTCCATTGTGAAATTGTTTCTTGTTCCATTTCCGTGCCTGTAGTACAGAGTGCTGCCCGTCATGTACGCTACAGACTCGGGTAGAAATCCGACATAAGGCCGTTGTTTAGCTCCCGTTCGAAAAAAAAAAGAAAAAAAGTAGAAATCCGACTTAAGGCCGTCAGCTCCCTTATAGCGACATCGGCCCCAGCGCTAATTTCCCCAGCCATACCCAGAGTACTGCCTAGAAAGAGGCGAGCACTTCGCCGTACGCGCGGGTAACCGGCGGGAATAACAACCACTCTCTTAAGGGTAGGGACCTAGGACTCCCGTATAGTGATTTCGGCCCCAGCGCACATTTTCCTAGCCGTACTCAGAGTGCTGCCTGAAAACGACGGCAAGTACTTCACCGTCAGCGCAGGTTATCGGCGGGACTGTCACAAGGCCTAGCACTTCGCTGTGTACGCGGGTTCGCAAGTGCGGGAGCCTGCGCCTAGTTCTTTGGGCACCAGCGGAGTGCTCCCCTGACACAAGGCCTAGCACTTCGCTGCCTACGCGGGTTCGCAAATGCGGTGCCCGGCGCCTTTTTCTTCGGGCCGGCAGCGGAGTGCTCCCCTTACACAAGGCCAAGCACTTCGCTGCGTACGCGTGTTCGCGAATGCGGGACCCGGCACCTTTCCTCGGGCCGGCGGCGGAGTGCTCCCCTTACAGAAGGCTAACCCTAATCTAAAGAAAATAAATAAAGTGTTCCACTCCATTGTGAAATATTGTCTTGTTCCACTCCACGTGCCAAGGGCCTGTAAGACAGAGTGCTACCGGTAATTTACGCAGCAGACTCGGGTAGAACTCAGACTTAAGGCCGTCGTTGCACTCCCATGAGGAAAAGAAAAAAAGTGTTCCACTCCATTGTGAATTTATTTTTGGTTTCACTCCCTCCCGTGATAAGGGCTTGTTGGACAGAATGCTGTCCGTCATTCACGACTTAAGGCCGTTGTTGCACTCCCGTGTGAAAAACAAAAAAACAAGTGTTCCACTCCATTGTGAATCTTTTTTTTTGTTCCACTCCCGTGACAAGCTGTGTGAAGTTAGCTAAACATACGACATTCGACATTCGACATTCAAAAGTTTGAAAAAAAAACGAATGTCGTGCTGAGCCATGATTTATGCGAGCACTCGGCTGCTAGTAGGAGAAATGTGAGCCGGGGCCGAATACGCTATAAGGCAGGTCCCGCAGTCAACGCGCGCTTACGGCGAAATGCTGAACCTTCTTTTACGCTAGCACTCCGCTGCTAGTAGGGGAAATGTGCGCCTGGGCCGCATATGCTATACGGCAAATCAGGCCCCACAGCACATTTTCCCAGCAATATGCGGAGTACTTCCTTGAAACTAGGAGAGCACTTCGCCGTCAGCGCGGGTTCTAACGGCGGGACTGCCTTGTAGCAAATAAGGCCGTTGTTCCACGCCCGTAAGACAAAAAATAAAAGTGTTCCACTCCATTGTGATTTTTTTTGTTCGACTCCCGTGACAATGGCTTGTAGGCCCAAGTACTCCCCGTAATACACGCGGCACACTCGGGGGGAAATCCGCCTTAAGGTCGTTGTTCCACTCCCGTAAGATTTTTTTTTCAACTTTTGAATGTCGAATGTCGAATGTCGTGCCAGCACTACTAGCAGCGGAGTGCTAGCGTCAAACAAAGCTCAGCACTTCGCCGTAAGCGCGGGTAGACTGCGGGACCTGCCTTTAAGAGTATGCGGCCAGCACGACATTCGACATTCAAAAGTTTAAAAAAAAAAAAATCAAAAAATCGAATGTCGTGCTGGCACGACATTCGACATTCAAAAGTTGGAAACAAAATCTTACGGGAGTTGAACAACGACCTTAAGGCGGAGTTCTACCCGAGTCTGCCGCGTGTATTACGGGGAGCACTTGGGCCTACAAGCTCTTGTCTAACAAAAAAAAATCACAATGGAGTGGAACACTTTTATATTTTGTCTTACGGGCGTTGAACAACGGCCTTACGGCGGATTTCTACTCGAGTCTTCTGCGTGTATTACGGGGAGCACAAGCCCTTGTCACGGGAGTCGAAAAAAACAAAAACACAATGGAGTGGAACACTTTTATTTTTTTTCTTACGGGCGTGGAACAACGGCCTTATTTGCTACAAGGCAGTCCCGCCGTTAGAACTTGCGCTGACAGTGAAGTGCTCTTCTTGTCTCAAAGCAGCACTCTGCATATGGCTGGGGGAAATGTGCGCTGGGGCCGAATTTGCAATAAGGCAGTCCTGCCGATGAATCCAGCGCTGAAGGCGAAGTTCTCGCCTTGTTTTAGAGGCGTATGGCCGAGGAAATGTGCGCTGAGGCCGAATTTGCTATAAGGAAGTTCTGCTGTTTATCCACGCTGACGGCGAAATCATCGCCTTGTTTCCAGACAGCACACTGCGTATGCCTCGGGAAATGTGCGCCGGGGCCGAATTTGCTACAAGGCAGTCCCGCCGTTAGAATCCGCGCTGACGGCGAAGTGCTCCCCTTGTTTCAAGGCAGCACTTCGCATATGACTGGGGAAATGTGCGCTGGGCCCTGATTTGCTACAAGGCAGTCCCGCCGTTAGAACCCGCGCTGCCGGCGAAGTGCTCTCCTAGTTTCAAGGCAGCACTCGGCATATTGCTGGGAAAATGTGCGTTGGGGCCTGATTTGCCATATAGCATATGCGGCCCAGGCGCACATTTCCCCTACTAGCAGTGGAGTGCTAGCGTAAAAGAAGGTTCAGCACTTCGCCGTAAGCGCGCGTTGACTGCGGGACCTGCCTTATAGCGTATTCGGCCCCGGCTCACATTTCCCCTACTAGCAGCCGAGTGCTCGCATAAATCATGGCTCAGCACTTCGCCGTTATCGCGGGTAGACTGCGGGACCGGCCGTATATCATATGCGGCACCAGCGCACATTTTCCCTACTAGCAGCGGAGTGCTAGCGTAAAACAAAGCTCAGCACTTCGCCGTAAGCGCGGTTAGACTGCGGGACCTGCCTTAAAGAGTATGCGGCCCCGGCTTACATTTCCCCAACTAGCAGCAGAGTGCTCCCCGTAAAACACGCAGCAGACTCGGGTAGAAATCCGCCTTAAAGCTGTTGTTCCACGCCCGTAAGAAAAAAAATAAAAGTGTTCCACTCCATTGTGATTTTTTTTTTGTTCGACTGCCGTGACAAGGGCTTGTAGGCCCAAGTGCTCCCCGTAATACACGCAGCAGACTCGAGTAGAAATCCGCCTTAAGGCCGTTGTTCCACGCCCGTAAGAAAAAAAAAAAGTGTTCCACTCCATTGTGATTTTTTTTTTCGACTGTCGTGACAAGGGTTTGTAGGCCTAAGTGCTCCCCGTAATACACGCAGCAGACTCGGGTAGAAATCCGCCTTAGGCAGTTGTTCCACGCCCGTAAGAAACAAAATAAAAGTGTTCCACTCCATTGTGATTTTTTTTTTGTTCGACTCCCCTGACAAGGGCTTGTAGGCCCAAGTGCTCCCCGTAATACACGCGGCACACTCGGGTAGAAATCCGCCTTAAGGCCGTTGTTCCACTCCCGTGAGATCTTTTTTCAACTTTTGAATGTCGATTTTTTTCGAAGTTTTATTTTTTGAATGTCGAATGTCGAATGTCGTGCCAGCACGACATTCGGTTTTTTTCCAACTTTTGAATGTCATGACTATAAGGCCTCTAGTGCCGAGTGCTCCCTTTAAATTACCCGGTAAATTCGGGTAGAAATTCGACTTACGGCCCTGTTAGCTGTCCCGTGAAAAAAAAAAAAAAAAAGTGTTCCACTCCATTGTGAAATGTTCGGGCTTCGACTGCCTTGACTATGGCCTCTAGGACCGAGTGCTCCCTTTAAATTATGCGGTAAATTCGGGTAGAAATTCGACTTACGGCCCTGGTAGCTGTCCCGTGAAAAAAAAAAAAAAGTGTTCCACTCCATTGTGAAATGTTCGGGCTTCGACTGCCTTGACTAAGGCCTCTAGGACCGAGTGCTCCCTTTAAATTATGCGGTAAATTCGGGTAGAAATTCGACTTACGGCCCTAGTAGCTGTCCCGTGAAAAAAAAAAAAGTGTTCCACTCCATTGTGAAATGTTCGGGCTTCGACTGCCTTGACTAAGGCCTCTAGGACCGAGTGCTCCCTTTAAATTATGCGGTAAATTGGGGTAGAAATTCGACTTACGGCCCTAGTAGCTGTCCCGTGAAAACAAAAAAAAAGTGTTCCACTCCATTGTGAAATGTTCGGGCTTCGACTGCCTTGACTAAGGCCTCTAGTGCCGAGTGCTCCCTTTAAATTATGCGGTAAATTGGGGTAGAAATTCGACTTACGGCCCTAGTAGCTGTCCCGTGAAAAAAAAAAAAAAGTGTTCCACTCCATTGTGAAATGTTCGGGCTTCGACTTCCTTGATTAAGGCCTCTAGTACCGAGTGCTCCCTTTAAATTACGCGGTAAACTCGGGTAGAAATTCGACTTACGGCCCTGGTAGCTGTCCCGTGAAAAAAAAAAAAAAAAGTGTTCCACTCCATTGTGAAATGTTCGGGCTTCGACTGCCTTGACTAAGGCCTCTAGGACCGAGTGCTCCCTTTATATTATGCGGTAAACTCGGGTAGAAATTCGACTTACGGCCCTGGTAGCTGTCCCGTGAAAAAACAAACAAAGTGTTCCACTCCATTGTGAAATGTTCGGGCTTCGACTGCCTTGATTAAGGCCTCTAGTACCGAGTGCTCCCTTTAAATTACCCGGTAAATTCGGGTAGAAATTCGACTTACGGCCCTGGTAGCTGTCCCGTGAAAAAAAAAAAAAAAAAGTGTTCCACTCCATTGTGAAATGTTCGGGCTTCGACTGCCTTGACTATGGCCTCTAGTACCGAGTGCTCCCTTTAAATTATGCGGTAAATTCGGGTAGAAATTCGACTTACGGCCCTGGTAGCTGTCCCGTGAAAAAAAAAAAAAAGTGTTCCACTCCATTGTGAAATGTTCGGGCTTCGACTGCCTTGACTAAGGCCTCTAGGACCGAGTGCTCCCTTTAAATTATGCGGTAAATTGGGGTAGAAATTCGACTTACGGCCCTGGTAGCTGTCCAGTGCCAGCACGACATTCGATTTTTTAAAGTTTTAATATTTGAATGTCGTATGTCGAATGTCGTGCCAGCACGACATTCGTTTTTGAATTTCCAATGTCGAATGTAGACTGCAGGGCCTGCCTTATAGCGTATGCGACCCGGGCTCACATTTCCCCTACTAGCAGCCGATTGCTCGCCTAAATCAAGGCTCAGCACTTCGCCTTAAGCGCGGCTAGACTGCTGGACCGGCCGTATATCATATGCGTCACCGGCGCACATTTCCACTACAAGCAGCGGAGTGCTAGCGTAAAACAAAGCTCTGCACTTCGCCGTAAGCGCGGGTAGACTGCGGGACCTGTAATAAAAATAAAAGTGTTCCACGCCATTGTGATTTTTGTCATAGACTACCGTGACAAGGGCTTGTAGGCCAAAGTGCTCCCCGTAATACACGCAGCAGACTCGAGTAGAAATCCGCCTTAATGCCGTTGTTCCACGCTCGTAAGAAAAAAAATAAAAGTGTTCCACTCCATTGTGATTTTTTTTCGACTCCCGTGACAAGGGCTATCGGCCCAAGAGCTCCCCGTAATACACGCGGCAGACTCGGGTAGAAATCAGCCTTAAGGCCGTTGTTCCACTCCGTTGAGATTTTTTTTTAATTTTTGAATGTCGAATGTCGTATGTCGTGCCAGCACGACATTCGTTTTTTTTTCCAACTTTTGAATGTCGATTTTTTGAAGTTTTATTTTGAATGTCGAATTTTTTTCCAACTTTTGAATGTCGAATGTCGAATGTCGTGCCAGCACGACATTCGTTTTTTTTTTCAACTTTTGAATGTCGATTTTTTGAAGTTTTATTTTTGAATGTCGAATGTCGTTTTTTTTCAACTTTTGAATGTCGAATGTCGAATGTCGTATGTTTAGCTAACTTCACACAGCTTATCTTAATGTGAATCTGACTGTCGACCTACGACCTACGAGCCAGATCAACAATCTCTGAAAATAAATTTGACTGTCGACCTACGGCCTACGAGCCAGATCAACACTTTCTGAGCATAAAATTGACTGTCGACCTACGACCTACGCGCCAGGTCAACACTCTCTGAACATAAATTTGACTGTCGACCTACGACCTACGCGCCAGGTCAACACTATCTTAATGTGAATCCGACTGTCGACCTACGACCTACGAGCCAGATCAACACTCTCTGAAAAAAAATCTGACTGTCGACCTACGACCTACGCGCCAGGTCAACACTATCTTAATGTGAATCTGACTGTCGACCTACGACCTACGAGCCAGATCAACACTCTCTGAAAATAAATTTGACTGTCGACCTACGACCTACGAGCCAGATCAACACTGCCAGGTCAACACTATCTTAATGTGAATCTGACTGTCGACCTACGAGCCAGATCAACGCTTTCTGAAAAAAAATCTGACTGTCGACCTACGACCTACGCGCCAGGTCAACACTATCTTAATGTGAATCTGATTGTCGACTTACGACCTACGAGCCAGATCAACACTCTCTGAAAATAAATTTGACTGTCGACCTACGACCTACGAGCCAGATCAACACTTTCTGAGCATAAAATTGACTGTCGACCTACGACCTACGCGCCAGGTCAACACTATCTTAATGGGATTCTGACTGTCGACTGTCGACCTACGCGCCAGGTCAACACAATCTTAATGTGAATCTGACTGTCGACCTACGACCTACGAGCCAGATCAACACTCTCTGAAAATAAATTTGACTGTCGACCTACGACCTACGAGCCAGATCAACACTCTCTGAAAATAAATTTGACTGTCGACCTACGACCTACGAGCCAGATCAACACTTTCTGAGCATAAAATTGACTGTCGACCTACGACCTACGCGCCAGGTCAACACTATCTTAATGGGATTCTGACTGTCGACTGTCGACCTACGCGCCAGGTCAACACAATCTTAATGTGAATCTGACTGTCGACCTACGACCTACGAGCCAGATCAACACTCTCTGAAAATAAATTTGACTGTCGACCTACGACCTACGCGCCAGGTCAACACTCTCTGAACATAAATCTGACTGTCGACCTACGACCTACGCGCCAGGTCAACCCTATCTTAATGTGAATCTGACTGTCGACTGTCGACCTACGAGCCAGATAAACACTCTCTGAAAAAAAATCTGACTGTCGACCTACGACCTACGCGCCAGGCCAATACTATCTTAATGTGAATCTGACTGTCGACCTACGACCTACGAGCCAGATCAACACTCTCTGAAAATAAATTTGACTGTCGACCTACGACCTACGAGCCAGATCAACACTTTCTGAGCATAAAATTGACTGTCGACCTACGACCTACGAGCCAGGTCAACACTCTCTGAAAATAAATTTGACTGTCGACCTACGACCTACGCGCCAGGTCAACACTCTCTGAACATAAATCTGACTGTCGACCTACGACCTACGCGCCAGGTCAACACTATCTTAATGTGAATCTGACTGTCGACTGTCGACCTATGCGCCAGGTCAACACAATCTTAATGGGATTCTGACTGTCGACTGTCGACCTACGCGCCAGTTCAACACTATCTTAATGTGAATCTGACTGTCGACCTACGACCTACGAGCCAGATCAACACTCTCTGAAAATAAATTTGACTGTCGACCTACGACCTACGAGCCAGATCAACACTTTCTGAGCATAAAATTGACTGTCGACCTACGACCTACGCGCCAGGTCAACACTATCTTAATGGGATTCTGACTGTCGACTGTCGACCTACGCGCCAGGTCAACACTATCTTAATGTGAATCTGACTGTCGACCTACGACCTACGAGCCAGATCAACACTCTCTGAAAATAAATTTGACTGTCGACCTACGACCTACGAGCCAGATCAACACTTTCCGAACATAAAATTGACTGTCGACCTACGACCTACGTGCCAGATCAACACTCTCTGAAAATAAATCTGACAGTCGACCTACGACCTACGCGCCAGGTCAACACTATCTTAATAGCATTCTGACTGTCGAGCTATGACCTACGCGCCAGGTCGACACTCTCTGAACATAAGTTTGACTGTCGACCTACGACCTACGCGACAGATCAACACTATCTTAATGTGAATCTGACTGTCGACCTACGACCTACGAGCCAGATCAACACTCTCTGAAAATAAATTTGACTGTCGACCTACGACCTACGCGCCAGGTCAACACTTTCTTAATAGCATTCTGACTGTCGAGCTACGACCTACGCGCCAGGTCGACACTTTCTGAAAATAAATTTGACTGTCGACCTACGACCTACGCGCCAGGTCAACACTATCTTAATGTGAATCTGACTGTCGACCTACGACCTACGAGCCAGATCAACACTCTCTGAAAATAAATTTGACTGTCGACCTACGACCTACGAGCCAGATCAACACTCTCTGAAAATAAATTTGACTGTCGACCTACGACCTACGCGCCAGGTCAACACTCTCTGAACATAAATCTGACTGTCGACCTACGACCTACGCGCCAGGTCAACACTATCTTTATGTGAATCTGACTGTCGACTGTCGACCTACGCGCCAGGTCAACACAATCTTAATGGGATTCTGACTGTCGACTGTCGACCTACGCGCCAGTTCAACACTATCTTAATGTGAATCTGACTGTCGACCTACGACCTACGAGCCAGATCAACACTCTCTGAAAATAAATTTGACTGTCGACCTACGACCTACGAGCCAGATCAACACTTTATGAGCATAAAATTGACTGTCGACCTACGACCTACGCGCCAGGTCAACACTATCTTAATGGGATTCTGACTGTCGACTGTCGACCTACGCGCCAGGTCAACACTATCTTAATGTGAATCTGACTGTCGACCTACGACCTACGAGCCAGATCAACACTCTCTGAAAATAAATTTGACTGTCGACCTACGACCTACGAGCCAGATCAACACTCTCTGAAAATAAATTTGACTGTCGACCTACGACCTACGAGCCAGGTCAACACTCTCTGAAAATAAATCTGACTGTCGACTGTCGACCTACGCGCCAGGTGAACACAATCATAATGGGATTCTGACTGTCGACTGTCGACCTACGCGCCAGATCAACACTATCTTAATGTGAATCTGACTGTCGACCTACGACCTACGAGCCAGATCAACACTCTCTGAAAATAAATTTGACTGTCGACCTACGACATACGAGCCAGATCAACACTCTCTGAAAATAAATTTGACTGTCGACCTACGACCTACGAGCCAGGTCAACACTCTCTGAAAATAAATTTGACTGTCGACCTACGACCTACGCGCCAGGTCAACACTCTCTGAACATAAATATGACTGTCGACCTACGACCTACGCGCCAGGTCAACACTATCTTAATGTGAATCTGACTGTCGACTGTCGACCTACGCGCCAGGTCAACACAATCTTAATGGGATTCTGACTGTCGACTGTCGACCTACGCGCCAGTTCAACACTATCTTAATGTGAATCTGACTGTCGACCTACGACCTACGAGCCAGATCAACACTCTCTGAAAATAAATTTGACTGTCGACCTACGACCTACGAGCCAGATCAACACTTTTTGAGCATAAAATTGACTGTCGACCTACGACCTACGAGCCAGGTCAACACTATCTTAATGGGATTCTGACTGTCGACTGTCGACCTACGCGCCAGGTCAACACAATCTTAATGTGAATCTGACTGTCGACCTACGACCTACGAGCCAGATCAACACTCTCTGAAAATAAATTTGACTGTCGACCTACGACCTACGCGCCAGGTCAACACTCTCTGAACATAAATCTGACTGTCGACCTACGACCTACGCGCCAGGTCAACCCTATCTTAATGTGAATCTGACTGTCGACTGTCGACCTACGAGCCAGATAAACACTCTCTGAAAAAAAATCTGACTGTCGACCTACGACCTACGCGCCAGGCCAATACTATCTTAATGTGAATCTGACTGTCGACCTACGACCTACGAGCCAGATCAACACTCTCTGAAAATAAATTTGACTGTCGACCTACGACCTACGAGCCAGATCAACACTTTCTGAGCATAAAATTGACTGTCGACCTACGACCTACGAGCCAGGTCAACACTCTCTGAAAATAAATTTGACTGTCGACCTACGACCTACGCGCCAGGTCAACACTCTCTGAACATAAATCTGACTGTCGACCTACGACCTACGCGCCAGGTCAACACTATCTTAATGTGAATCTGACTGTCGACTGTCGACCTATGCGCCAGGTCAATACAATCTTAATGGGATTCTGACTGTCGACTGTCGACCTACGCGCCAGTTCAACACTATCTTAATGTGAATCTGACTGTCGACCTACGACCTACGAGCCAGATCAACACTCTCTGAAAATAAATTTGACTGTCGACCTACGACCTACGAGCCAGATCAACACTTTCTGAGCATAAAATTGACTGTCGACCTACGACCTACGCGCCAGGTCAACACTATCTTAATGGGATTCTGACTGTCGACTGTCGACCTACGCGCCAGGTCAACACTATCTTAATGTGAATCTGACTGTCGACCTACGACCTACGAGCCAGATCAACACTCTCTGAAAATAAATTTGACTGTCGACCTACGACCTACGAGCCAGATCAACACTTTCTGAGCATAAAATTGACTGTCGACCTACGACCTACGCGCCAGGTCAACACTATCTTAATGGGATTCTGACTGTCGACTGTCGACCTACGCGCCAGGTCAACACTATCTTAATGTGAATCTGACTGTCGACCTACGACCTACGAGCCAGATCAACACTCTCTGAAAATAAATTTGACTGTCGACCTACGACCTACGAGCCAGATCAACACTCTCTGAAAATAAATTTGACTGTCGACCTACGACCTACGAGCCAGGTCAACACTCTCTGAAAATAAATCTGACTGTCGACTGTCGACCTACGCGCCAGGTGAACACAATCATAATGGGATTCTGACTGTCGACTGTCGACCTACGCGCCAGATCAACACTATCTTAATGTGAATCTGACTGTCGACCTACGACCTACGAGCCAGATCAACACTCTCTGAAAATAAATTTGACTGTCGACCTACGACATACGAGCCAGATCAACACTCTCTGAAAATAAATTTGACTGTCGACCTACGACCTACGAGCCAGGTCAACACTCTCTGAAAATAAATTTGACTGTCGACCTACGACCTACGCGCCAGGTCAACACTCTCTGAACATAAATCTGACTGTCGACCTACGACCTACGCGCCAGGTCAACACTATCTTAATGTGAATCTGACTGTCGACTGTCGACCTACGCGCCAGGTCAACACAATCTTAATGGGATTCTGACTGTCGACTGTCGACCTACGCGCCAGTTCAACACTATCTTAATGTGAATCTGACTGTCGACCTACGACCTACGAGCCAGATCAACACTCTCTGAAAATAAATTTGACTGTCGACCTACGACCTACGAGCCAGATCAACACTTTTTGAGCATAAAATTGACTGTCGACCTACGACCTACGAGCCAGGTCAACACTATCTTAATGGGATTCTGACTGTCGACTGTCGACCTACGCGCCAGGTCAACACTATCTTAATGTGAATCTGACTGTCGACCTACGACCTACGAGCCAGATCAACACTCTCTGAAAATAAATTTGACTGTCGACCTACGACCTACGAGCCAGATCAACACTTTCTGAGCATAAAATTGACTGTCGACCTACGACCTACGTGCCAGATCAACACTCTCTGAAAATAAATCTGACAGTCGACCTACGACCTACGCGCCAGGTCAACACTATCTTAATAGCATTCTGACTGTCGAGCTATGACCTACGCGCCAGGTCGACACTCTCTGAACATAGGTTTGACTGTCGACCTACGACCTACGCGACAGATCAACACTATCTTAATGTGAATCTGACTGTCGACCTACGACCTACGAGCCAGATCAACACTCTCTGAAAATAAATTTGACAGTCGACCTACGACCTACGCGCCAGGTCAACACTTTCTTAATAGCATTCTGACTGTCGAGCTACGACCTACGCGCCAGGTCGACACTTTCTGAAAATAAATTTGACTGTCGACCTACGACCTACGCGCCAGGTCAACACTATCTTAATGTGAATCTGACTGTCGACCTACGACCTACGAGCCAGATCAACACTCTCTGAAAATAAATTTGACTGTCGACCTACGACCTACGAGCCAGATCAACACTCTCTGAAAATAAATTTGACTGTCGACCTACGACCTACGCGCCAGGTCAACACTCTTTGAACATAAATCTGACTGTCGACCTACGACCTACGCGCCAGGTCAACACTATCTTTATGTGAATCTGACTGTCGACTGTCGACCTACGCGCCAGGTCAACACAATCTTAATGGGATTCTGACTGTCGACTGTCGACCTACGCGCCAGTTCAACACTATCTTAATGTGAATCTGACTGTCGACCTACGACCTACGAGCCAGATCAACACTCTCTGAAAATAAATTTGACTGTCGACCTACGACCTACGAGCCAGATCAACACTTTCTGAGCATAAAATTGACTGTCGACCTACGACCTACGCGCCAGGTCAACACTATCTTAATGGGATTCTGACTGTCGACTGTCGACCTACGCACCAGGTCAACACTATCTTAATGTGAATCTGACTGTCGACCTACGACCTACGAGCCAGATCAACACTCTCTGAAAATAAATTTGACTGTCGACCTACGACCTACGAGCCAGATCAACACTCTCTGAAAATAAATTTGACTGTCGACCTACGACCTACGAGCCAGATCAACACTTTCTGAGCATAAAATTGACTGTCGACCTACGACCTACGCGCCAGGTCAACACTATCTTAATGGGATTCTGACTGTCGACTGTCGACCTACGCACCAGGTCAACACTATCTTAATGTGAATCTGACTGTCGACCTACGACCTACGAGCCAGATCAACACTCTCTGAAAATAAATTTGACTGTCGACCTACGACCTACGAGCCAGATCAACACTCTCTGAAAATAAATTTGACTGTCGACCTACGACCTACGAGCCAGATCAACACTCTCTGAAAATAAATTTGACTGTCGACCTACGACCTACGAGCCAGATCAACACTCTCTGAAAATAAATTTGACTGTCGACCTACGACCTACGAGCCAGGTCAACACTCTCTGAAAATAAATCTGACTGTCGACTGTCGACCTACGCGCCAGGTGAACACAATCATAATGGGATTCTGACTGTCGACTGTCGACCTACGCGCCAGATCAACACTATCTTAATGTGAATCTGACTGTCGACCTACGACCTACGAGCCAGATCAACACTCTCTGAAAATAAATTTGACTGTCGACCTACGACCTACGAGCCAGGTCAACACTCTCTGAAAATAAATCTGACTGTCGACTGTCGACCTACGCGCCAGGTCAACACAATCTTAATGGGATTCTGACTGTCGACCTACGACCTACGAGCCAGGTCAACACTCTCTGAAAATAAATTTGACTGTCGACCTACGACCTACGAGCCAGATCAACACTTTCTGTGCATAAAATTGACTGTCGACCTACGACCTACGCGCCAGGTCAACACTATCTTAATGTGAATCTGACTGTCGACCTACGACCTACGAGCCAGATCAACACTCTCTGAAAATAAATTTGACTGTCGACCTACGACCTACGAGCCAGATCAACACTTTCTGAGCATAAAATTGACTGTCGACCTACGACCTACGCGCCAGGTCAACACTATCTTAATGGGATTCTGACTGTCGACTGTCGACCTACGCGCCAGGTCAACACTATCTTAATGTGAATCTGACTGTCGACCTACGACCTACGAGCCAGATCAACACTCTCTGAAAATAAATTTGACTGTCGACCTACGACCTACGAGCCAGATCAACACTCTCTGAAAATAAATTTGACTGTCGACCTACGACCTGCGAGCCAGGTCAACACTCTCTGAGAATAAATCTGACTGTCGACTGTCGACCTACGCGCCAGGTCAACACAATCTTAATGGGATTCTGACTGTCGACCTACGACCTACGAGCCAGGTCAACACTCTCTGAAAATAAATTTGACTGTCGACCTACGACCTACGAGCCAGATCAACACTTTATGTGCATAAAATTGACTGTCGACCTACGACCTACGCGCCAGGTCAACACTATCTTAATGGGATTCTGACTGTCGACTGTCGACCTACGCGCCAGGTCAACACTATCTTAATGTGAATCTGACTGTCGACCTACGACCTACGAGCCAGATCAACACTCTCTGAAAATAAATTTGACTGTCGACCTACGACCTACGAGCCAGATCAACACTCTCTGAAAATAAATTTGACTGTCGACCTACGACCTACGAGCCAGATCAACACTCTCTGAAAATAAATTTGACTGTCGACCTACGACCTACGAGCCAGATCAACACTCTCTGAAAATAAATTTGACTGTCGACCTACGACCTACGAGCCAGGTCAACACTCTCTGAAAATAAATTTGACTGTCGACCTACGACCTACGAGCCAGATCAACACTTTCTGAGCATAAAATTGACTGTCGACCTACGACCTACGCGCCAGGTCAACACTATCTTAATGGGATTCTGACTGTCGACTGTCGACCTACGCGCCAGGTCAACACTATCTTAATGTGAATCTGACTGTCGACCTACGACCTACGAGCCAGATCAACACTCTCTGAAAATAAATTTGACTGTCGACCTACGACCTACGAGCCAGATCAACACTCTCTGAAAATAAATTTGACTGTCGACCTACGACCTGCGAGCCAGGTCAACACTCTCTGAGAATAAATCTGACTGTCGACTGTCGACCTACGCGCCAGGTCAACACAATCTTAATGGGATTCTGACTGTCGACCTACGACCTACGAGCCAGGTCAACACTCTCTGAAAATAAATTTGACTGTCGACCTACGACCTACGAGCCAGATCAACACTTTATGTGCATAAAATTGACTGTCGACCTACGACCTACGCGCCAGGTCAACACTATCTTAATGGGATTCTGACTGTCGACTGTCGACCTACGCGCCAGGTCAACACTATCTTAATGTGAATCTGACTGTCGACCTACGACCTACGAGCCAGATCAACACTCTCTGAAAATAAATTTGACTGTCGACCTACGACCTACGAGCCAGATCAACACTCTCTGAAAATAAATTTGACTGTCGACCTACGACCTACGAGCCAGATCAACACTCTCTGAAAATAAATTTGACTGTCGACCTACGACCTACGAGCCAGATCAACACTCTCTGAAAATAAATTTGACTGTCGACCTACGACCTACGAGCCAGGTCAACACTCTCTGAAAATAAATTTGACTGTCGACCTACGACCTACGAGCCAGATCAACACTTTCTGAGCATAAAATTGACTGTCGACCTACGACCTACGCGCCAGGTCAACACTATCTTAATGGGATTCTGACTGTCGACTGTCGACCTACGCGCCAGGTCAACACTATCTTAATGTGAATCTAACTGTCGACCTACGACCTACGAGCCAGATCAACACTCTCTGAAAATAAATTTGACTGTCGACCTACGACCTACGAGCCAGATCAACACTCTCTGAAAATAAATTTGACTGTCGACCTACGACCTGCGAGCCAGGTCAACACTCTCTGAGAATAAATCTGACTGTCGACTGTCGACCTACGCGCCAGGTCAACACAATCTTAATGGGATTCTGACTGTCGACCTACGACCTACGAGCCAGGTCAACACTCTCTGAAAATAAATCTGACTGTCGACTGTCGACCTACGCGCCAGGTCAACACAATCTTAATGGGATTCTGACTGTCGACTGTCGACCTACGCGCCAGTTCAACACTATCTTAATGTGAATCTGACTGTCGACCTACGACCTACGAGCCAGATCAACACTCTCTGAAAATAAATTTGACTGTCGACCTACGACCTACGAGCCAGATCAACACTCTCTGAAAATAAATTTGACTGTCGACCTACGACCTACGAGCCAGGTCAACACAATCTTAATGTGAATCTGACTGTCGACCTACGACCTACGAGCCAGGTCAACACCCTCTGAAAATAAATTTGACTGTCGACCTACCACCTACGTGCCAGGTCAACACTCTCTGAACATAAATCTGACTGTCGACCTACGACCTACGCGCCAGGTCAACACTATCTTAATGTGAATCTGACTGTCGACTGTCGACCTACGCGCCAGGTCAACACAATCTTAATGGGATTCTGACTGTCGACTGTCGACCTACGCGCCAGGTCAACACTATCTTAATGTTAATCTGACTGTCGACCTACGACCTACGAGCCAGATCAACACTCTCTGAAAATAAATTTGACTGTCGACCTACGACCTACGAGCCATATCAACACTCTCTGAAAATAAATTTGACTGTCGACCTACGACCTACGAGCCAGGTCAACACTCTCTGAAAATAAATTTGACTGTCGACCTACGACCTACGAGCCAGATCAACACTTTCTGTGCATAAAATTGACTGTCGACCTACGACCTACGCGCCAGGTCAACACTATCTTAATGGGATTCTGACTGTCGACTGTCGACCTACGCGCCAGGTCAACACTATCTTAATGAGAATCTGACTGTCGACCTACGACCTACGAGCCAGATCAACACTCTCTGAAAATAAATTTGACTGTCGACCTACGACCTACGAGCCAGATCAACACTCTCTGAAAATAAATTTGACTGTCGACCTACGACCTACGAGCCAGGTCAACACCATCTTAATGTGAATCTGACTGTCGACCTACGACCTACGAGCCAGGTCAACACTCTCTGAAAATAAATTTGACTGTCGACCTACGACCTGCGAGCCAGGTCAACACTCTCTGAGAATAAATCTGACTGTCGACTGTCGACTTACGCGCCAGGTCAACACAATCTTAATGGGATTCTGACTGTCGACCTACGACCTACGAGCCAGGTCAACACTCTCTGAAAATAAATTTGACTGTCGACCTACGACCTACGAGCCAGATCAACACTTTCTGTGCATAAAATTGACTGTCGACCTACGACCTACGCGCCAGGTCAACACTATCTTAATGGGATTCTGACTGTCGACTGTCGACCTACGCGCCAGGTCAACACTATCTTAATGAGAATCTGACTGTCGACCTACGACCTACGAGCCAGATCAACACTCTCTGAAAATAAATTTGACTGTCGACCTACGACCTACGAGCCAGGTCGACACTTTCTGAAAATAATTTTGACTGTCGACCTACGAGCTACGACCTACGCGCTAACTTCACACACCTACACGTTTCGCCTCCTGCATATTTCCTGTTTCAGGAATCATTACTCTATCACCCTAAGACGGAATGTGTCGACCCGGTTTAGCCTGCTTTGGCTGCATAGGCTAATCTGGATCGATACATTACGCAGAGACCATAATGTTGGTTCTCTAGTGGAACGGCCCAAATGTTGGTATCGCTAGCTGTAAATATCTCTGCTAACATGTAATTTAACGTAATAAAATTCAAACAGGTTGTGCAGCGTGACATTCGTTATATTTGGTTATTTAAAGCGGATACTGCTCGTCTTGACCAGTTTCTTCTTTTCCAACAATGTTTAGAAAAGTCGTCAGCTATTACGGTTTCAAATGTGTTCTGCATCAAAGAAAAGATTAACCCTTTTCCATATACAACACATCTGCAGTAGACGACTTTGAAAACACATATGCAATATGATCGAAAACCCAACACTATGAGGGTATAATTATTAGATATTCGACAAGGTTTTCAAATGTAGTCTACGACAGACTTTGGTAAAATGCTTGTGTATGTGGAAAAGTCTATTAAAACCATGAACATACGAGTTTACTACCTCGACCAAATGGATGTAGGTCAATCTCATTAGTTTATCAATTATCAACACGAAAGGTCTAATCTTAGAGTAGGTGGTCAAATTACACGTTTCTTGACCAGACGATATTGACGATTTAGACAGCCTCATTGGACCCATTGGAGTCACTACTGATGGATAACCTTCAAGATTGGCATCTGGTCGTTCGAATTATTCTCCACCTTTTTTTCTTTTCGTTCTTTCATTGCTTTCTAAAAAGCTGTGACCCATCACGAACGATGCTTTCAAGTATTGACTTTTTACAGACAACATCCGACATATTTGCATACGGCGGCTTTTGAAGAAAATCATTGTAGAATAGGGAGAAATTGCTGAAAACTATCGTGTTTTCATTATCAACTGTATTAACTGTTGTACCTTAAGCACCCAATAGTTACAGATCTATATAGCATTTATTTCAGGGATGTTTGCGAAGTCGTTGGCAATAACCGAATTAATGTTTCCATATGAGACAGTGTTCCGGGAAAACCAAACTCAATATGTTTAAGATAAGTGTAGATTAAGGTCTGCCTATGTATTCACGGTATCCAATCCAAGTTAACTTTAGCGATCATTGGCGATCATTGCATAATCAGATGTGAGCCTTCCCGCGAGAAAACCAACATTATGGACTCTGTGTAAAGTATTGACCCGGATCAGCCTAAGCATGCCGCGCAGGCTAACCCGGACAGACATTTTTCGCCTCCTGTGGATTTTCTGTTTTAGGAATCATTACTCTATACCTCTATCTCCCAGAGACGAAATTGGTCGGCCCGGATTAGGCTGCGCGAACTGCGCTGGCTGATCTTGGTCGATATATTACGCAGAGGCCATAATGTTGGTTTTCTCGTGGAACGGCTCATTTCTCATATCCAAAATTACGGGGTTTTGAAAAACACTGCCGCCAGGGTTCAGAGCTTCTTTTCCTTACATATGTATAGTAAAACTTAAAAAAGATTCTCGACTTGAAGTATACGTCCGATTTAGAAATAAGTTGGCATACGGGGCCTTTGGTGATATTCTACAAAGATAAGGGCTCACACTGTCATTAGCCATTAGAGCCATTGGCTAAAAGTGGCTAAAAAAACCCATGTGGCTTAAATAAAAAAACATCTCCAAACATTCGATGCAAAAAACCTCTGTGCTTAAGTTATCAGAAAAAGGTTCGGATCAGACATAATTTATATGACCGTGTATTACACAGATCTTGCTAGGTAAGAAGGTGTGACTAACAACTTCAAGTTGAGTGTAATGGGGCGATCACACTGGCCCGAATGAGCTTCCGTTTGCTCTCCGTATACGAAAGTGGTGAGATTTTTCAAACTGTCCGAATGTCCCTCCGAATGTGTTTCATCCAATGTATCACCGAACATGGATTAGAAGGTCACTTATTATAAAACGATTCAATACTTTATTGACTTTTTTTCGGCAAAGCATTTTGCCTTTGGCCATTTACAAATTATATAAATATGGCAAACATATATACATAGAAAAATCATATAACATGTATACATATAACATACATGTATAACATATATACATATAACATAAAAGAAAAGTGTTTTTTACAAACATAACATATGAATAGAACAAAAAATACCTGCATTCAAACATATTGTATATATCATATACATTAGTTTTGCATAATAGATAATTCTTCATTTCTTAGGATCATTGCGTTCTTTTCAGTAAATTAATTAGTTTCCCTCTATTATTCTTTGTTTTCATAATAGAATTAAACTTTTCTAAACTTGGCCATGCTTGATATAGATTAAACCTTTCGCGTAAAACAGTATAATTGAATCTTGAAGATTATTAAAAGTGGAAAAAGTCAATATGAGCAATTATACTGCTTTGAAAGTTATCAGAGCTTGATTTCCTTATACGTATGTACATGGACAACGAGCTAATTTATGTTACACAGGTGAGCGAAATAGGCCCATACTGGTCCACGTGTTTATCCATTATTTCAAAGAAAACTACGTAAATTGTCTATTTCTAGACAATCCTGCAGAATTTCACACTTAATATATGCTGGCTGCCTCCCTTGTGTAATTTTCAACCCCACCCCTCACACGAGCATTGCAAACTTGGCAGTGGTATAATGTAATCTGGTCTAAATATTGTTGACATAGTCAATTAAAAAACAACAACATGGGTAGAGTAAAAATTAAACTGCTTATTCAAAGTGACTAACCTCATTGGTAATGGAAGGCATTCATATTTAACAAACATCTCTCGTGTCACCAGTACTTTCAGTGCTTTGATTTTAATTCTAGTAAGGTCAAACAGTACGTTACTTAGTGCATTTCTTTTAATATGATAGTACGATCGGAAGAATTAAAACCTTCTTTTCTGTCGGTTTTATATAGCATGTCATCGAATAAGTCTATAATCCTTTTCGACATGCAGGTTCATTTTTACGGACTTTTGAAAACCTTATTGCAAAAGGAAAGGATGCTCAGATTTGTTACAACTTTACCGTTTGCAATGATTTCAACTCTATTAAATTATTATAATTCCAGGTATCTTGTTTTAAATGTTATGGGGTCCAGATGTTTTCAAAGTCGTCAGCTGCAGATTTGTTGTACGTTGCCAAGGGGGATTGAAACAATGAACGAACACCATTAATGAACGTTTAAATCGGCCAATAACTTGTCCCCAACTAAACAAAGGAAGAAACTGACACGACATTCTATTCTATCGTTATATACTATTTGTCTGATAATTAACCAAATAGAGAATCACAAGTAGATGTATTATTTCAACTCATTTGATTAACACACTTGGACAAATAAACTAATTTGTCAGATACAGAGAACCACTCGAATGAATAGTTTGAAAAACATTATTACTAGAGAAAATCCGTTCTGGATAAAACACAATGTGAGACGTTCCGCGAAAAAACCAACATTGTGGACTCTGCGTAAAGAATCGATCCGGATCAGCCTAAGCATGCAGGAGCAGGCTAACTCGGACATACATTTTTCACATATCTCTATCCCCCTGAGACGGAATGTGTCGGTCCGGATTAGCATACGAGGACTGCGTAGGCTGATCTGGGTCGACATATAACACAGAGTCCATAATGTTGGTTTTATCGTGGAACGGCTCATGTCTAGATCCGTGTGTCAGTTCATCCTCTTCCACACACAACAAATCTTCAGCACACGATTTTGAAAGCATTCAGGCAAATGCATTGACATATCCGTAAGTAAATAACAAAGTGCATTGATAGATTTGAAGACATATTGCAGAGGGAGACATTGCATTAGGAGCAATTTCTTCTTTAGTCACCATATTTTAAAATTATCTGCTACAAATACTTCAAAATGAGTATGCTTGTCGGATAAGGTTGATCAATCCAGTGAGAGGTACATGTACAGATGTATTTTGGTTAATACACTTGAACATTCTGTCATACAGACTTAGTTGTAAGATGTAATTAACCGACATGAATTCAACACGAATTGCGCATCCGCGCAGGAAAGTAGACCCTAAGACAAGCGTTACCATTGTAGATCAAGATCAGCTCACACGTTTCTACTGTCTAATCTATGATACCTTATCAGAAGTTTCTTTGGCTCGTTGGCGAATATTTGATAACCAGAGCAGACTGTATGTTTACACAGGCAGCAAATGCCCGAAAGAATGTTCCTCTGACAATGCTCTATTAGCAATATGATCTTCTCAGTACAATAAGTTTTGGTTTGGAGCCTGTACCGACAAGGGTTGTCAATCAGTGCTTCGTGAGTTCGAACCAAGAGGCTGTTAGCTCTTAACCAGGGTACGTGAGTTAGGACCCTGACGTGGCCATTCATTTATTCCGATGATTGACCAAACTATTTGTGACGAGCGTCATTCGTCTTCCAACAATTTGCTATGATGAGCAATTTCTCTTTTTGCCACAATGTTTTCAATTTTATTTAACAATTAAGATATCTTTTACGGTATTTTTCCGGTTTTTGTCATAATGTTTTCAAAGTCGTCTGCTGCAGATTTGTTGTATGTGGGAAAGGGTTAAGCATTTGTGACCACAGTAGATTCAGATCATCATGCGTATCAGTATATGAGCCGTTCCATGAGAAAACCATTATTATGGACTCTGCGTAATGTATCGACCCAGATCAGCCTGTGCAGTCCTCGCAGGCAAATCCGGGCCAACACATTCCGTCTCAGGGGAGTGAAGGTATATAGAAAAGATTCTTGAAACAGATAATCCAATGAAAAGTGTATGCCCGGATTAGCCTGCGCGGCATACTTAGGCTAACCCGGATCGATACTTTGTGCAGAGTGCACAGTGTTGGTTTCCTTTAATTCGGCTCAAACAGTCTATGTCGTTGCCTTAGGAAAGAGCATAATACAAGAATAAAGACAATATTTTATCTTCTTCTAAAAAGAAAATATAGAAAGTGTTCAAAATGTATAAGAACAATAACGTTTTACTGCTGAATAATCACCACTATATTAGCCCTTTCCAACAACATGCAGATGTATTTTGACGCATCTGCAGCAGCCAACGTTTGAAAACATTTTTACAAAAGCGGAAATTGGTCACTATAAGCAATTTTTCATTTTTATATGATAATTATACATCATTTATTGACATTTTTGTTTTACAAGGGCATAGTTCCCTTTAGGCACTGTGGGCACGTGTCTACACATTTTTCTCAAAATGCCCCAAAATGCAGCAGCGATAGACATCTGCGTAATGTATCGACCAGATCAGCCTGCGCTGTCCACGCACACTGACCCAGCCGATACATTCCGTCTTAGGGGGGATACATGTACAGAGTAGTTATTCCTGAAACAGAAAATCCACAGGAGGCGAAAAGTGTTTATCCGGGTAGGCCTGTGTGGCATGCTTAGGCTGGTCCGGGTCGATACTTTACGCACAGAGTCCACACTGTTGATTTTCCAACGAGACGGCCTACACATTGATTACAGTTAGCGTGTGAGTTCTGGATCACTAAAGAAACAAATTGTGATAATTTGAATAAATGAAGTAAGAATTTAAAAAGACTTTCGAGGTTTAACAGCATAATATCCCACCTTTCATCGCATATTTGTTGTTTCTCACACACATGAATATTTCTGTTTCAGAACTGATTGTATTTACTTGGGTTTTTCAGGTAGTTCCGAATCAAGTGAGTGTGTTTTGGATTACATGATTTGTTACTGAATAAAAATAGATTTCTGAGATTTCTGAGATGCTGTAGCTCATGGGGCATCTCAATATCTATTTTACCTGTCAAAAAAAAAAAAAAAAAAAAAAACAGCTGTCAATCGTGTACGTGGCTCATATAGGAAACAAACCACTAAAACAAAAACTAAAATGAAAATAACTTTTATGGATAATCTGTGTAACCTCCATGGTCCATCACAATATTAACATAAAGTAAAATATATCTATCACAAGAAAGTCAATAAAATATCTCCCTAAAAATTATGCTGCTAATGCAACTACCTTTTATAACCTTTGTTCAAATGCAACACTCCCCTGAAAAATAATAATTTTAACCCTTTCCCACATACAAAAAAGAAGAATAGTAAGAAATATTATCAGCTGATCCGAAACTGACATATATACAGGATGATGCATTAACATCATTTTCTCAAGATAATCTCCATCTTCACAAGATCTGCTTTCCAGAAACTAAAATTAAGCATAGATAAACAAATTCATACCACATTTTCCAAAATTTATCGTGCAAATGTATGAATTTATTGTCTTTGATTTACGGGAAGCGTTTTTCGATAAATGGTGTGTTGTTAAAATGTCGCCTGCGTAAATTTTACGCCTGCATGAATTTCGAGAAAAAGAACAGCGATTTTAAAAAGGAACAATAGTTTTTCAATGGAAATTGATTGAATTCTCTAGATATACAAGGTATATTATTTTGTAAACATTACTTCTGTGGATGTTTTATTAAAAGACAATGATCTGATCCGAGACTACCAGTGATCCGGAACTACCACACTAACTGTATTGCAAAGCTACGCCCCTGTTTTACATATTTGCATTGTAAAGAAAGTGGTCTACTGTGGTTTTGTCGTATATTGTAATGGTAAAGTTCATCATATAAAAACGACTCTGTAATTATAATGAGTATACATACTATATAAAGCACATACACAACGGCCAAGATTATATCCTACACGATCTGTCCAAATAAAACATCAATTAAATTATTTTAATTACAATTCCAGGTTTTAAGATAGTATAATTTCATAATCATCAGGTATTTACGAAGCAAACGACCTCAAAAAAATCATATATAGGCTGATCATATCCTTTTAAATAGGCGGTAATCGCTATTAAACAAGTAAAAGTACAGACATATACGTACATAGCTTTGTAAGAGAAATTGACCAAAGTGCTATTTGGTGAGTTAACAGCGGTATACTTTATAGTTTTGTAGAATGTAATTTGCGGTCGGTGACATAACGATTGTGTCATTTGGAGTGGTTCGTGGTTCCCTGGTAAAAGTGCAATGTAATTATCCTACTGTGACCTCGGTTTATAATTATGGGAATACAGACCTTATTATAGACCCTTTCCTACATGCACACACATTTTGGTGCATCTGCAGCAGACGACTTTAACCCTTTCCCACATACAACAAATATGCAGCAGACGACTATGAAAACATGCCAACACTTATTTGGAAATTCCCTTTAAATGAATTTACAATAATTGAATCGAGTTCAAAACATGGTGACAAAAGAAGAAATTGCTCGTTTTGAGCAATTTCTTCTTTTGTCGCCATGTTTTCAAAAGGCTGTCTGACGTCAGCAAGTGTCTATACGTGGGAAAGGGTTAAAACCACTGAGACAAAGTAAAACGTGCTTATATAATTGTTTCAATATCAGAATATGAGTGGATCGTATGTTTACCATTCCCTGATAGGAATTCGATTGTAAATTATCGGACTCTGACCTCGAGATTTGTTGTATGTCGGAAAGGTTCAATATGGCATGCATGTATTCTCTCATTATCTTAGTTCTGTTTACATGAAAATAGCTATTGTTGGTTTATTCTTTTCCCACACACAACACATCTGCAACAGACTTTGAAAATGTTCAGACAAACACAAACTGGAAAACTTTCCACAAATAAAAGATAAATATTGAATAGAGCTTAAATCAATATTGTGGCAATAAAAATGGATTTGCACTTTAAGAGAAAGTTCTCATTTTGTCAGAATGTTTTCAAAAGCAGAGGCGTCATAAAGCGTATGTATGTGGAAAAGGGTTAAGTGACACCTATTTTTGATTTGATGAAAAAACATGTACATGTACATCTACCATTGTAACGGAGCCTGTTTTCATCAATTATTCATAATACACGAATATTTGAGCCGTTCCGCGAGAAAACCAACATTGTGGAATCTGCGTAAAGTATCGACCCGGATCAGCCTAACCATCCCGCGCAGGCTATTCCGGACAGACACAGTTCGCCTCCTGTGGATTTTCTGTTTCACGAATCATTACTCTATTCCTCCTTCTTTTGAGACTTAATGTATCGGCCAGGGTTAGCCTGCGCGGACTGCGCAGGCTGATCCGGGTCGATACATTACGCAAAGTCTATAATGTTGGATTTCTCGTGGGACGGCTCATCTCTAATTATAAATATGTTTTCTAACTAAAATGTTAAATGACGATTTTTTTATTGGCTTAAAACCAAGTGATTATGCTATTCTGAATTGTGTTAATTTATAAGAGTGTATTTCAAGTATATTTATTTGGCACATATATTTGTATTACGGTTTATCAAATGAACATATACGTACGAGACGTATAGACGGATATATATATATATATACACATCGACGATATAAACGTTCTTAATGTGTTCTAAGTATATATTAATACCAGATTGACATGAATTATAAACTCCTGACAGGTACATGAGCGTCGATTGAATCGTATATATATCCAAAACTATGAAAGTTTGCTGTTTGCTCAGAATTTGTACCAATATTGCCTGATTGGTCCGAAGTAATTAAAGTCTCGAAATATACAAATCAGAAGTCTAATTTGGAACAAAGAGTTAATTTCTCAGCACAGAAAACATTTTCGGAGTTTAATAGTTTCGATACCAAACCCCTGTGAAATAGCATTAGGGTTCGATCACCGGTCGTGTCATACCAAAGACCATTAATGCCTTCTTGTCATGATTCAATAATACCTGTATAACTGGTAATTTAACCAGGAAACGTTATCATGTAATTGACATACTCTCGTGAACGGCGTAAAACGTTAATAAGGGTCGTAACTATCTCGAATATATCGATTGCCATGTGACAATGAATTGCTGAACGCTACGTCCCAGATGACAGCGTCCATGTTTCGTATAAAGTAACATAAGAGGGGGGAAATCTCCGCCTAATGTGGGGCTCGAACCAATGACCATCATACTAATAGCCTGGCGCTCTAACCAACTGAGTTAACCGGGCAATCATGTTTTGCCACCACACTCACCCCCCTCTTAACCTGTGGGAGCCAGTCATCAACATCAGCAACTCTCACAGGGGCGTAGCTTTGTTATAATCAATGCCCTAAGTATGCCACACAGGCCTACCCGGATAGACACTTTGCAGTCATGAGTCATGATCTCTCTCTCTCTCTCTCTCTCTCTCTCTCTCTCTCTCTCTCTCTCTCTCTCTCTCTACTAAACTAGACACTTTTCGCCTCCTGTGGATTTTCTGTTTCAGGAATCACTACTCTATACATCTATCTCCCTAAGACGGAATGTGTCGGCCGGATCAGTCTGCTCGGACAGCGCATGCTGATCTGGTCGATACATTATGCAGATGTCTATCGCCACAGCTGCATGTTGGGGCATTTTGAGAAAAAATGTGTAGGCATGTGCCTACAGTGCCTAAAGGGAGCTACGCCCCTGTCTCGCAGCATTCTCCAGGCGCATTCCAGTTTACTTCTAATACCATTAAAGTAACATAAGAGGCGGAAATGGCCGCACATGGGTGTGCTCTCTAACCAACCGAGTATCGGGCAATCATGGCATGCCACCTTATCCAGACACCACACGTATTACAATCCTATATTTTGCCCGTTTTCCCATTTTGCCTGGTTTAAAAAATACAACAACCACGTGTAAATGATACATTAAACACAAAGGTTGGGGCAGTGTTAATGGACAGAAAGTGATTTTCTAGACAGTTTGTTATGGTACCGACATCTGTCCACGACACATGCCTCTGGCCACCGCCATCGCGTTGACCACAATCACAGAAAGTAGGACGCTTAGACTTTAAGGACTGTGTGGACTAAATGTGTTGACCTGTTTACACCCGCCACATACATGTATGCCTTATATACTTGAGTTTACTTGAGCAACGCTCATATAATCCTCTAAAATACGTGTGTCATATTGACATGAACAGAGTTATTTTGGAAAATGGCGGACAGTAAGTCTGATTTTGCTGCATACGTTTCAGAAAGCTCCACGGCGTTTATTCAGTGTCAGTAAAAGTCCGGGTTAGAGTAGCAACCTCTTACCCTTTATAACCAGGGTTCGAATCCGTATGACGCAAATATCTTCAGTTATTGTGTAAATTATTTGACCGAGACCACTTACCCATTATACCTCGGTTTGAATCCACGGCGTTGATTCAGTGTCAGTAAAATACCGGGTTAGAGTAGCAACCTCTTACCCTTTATACCCCGGGTTCGAATCCGTATGACGCAAATAGTTTTAGTTATTGTGTAAATTAATTTGCCGGGGGTCCAATTACCAATTATACCTAAGGTTCGAATCCTATTTTTTCAAAGTCAACATTTAAGATTTGTTCCAGATTCTCGCCTTGCAATCTGTATGGCGCAAATATATTTATATATTGTGTAAATTATTGGCCGGGGACAATTACCCATTATACCCCGGGTTTGAATCCTATTATTTTCAAGTCAGCATGTAAGATTTGTTCCAGATTCTCGCCTTGCAAATATGTTTAGTTATTGTGTAAATGTATTAGCACACACTTACCCATTATACCCAGGGTTCGAATCCTTTTATTTTCAAGTCTTCGGTCGATTGATTTCATCACAGATGACACTAAAAATGATTTGGACAAAAGTCCAAAGTCTACATTTAAAAAAAGGGTTATAATGAGTTTCATTTCCTTTTAAATTCCAAGTATAGGTTCAGGGTATAGTAGAACTATACATTCTTGTGATTACGTGTTTATGTTTAGAAGAGTGCAAGTTTAAAAATCTACATTCAAGAAGGGGAATCCGCCGTTGTCTAGTGAACCGGGCGTCCCGAGATCGATTCCAAGTCGTAGCGGTCATTGTCGAGTACCCTTGCGAAAGGCACGTTTCCTAGTATAGTACAGCTTCGGTTACATAGGGGGATTATGAATAAGTGAACTGTCGCCGTGAAATAACTGAATAAGTGTAAGAAAATTGGACAATAAACTATTCGCTTATTCCAAAGGTCATTTAAAGAGTCGTCAGCTTTGGATGCATCTAAGAAGAAACTGTAAACTTTTAAAAATGATAGGAATCAAAGCTCTGAACGTGCTGACAGCAAGGGGCTTACCGCAGATCACTGACTACATTTGGACATGGATTTATCAATTACAAAAGTCTAACAAGAATAATTTACAATGTCCATATATTGAATGATATAGGAGTTGAACGCAAAAAACTGTATACACAGAATGGGGGTGTACCGATATACTACAATTTGACACAAATAACTAATTATGCGCATCTCCTATTTGGCTAGTTCCCATTACTGGTTTAGAATGGATTTTAGCCGGGTTTTTTCATGCAATAAACATATATACATGTCATATAAAAAGGTCTCTGCATAACAATGAGATATAAATTGAGAGTCCAATTCTAATATCAATTCCGAAATAAAATCCTGTGTTATCCTGTGTAATCTACATTTTCTGGTTATCAACAACAAGAACAAATGGAGGCGTCCTTGCCTTGCCTTGATATAAATAAATCTAATTAAAACTTTTAATTAACACTTTATTTATGCGGATTTAAGGGGTCCCTTTAGCAGGACTTTATCAAAAATGACAGCTCTCTCAAAACAACTGAACATGTTAATTTTCCAATGGGAGACCGCCTCGGTGGTGTAGTCATGTAAGCAACAACCTCGGATGCTGGAGGTCGCGGGTTCAATCCAAAGTAAGGGCTTTCCCTCCTTAGCGATAAGGCTTGTGTGGTTAGCATTACAACTAGATCGCTGGGGTCAGAATAATGGACCAGTATAACTGGTAACTTACAGAGGAAACGACATGATATAACTGAACTATTGTTGAATGCGAAGTATTACATCATACAAACAAATGAATCATTTAACAATAGGGTTTCACAAAGCATATATGAACAATTAAATGCAAGGCCTTTGAAATTGTTTCAAATCCCAAAGGTTGCAGAGGTGTCAAAGGACATTTGCACAACTGATATGAGGAATTTATGAGAGAGAAATGAAGACAATAATTATGATATCATTTGTATAAAAAAAAAAGAAAACCCGCCTTGATATTGATCGAACCCTGGTTTCCCGCGTGTTAATCGCACATGTAACCCCTGCACAAGCCTGTTTATTTCATTTAATGAGTAAATGTATACTTTTTTATATTTTTCATTTTCAATTCCTTAATTCCTATATTTCAACAGCACAATTCTTAACAATTTACAATTATCAAGACATCTTATCAAGACATCTCTCTGAACCCTAAATTGTGTTCAGTAATGGGGAGCTACTGTAGAAAGAGATATTTGAAATAATTCAATGCCGATATTGTAATAACAATAGGGACTGATTCCAGTCTAAATTTTGACGAGTGTCTTCTTAATTCGCCAACTATATCAATTGGTTCTGACGAACCCATTGCTAGAAATGATAAATTGCTCGTTGTGATTCTGATATTCGGAGGTTTTAGATCTGAATACCGATCGTCATAATTAGGTTTCACATACATTATAAAATTGCATTTACAATACAAGTGACATATATATATATATATATATATATACTGACAAAGAAAGGTGCACTTTTATATGTAGCGTGAGGAATTGTCCCAACAAGAGTATATGAATACTTCACTACACATTGCACTAACTTACCCAATACTGCAGAGCGTTGGTGTCCTTAAAACTGTCCAGTGGACACTATGCAACTTTTTGTACGTGCTTCCCATGCAACATGTATACAGATTAGTTTAAACTTATTTATTTTACATCGAAACAAGCTTTAAGCTTATATTAATCACGCTCAATGTCTGCTTCCTGGATACTTAACCAGTACTCGCGCCGTCTTTGAGGAAAGATCCCAAGGCAGAACCCGCTCATCACGGGATTCGAACCCGGGACCTTTGGTACAAGAGGGCGACGCTCTACCTCTGTACCACTCTCTCCCACGAAGATTGACTTAACTGCCACAGAAACACCACATTGCACTAACTTACCCAATACTGCAGAGCGTTGGTGTCCTTAAAACTGTCCAGTGGACACTATGCAACTTTTTGTACGTGCTTCCCATGCAACATGTATACAGATTAGTTTAAACTTATTTATTTTACATCGAAACAAGCTTTAAGCTTATATTAATCACGCTCAATGTCTGCTTCCTGGATACTTAAACAGTACTCGCGCCGTCTTTGAGGAAAGATCCCAAGGCAGAACCCGCTCATCACGGGATTCGAACCCGGGACCTTTGGTACAAGAGGGCGACGCTCTACCGCTGTACCACTCTCTCCCACGAAGATTGACCTAACTGCCACAGAAACACTAGAAACATTATCAAAAACCTGCAACTACGTTACCATTATAATGGAAATGCTAGAGATATCCCACGCTCCGGTAGGCCGAATGTGACGACGGCTTGTCAGAATATGTACATTACGTTGCAACACTTACGTCAACGGGTCAAGCCCGTTCCAAGCCCTGCACAAGAGCAATGTATATGTAGTAGACAAACGGTTCTCAACCCAATCCGAGCCAATGTTAATCCGATAATGGCTAGAAGGCCTATGTCGGTCATGTCCTTGATATTCGACATCGTAACCTCCGTCGTCAGTAGCACTGAAATCGTGCCCTGTAGTCTAAGGTACTCTTACGTGAAGAGTTGTAATCGTGGCGCTGCTGACGGAAGAGTACAGGTTTTAGACGTAGAAGGGAACGTCTTGCTCTTAACTCTTTGTTAGAGCAAGATCTCTATAGAGGGGATATTGTGATGGTCTGGAGAAGTATCATGGAATATAGTAAAACTGTGCTTGTTGTAATTCGTGGACATTTAAATGCCCAACGTTATGTTATGACAATACTTTACGTCCAATGGTCGTTTCCCTTCCTTCAACAAACACTGGTATTTTAATGCATGCCAACGCAAGGAAACACACTGCTATACATAGCCTACCATGAATTATCTCGTTACACATAACATTAATTGCTTGCAGTGACCGGTTTGCTCTCCTGTCATGAACCCCATTGAAAATTTGTCGGACCTGCTGGGGCTTAGAACAATGAAAACCCACGTCAATAACAATATCACTGATTTGACTGCTGCCTTAATTCACGAGTGGAATGCTATTCCCACTGACGTGGTCAGGTCAATGCGGTCTAACATACTAGCGTTGGTCCGTAGGAGGGGAGGACATACTATATACTGATTAATGTCCATACTTACTGTCGAATATCAGAGAGCAAACACACATTAAGAATAGAAAAATAAAAATATGCAACTTTTACGTTTCACTAAATTTTATTTTAAAAAGATCCAATAATATACAAAATATGCCTATATTTTCATTTTAAAAGGGTATTTAATTTCTAAGTCAAGTACAAAGTTTCTTGTTGGTGTCAGTATAGTTTGCTGATTGAGTTGCTGACTGGCCGCTAGCTTTTGCGAAACTCCTTCAGACTTATTGTCTAGACTGACTTTCTTGTTGAAATATACAATTTATAATACATTGCCCCTCTACGTCTAAATACAGGGGCGTAGCTCCCTTTAGGCACTGTAGGCATGTACTTACACATTTTTTTCTCAAAATGCCCCAAAATGCAGCTGCGGCGATATACATCTGCGTAATATATCGACCAAAGCAGCCTGCGCTGTCTGCACAGACTGATCCGGCCGACACATTCCGTCTTAGGGGGATAGATGTATAGAGTAGTTATTCCTGAACAGAAAATCCACAGGATGCGAAAAGTGTCTATCCGGATAGGCCTGTGTGGCATGCTTAGGCTGATCCGGGTCGATACTTAACGCAGAATCCACAATGTTGATTTTCTCACGAGACGGCCTACACATTGATTATTGCAAAGCTACGCCCCTGAAATACACATATACATATAGTAAATGATATAAGTAGAAACAAATAGCAATGCGTCCTGTCCTTCTTTGCAGTCTTACGAAAAGATGCTATTGTCAATTATTGTATTTATATTCTTACAATTGCAATGCCAGGAGACATGATTTATTAAACAACTTTTGCATCCTGAATATACGGTAACTTTACCTCACCCACGGGCATATTAAATCTTACACAAATCAAAATTGACAGCGTCTCCTAGATTGGATGTTCTTGTATTTCGTTTATATTTGTATTTGCTGCATTAAGTTCCATGAACAGCCATTCTATATAATGCGTATTACCGCCAAGTGTAGATGAAGATCAGATTATGAGTGTATGCTACCTGGCGAAAAGTGCATACCAGATCAGACTTGTCGCAAATTCTGTTAGGGTTGTATTCCTGGCTTGATTGATTGATTGTTGTTTTACGCCGCTTTTAACCTTTTTACAGTTATATCACGGCGTTTCCATGGTAAGTTACCAGTACTACTGGTCCATTAATCCTGACACCAACCAGTCAGTCATAATGATAACCCCGCAACCCTGAACGCCAAGGAGGGCAGCAATTACTGCCATTTTAAAAGTATTTGGTATGACCCTATTTTCCTGGATCTACGCTCATATGTACATACCACAATGTGAAAGCTATAGTTGGCGAGATACTGTATAACCCTTTCCTACGAACAACAAATCTGGAGCAGACGACTTTGAAACATACGAAAAAGAAAAATCTCTTTCAATGAAGGTTTAACTATTGTGGTCAAAAACATTGTGGTCAAAGGAGAACTTGCTTATTATGAGTAATTTATTTTTTTGCCATAAAGTTTTCTGCTGCAGATGTGGCGAAATGCGTCTGCATGAGCGAAAGAGTTAAATAATGGTTTTTCAAGTGTTCCGTTCTTTGGATATGTAAGAAAGCTGTATTTCCCATGACATTCGGCAGTTCGGATTATTGCGTGGAACTAAATTACTGGTCCAAGACCCAAGGGTGTAATTTTCATCTAGAAGATATGGTTTTTAATCTAATGAAACTGCCAGATCCATGTTACACGTTTTATAATCCCTTTTAAATTGTGTCGATTGTATATACTTGGCAGTGTTTGCCAGGCATGCTCTTCTGTTTTCTTTTGTTTATCCTTTTACCACATTCAGACGCTTTCGACCGCATTTTTGAAGGCATCGTAGCAAAAGGACAAATTGCTAATGATGAGTCCGGATGTTTTCAAAGTTGCCTGCTGTAGATTAGTGGTATGAGGGCTAGGGTTGTATTACAATCAAACTTTTAATCGAAATAGTTTTGTAAAAGCCTTCACTAACCTGTTAGCCTTGGACACTTTATATTGATGAACGTAATGAAGTTATTTTGGATTGAAAATCAAACATATTTTCACGTACTTTGATTGTAGTCTCACGATGTTTTGTTTGTATTGTGCTTTATGTAGCTTTCAACAATTGTTCAGTTATATCATGGCGTTTCCTGGATAAGTTACTAGTACAACTGATCCATTCATCCTGACACCAGTCAGTCAGTCAGTGGTAATGCTAACCCCTTAACCCTGAGCGCTAAGGAGGGTAGCCATTACTATCAATGTTAAAGTATTTGTAATGAACCAGCCGGGGATCGAACCCACGACCTCCCGCACACGAGGCGGACACTCTACCACAAAACCACCGAGGCACATGATGAATCCATCCGTGTGTTTCCCGGCTTTCCCGCACCAGTACTCCACATAACATTATTTCCAAGCAACTAACTGCTTTTCCACATAGATTGTTAGCCCATTGGTTGAAGACGAAGTACGCGTATCACAGTGAATTCTGTCAAACGTCCGATAGAAAGTTGACCGGGCTCGGATTCGAACTGAATTGTCTACCGACGGAGCCCTTGTTAATCAAAAATTCTTTTGCTACAATATAAGTTGTACATAAACTTAACAACAGCAAAATCTCCTTTTGCCACCATGTTTTCTATGCTATTCAGAAATATTCAGAAAAGAAAACCTGAGATATCAACCCTTACCCACATACAGACCCTTTGTGACGTCGCTTCTGCAGCAGACACATTTTGGAAATATTGTGGCAAATGAAAACATTGCGCGGTATATTTATTTTCTACGGAGAACTTGCTACGGCATCAGAAAGGGTGAAATTTGCCCAATTTTTAAAAATGTTCTCCCCTGACTTAGCTTTTCTGATCCCAATATAATATGGTATAATGTTATCATTGGATAACTTTCTACAAATCCAGACCGTGGCAAAATCACAAAATAACAACATTTTAAGACTACATTCAAGATTATGAAAGTGTTTGCCTGATTTCAAGATAATTTAGCAGAACTGTTCATTCACTGACCCTCTACATGTTTTAGGTCTTATTGATTGGCTGAAAGTCGTAGAAACCAGGTGGCATCTAATAATAACATCTCATACTTATTCACTGGACCAAAAAACAAGGAATGTTATTTTGGCGGTCCTTTTCTTAATTATGTTCAAAGATATTTGTAGAACTTTTGTTTGTGCGGTATCTGAGAAAGGGAGTAACATGCCCAATATTTAAAATTCTAGTCCGATTTATGGTTATTTAGTAGAAATGTTCCTTCAGAGACTCTCTACGAAAAGTGTTCAAGCTATAATTATTGGCTGAAAAAAAGGAGAAATGCGGCATCAGAAAATGGCAAAAGGACAACTCCTTATGAAAGTGTCTTTTTTGTCCCCGTAGTCACCTTCTTCATAATTATTTAAGACTTATTGATTGTTTTAAAGACAAAATTACCAGGCGGAATCATGAAAGGCTTAAATTGAACATTAAGCTTCAAACGACATCTCATCCTAATCTACTGAGCAAATTTCAAATTTGTTTGAAGATATAAATTATTATAACGCAACCACTCAGGAAGGGAGTAAAATGCCTAAACTGTAAAAATCTTCATCTCTGAACCCGCTTGTCAGATTCCAAGATAATTTAGTACAAATGCTTTTTGAGTGACCCTGTACAAGATTTACTTAAGCCGCATTGATTGTTGAAAAACATGGCAGCCAGACGGCATCAGAAAATGGACAAAATGACAAAACTTAATAGTTCCTTTTCTATTCAAGTTTTTGTCTGATTTCAGGATACATTTGTAATTTGTTCAAAACATATTGATTGGTTTGAAAAGATAGCTGCTATGCTGCATCAAAATTGGGACAAAATGAACTTTTAGAGCTTTAAACAAAATCTCCTACCAAACCACTGGACTGATATCAACCAAACTTCACGGGAATGTTACTTTGGTGGTCCTCTTACAAACTGTTCAAAGAATAAATAGCATAACAATTTTCCTTTATCTATAAGTTTCATTTACAGTGTCCACTCCTAGAAGTTGATTTAAACGTTCTCCGAGCAGTTATATATATATAATTATGCAACATAGCTATCACTCAGGTGATCGATTCAGAGCCACGTTTGCCCTCAGCTTTGGAGATACAAAACTCTTTTGTACATTATATCATTGTTTTTGGATTACGCCTTTTGATATTAATCTGTTCATTTTTATAAAAAAAAGTGTCAACAAAGAAGCTTGCATCAATTGCAATCAATTTCGTTTAACAGACACTTAAAGTAAAGTATAATACCGGAGATGAACAACCAGAAAATCATTAAAAACAAAACTGTTTTGGTAAATAACACTTCTAAGTTTACTGTTATCCTTGAAAACATCAATATATTGTATTAATAGATTGCATACTCTGAATGCATCAGTTGGTTCAGAACATTCAATAAATAGGAAGACACTGTACTGTCATGAATGTTCCTTATGGGATTTCCGTAGAGCTAATAGGTTATATAATAATCAAAACTGTACTATGTGGACCGAAGGATATATTAGGAGTTGGGGTCAATAATTTTTTACAAGTCCAAATGATCTTGGACATATTTCATTCTGGCCTAATGCATCATTACTTGTCTGTCATTGCGAGAATTCTTTTAGATAGATGTTTCTATATTCACTTCTGCATCTCCTCTTAACTGATCACAATTCTACCTTCAGTACTTTCATTTAAATGTAATTATTTCAGATACGTTTCTTCAATTATAGCGCATCTTGAAAGGGACTTTTAAAATGAAACATTTGAAAGTTAGTATCCACCTGTTCTAATAAAAAGAAAGATGTTTGCTTCTTTGCATGCTCAACGGTGATTTGGTTAATATGAGTTTAACCCTTTCCCTATATATAGACACATGTTGACGCATCCGCAGCAGATGTCATTTGAAAACAATGTTGCAAAAGAAGAAATTGCTCGTAATTGATCAAATTTCTGCTTTTGCCACTCTGTTTCAAACTATTCAATAACTTTACTTTTATCGATAGATTTGCAATCTTTTAAATGTTTTTTAATGAAATTGTTTACTGAAACTTTTTCCTAACTCTCACATAACTTTACAACGTCATAGGCAATTTATAATTGATAATCCTCGACGGTATTGGCTAACGCGACCGGAACTCGTTTAATTGCAGAGAGCACATAATCACACACCGTCCAAGTGTGACCTGGCTCTAAAACAATCGCGTGATGGCCTTAGCTGTTGGTTAGTCTACAAACAGTGTATATTAGACCAGATGCTCGTGATATTTCTTTCTTTTTAAACAAGAATATAAATTAATGTGCTTGAATATTGGCATCCCTATCCCTGAAGACCCTCTGTTTGCATGTGATTCGAACTCGGGACCTTTGGTACGAGAGGCCGTCGCTGTACCACTGTCACCCACATGTGTTTTATTCAATGCACTTGTGTCGTTTTTCCATCACACAACATAAACATGTCATTGTGTACTTCATAAGCTTCCTTTGTGTTATACGGTTGGTTGGTTGTACTACTGCCTTTAAATCAAATGTAGATTAATAAATTGATTGACTTTGTTTTGCTCTTTTCTTGTCATTATGGTTTTTTCGCCCTCACGTGTTTGTGCATTCGATGTGTTTATTAAATGTTACTTCATCTTTTTTAGTGAGTGCCCTAATGTTTAGAACATTTGCGGACCGGTTACTTTCCATTACAGTATGTATTATGCAACAAAGAATTCACTAGGCGAAAATGGTTCCCGTCATTTTGGACCCAATCGGGCACGAACAGAACAGGTGTTTCACATTCTCTACTTTCAGCTTCAAACAATGTCAAAATAATGAGCAAATCAATCATTTCCAGTGCATCCTATACACATTTGAAATGAGTTCAAACACAATGTTATATTTTTAATGCATTCTGGTGATGGTATACACTCATTTCTACGCAAACAGAGTTTTTTAGGATGTATTTGGCGTAATTTAATCTACACCGAAATTAGTTTTCCAAAATATTTTATTTTCCTTTATTTATTCCATAAATGTACTAGGAGACTTAATGTCATAATAAGTTACGGTTGCATTTACAGCAGAGCAACGTATAAACGTACATGTTGTCAGTATCTTTAAATTCGAATCACACAGCATGTGCTGCACCTGCAAACTAATTAACCATGCATGCGCATTATGCAGACTCTCATATGTTACATTCCAGCCACCAGTTGGTGCGGAGACCCATTCAAAAGCAAGTTCAATGTATTGGAGATGAATCCAGAAACATTTGCAGTCTCAAATATGATCTCTTAATGTTTGATTACTCACAATGACTTATGTTGAAACACTTTGTCAGCAATGAATCCAGTAGACGTTCATAGGTTGATTACACTAGCATTCTGCTATATTGTCTATCAGAACTTAAGTTTGGAAAAGACTTAACAAAGAATGCACTATACACCTTGTTATTTTATTGTGATAGAAACTAGCAATGACTTTCTAAAACAATACATTTCAACTCCAAGACAAAATGTAGAAACAATTTGACCCTCAATGACTTCAGTAGTCGTTCACAGATTGGTTTTACTGAAATTCTGTTATTTTGTCTATCAGAACATAATTGCGAAAAGGCTTAACAAAGGCTGCGCTATACATAATGTTATTAAATTATGGTAGAAACTGGCCATGACTTTCTTAAACAAGATGAAGATAAGCACATACGAACCCAAGGATCAGATGTACACAGCCCTTTAAAATAATTCTCTCCAAATGGATGCCGCAATCCAGGGTGGAGTCGCCATAAACGTAAATCTTGTAAAAATTAACTGTAAAGCCATGGAACTAAGCGCTAGTGGCTAAGGACAATTGGTTGACCAGAAAATAAATAGAGGAACACTCCGCAATGGAGGGTACAAACTACAGAGTTTGGGAGATTTGGCGGTTCAAAATTGTGTAAGAAGTCTTTAACACACATCCACAAATCGGAATAAGTCCAATTTAGGAGAACAATACGTATCTGTGACTTATCTCTTGCAGAAATTTCCAGAAAGGCGGATTCCCGTTATATTTACTACGCTTTAGATAATACTTCTTCAGGATGAAAGTGCATAATTATTCAACCCGCGACTCCCTCGAATAACCGTTATATTTACTATTGGACAATGACTCATCAGTACCTTAATAGGGATGTCACGGGACACTTCAGCACATAAATGAACCGATGGGCATTGCAGGCTGTCGATAGACGACCGCTTTCACTGTTGAACCCGTTGTTCACAAAAATAGTTTTTATATTTTTTACTTGGGTATTATACTAGATGTTCGTTAAAAGATACTTTGAAGACACGTAAATCAAATTATGCAAACAAAGTTACTTTCAGTTATATCTTCTGATGAGTCCCTCAGTGGCCGATATAACAATGTTGCCTATCAAAATGGGGGTCAGAGGAGGTAAATAATGTTGTTCAGGGAGCTAAATAGTGTAGTAATGTATTCATCATTTTAAATTAAAAGGGAAACCGTTATCAACACTGTAGCTTTACTTGAGCTTAACCTATAGTAAAATAAAGCTATGCATTTATTATATCGCTCGTACCATATATATAGAGCAATGTAAACTGACATTGTTATTCATTAATCATGCGACAGTTCATCTTATACCGCTTACTTTTCAACATACAGTATAAAACATTTATTAATGCATGTATGTTTATGTTTGTCAAATAGCATATTCATTTGGCCTTATGCCTTGTAACATTTAAATAAGTTGAGTTGTACAACTAGATCTATAATATATAAACGCATCGATAAAGGAAAACTAAAACAATAAAATACAATACAAATACTTTATTAGGAAAGACAAACAGAATGTTTATAGAAAAGTAGAAAAAAGAATAGGGTCATTTATTTTTACAGACGAACATGCACATATTCAAATTAGCATAGTATATCAATTTTCATATTTGATATTTAAAGTAATAGACTTATTGGGAGAGTATTTTGTAAGTCTTAATACTAATGGCCAAGTATTTTAATTTGGTTTGATGTACGTGTATTTAGATCTATTAACGTTGAAACACAATAGGGTTGCATCCTTGAAATGTCCTCAAACTGAAAATTCAGCCAATTTTTAAATATGTTTCCGTGAGCACCTCTAAATTGTTCTTAGATCATTTCGCCTTTGTATATTGTCATTTGGTAGTCATTATTCATTTGAAATTTGGGGAATAGAGCGTGTCCGACTGGAACAACTTACGACCGAGCATCTCTGGTGAGGAACATTTAACTTTAGCCGTTACTATTAATTTGTAGAGAAAGCGATGATACGCATCTCCAACTTCTACCAAATCGTCCGCATCGACGAGGCGGATTACAAGGCCTGGCACACGTATATCTGCGTCTCAGAGCGGTGACGTCATCATTACCAAGCATCGATATGACCAAGATCACGCACAGCACGATGGCGAACGACTTCATGTTTATTTTGCGGTAATTTTCTTTCTGAAATAAAGAAAATGAAAATAGTTATATTTGTACACGTGTTCATGTTAAAAATGTAACTTTACATAATAACATAGAAACTTAGGATTTTCCCAGACCAATCAGTCACGTTTCAACGATAGTTCAATATACAAGTAGTATACGTATAAATGATTTCCTTCACGCGAACATCTGAGCAGATAGCATGTCTGTATAGTGTATTTTCAGACCATTATATAATTGCATGTTCATTTCAGTCTGAAGTAATTGATGTCAGTAAGGACTGAAAAACTGACGACTTTCTTAGATACTGTTATCTCATTGCTTTGTATCACCAAACTGATATGAAATGAGACGTGCTCATATTTCGGCGGCCAGTTTACCTACTCATGTCTTCCCTTGCTTTCTCGAATACCAGAACTCCACAGAACAATCTTTCCAAGCAAGTAACTGCTTTTCCACAATTACATTTTTTTACCAGACTGATATGAAATGAGATGAGCTCTACGACAAAATATCAAATGTTAGTTGAGTCGGTAATATCGAATTGATTGTTTTATTGATTGAGTTTACGTAGTTTCAAACAATTTGTCAGTCATCACGGCGGCCAGTTCACCTACTCATGTCTTCCCTGGCTTTCTCATACCAGAACTCCGCATAACAATCTTTTCAAGCAAGTGACTGCTTTTCCACAATTACATTTTTTACAAGACTAATATGAAATGAGATGTGCTTTACGACATTAAGTCAAATTCCACAATTATATTTCTTTTACAGAACTAATTTGATTTGAGACGTCCTTTACGACATAATGAGTTAGTAATATCGTTTTGATTGTGTAAATAGTTATGATTGAGTATTACGTAGTTTCTATCAATGTGTCAGCCAATTCACAGCGGCCAGTCCACCTACTCCTGTGTTCCCTGGCTGTCTCATACCGGTACTGCGCAGAGTGACTGCTTTTCCACAATTATATTGTTTTGACCAGACTGATATGAAATGAGATGAGCTCTACGACATAATATCAAATGTTAGCTGAGTCGGAAATATCGATGTGATTGTTTTATTAATTGAATTTATGTAGTTTTAAACAATTTGTCAGTCATAGCACGGCGGCCTGTTCACCTACTCATGTGTTCCCTGACTTTTTAATACCAGAACTCCGCATAACAATCTTTCTAAGCAAGTGACTGCTTTTCAACAATTTCTTTTTTTTACAAGACTTATATGATTTGAGACGTGCTTGACGACATAAAGTCAAATGTTAGTTGAGTCGGTAATATCGATTTGATTGTTTTATTGATTGAGTTTTACGTCGTTTTAAAAAATGTGTCGGTCAGCTTATGACTGCCACTTCACCTACTCAAAGTTCCCTGGTTTTCACATACCAGTTCTTCACAGAACAGTCTTTCCTAGCAAGTGGCTGCTTTTCAACAAGTACATTTCTTTTTAAATTTCTTACCACAGGCCCATTTAACATACATTATAGTAAGTTACTTTGAGATTTGAATTTGAAAATATATAGGCAAAAAAAGGAAAACTTTATAGATGAAAATAGAGTTGAAAACATTGTGGCTAAACGGGATATTTGACATTATGAACAATTTCTCCTTTTGTTACGATGTTTTTTTAAAAGTAGTCAGAATGACGTAAAATCATATTCCAATGACGTCATATCATATTTCGATTATGTTATATCCCCATATTTGGTACCGTTTTTGATCCGTCGTGTTTGAACTGCGCATGGACACCTGCATGTATTTGCACCAGAAAATGTGCAGGTATATACTACGGGTAAACAAATCGACGGTGAAACCGGAGATTTATTCCCGTCTATAGCTAATGTGTATGAACATTTGCCATACCGTCTATCCAAAATGTGTGTCTAGAGAGGATTGTTTGGTGCAGTCACGATACTCCTACGTTGTGATTGCATTAAAAGAAAATATCGAAATAATCTTTTTGTATAGAGGAAATAAATAAATATGAAAATACGTACTCGATAAAGGAATGAAATCACGTAATCTGATATGTGATAATTTGCGTGTTATATCACTCGTTGTCAATATTTAAAATTAGTTCAAATAAGAACTGATAAAGTTTTACTGACAAATCAAAATTTCTATAATGTTACGTCATTCTGTTATCGTAACGCAAATGATGAATAAATACCCAAAAGGAAAACGACAGAAATGATAGGAAAGGATAATTTTACACTTCACAAATGTAGTTCCGTAAATTATAGAATAATTTCATTGGAAGTACTTTATGAAGGGCAAGTCGATAATTTTGTACCTGTCAACTTTTTTTCTTGGATTTAAAACCTTTGACATATCTTCAAGTAGAATATATGCTCAACCACAAAACAATCTTTCAAAACAAGTGACTTCTTTTCCACAAATACATTCTTTTTTAAAATTTCTGACCATCGGCCCATTTACACATACATTATAGTAATTTACATTGAAAATATACTTTTGAATAATTGAGGACAATTTTCAGCCATCTGTGCGAACAGTAAAGAAAGCGAAAGGGTAAGTTACAGGCATACATATGGCATAAGTTTTCGAGCATCAATTACCTTCCAAAGTCATTCTACCATACACCGTATACTCGTGATTCGCTGTAACTAGTGGTAATACAAAAGATGCCCAACCTAAAACAGAGTTCACGTTTGTGTAAACTAATCACAATCTGCGCCATCAGCTGATAGAATAAAACGTATCGATCAGTAAATCGAATTTCAAATAGTACCAGTAACTATACCTTTTCCACATATTACAAAAATGCAGCAGACGACTTTGAAAATATATATGCAAAAAAAGAAAAACTTTATGAATGAAAATAGAGTTGAAAACATTTTGGCTACACGGGATTTTGTCATTATGAGGAATTTCTCCTTTTGTCACGATGTTTTCAAAACCAGTCAGAAAGCGTCTGCATGTGGGAAAAGGTTTACATCTTAACAACTGAAGAGGTAAATAGGATTTAACAGTCGGCAGTTGATCACTATACAATAGGATACAGATCGTTACTTATTTCAATTAATTAATTAGGTAACTGCATATATAGTGTATGCATTGATTTCTTAATGAATAATCAAATTCGATATAAATAAGATGTCTTGTTCAATTTGGAGATTCTGCTTACTTCAATGAATAAAGTAGGTAAAAATCATAGTTATTGACGCCGCGTGGAAGCGCGGCGTCAATATGGGATAGGTTTTAATTTTGTACCATGGGGTGACGAAATCAAAAAGGGAGCAACCAACATTACTATTGTCAAGAAAAACTCTGTTGTATGCTTTAAAACAACAACCTTTATAAATCAATAAATTGTATTAACTGATTTAAAAACAACAAGATACAAAATACGTTTGTCTTCTACCGTTATTACAACAAATTAGACACATTTAATTTGTATTTAATAACTTTTCCCCAACTGCCTAGGCTACGCTGTTTTTAGTAGTTTGGTTTACGGTCCTGACCCAATTTCATCAAAGCTCAGAAAAAAAGTTCACTTTTCCCAAACATCCTAGGCTACGCGTTTTTAATTGTTTGGTTTACGGCCCCAAAATTCGCTGGATGTTTTTGCCTATTTATATTCTTACCTTAAAACGTTCCCCCATACAGTTTTTTCATTAATACCATTGTATTCTTGATATATGTTGACTATACATGTGAACTTTTTTTTTAATTTCATAAATGCTTAACTTTATCATAAATATCTTTAAACTGTTATTACTTCGTATTTATTACTTCGTATTTTTTGTTTATATACTCCCGTTTTTGGCTCAAACTGGCTGAAAGTCAGTCGAGTTTATATGTCATGGGGAATTGTCCGTCGTGCGTTCATGCGTGCGTCCGTGCGTGAGTGCTTGCGTGCATGCGTACGTCCGTCCGTACACTTTTGCTTCAAACGACTTCTCATCCCTAACCAGTTGGCCAATTGGAATGAAACTTCATAGGAAGCATCATCTCAATGTCTTCTCCTAAGTTCCTCAAAATATTTGGGATCCATGCATAATTCTGGTTTCCATGGAAACCGAAAGAAAAAAATAGTGAAAACTTTAAAAATCTTCTTCTCTTCCGGAAGTGTCAGGCCGATTTTCAAATAATTTTGTAGAAATGTTGCTTGTGTGACCTTTTATCCTTTTATCAGATTCCTTCAAGCCATGTTGATTGGTCGAAAAAAATTGCCGCCGGCCGCCAGGGGGCGGGGCTATTTTGCATTATATTGCTAAAGTGAAAACTTAAAAAATCTTCTACTCCGAAAGTATTTGGCCAATTTTCTAAATGTGTTGTAAAAATGCTCCTTGGGAGACCGACTCTCTATCAGATTCCTTCAAGCCATGTTGATTGGTCGAAAACATGGCCGCCAGGGTGCGGGGCTATTTTGTCTTATATGGCTATAGCGAAAACTTAAAAAATCTACTACTCCGAAAGTGTTTGGCCAGTTTTCAAATAGTTTTGTAGAAATGTTCTTTGGGAGACCCTCTATCAGATTTCTTCAAGCCATAATGATTGGTCGCAAAAACATAGCCGCCAGAGGTTTAGGGCTGTTTTGCCTAATATGGCTATAGTGAAAGCTTAACAAATCTTCTCCTACGAAAGTGTTTGGCCAATTTTCAAATAATTATGTAGAAATGTTCCGAGGTTGACACTCTATCAGATTCATTCAAGCCATGTTGATTGGTCGAAAACTATGGCCGCCAGGGGGCGGGGCTATTTTTGCCTTATAATATGGCTATAGTGAAAACTTAAAAAATCTTCTTCTCCGAAAGTGTTGGGCTGTTTTTCAAATTATTTTGTAGAAATGTTCCTAGAAGGATCCTCTATCGGATTCCTTCAAGCCATGTTGATTGGTCGAAAAACATGGCCTCAAGGGGGCGGGTCTGTTTGGAGATTTAAATGTTGCCTAATGGCAGTGGAGCGATACTGGCTCTCTTGGGCCTCTTGTTGTTATCATACCATACTGGAAGTAGAATAGACATCCCCTCACCTTCCAAAGTTTGTGTCACACTTAACTTATAACTAGACGCATTAAATGTTAACATTTAAGCACCTATGTGATTGTTTTATCTAATTGATAATCCCTTCACCAAAGTCGACCGTTTCTGCTCTTGGTAACCATTTATTATAGGCTATGGTAGCCAGGTGAGCAATATAGGCACATCTTGGCCTTCTTGGTTAGGAGTTTTCACAAGATATTTAAATGTATTGAACTACATCTGCTTCCTTTAAGTCATGCTTCAAAATCAAGCGCGGCGTCTTTGATGCTTTGCATCAAAATTCGACTTGTTATATGTTTTGATTAATTCACTTATTTCTTAATTTCAATTCAATTCAATATATTTTATTGGCATATAACAAAAACATGTTGTCGCCAAAATTTACAATACCTTTGGCGGTTTATATTACAATACATATTTATTACAATTTTACATAAGAGAAAAGCTTAATAGATACATGTACTTAATACAGAATAAAAGAGATGTTTTGTTCAATTTGGAGATTATGTGGAACAATGTGTAGAGAGCGCTGCAGGTACATGTACAGGGCTGTTTAACAATTGATACCTCGCGAGACCAAAGGTCGAGATATGGCAAATTGTCGAAAGAACTTAGATATATATCGCTACTGCAACACTAGTTTCCTTTTATTATATGTTTTGTATAACGTTTGAGACAGAATTTAATAAAAAGCAAATATTAATTTTAAAAATAAAGAAATAATATAATTTACACATACAGTAATATTTATTATTTGAGTGTTTTCCACACCCAACTACCAAATTTCGAAAGAGGAAAAGCATATTTCAATGACGTCATATCATTTTTCAGTGACGTTTCATTACCATATTTGGTACCGTATTTGACCAAGATACGGAATTTTGAAACGTCGTCTTTGAACTGCGCAGGTGGTTGTATTTGCGCCCGGAAAATTTGCAGGTACATAATAAATATATTTATCTAATCTGTTTGAACAATTATTTCTTTCATCATCAGCACAATTAAGATCATGTTTTCCATTCGAATAATAACGCTTATAAATAATTGTATGTTATTATCTTAGTTATGACTATTAATACGGATAAACAAATCGACGGCGTAGTCGGTGATTTTCCCACGTCCATAGGTAATATGTATGAACTTGTTCAATGACCCATGACACTTTCTGAAGTGGAACTTGCTAAAATCATTAGAGTCGCCATTTTGGGTTTGTATAAAAACTATTAAAAAGCGGTCTGTCAAACGGATTGAAAATTAATAACGTCAAGTCTATCATTAGTTTCTCAAAAATCGATATTTTAGGTCATAAAAGTGCTTTGTTATTTTCGTATTTAAATAGAAATCCATCTTCTAAAGTGTTGGTAAGTAGGCCTAACATACTTGTGTAACATATAATCGGTGGGAAACGTCAGTCTTTACGAAAGTAGCCAGTACTTCATTTCTGACTGACAACAAATCATTCGAACTGTCAAATGTGCATGCAATAATTGGTTGAACCAGGAATCTAGAATGAATACTCCAGATTCCTGGTTGAACAAAGAAGGAAATAGATGAAAAATTAGCTTTCGGACAGACATGTTTTAAAATATTTCGTATTAGAAAAACTTCTAATTTTAAAAGACTTCGAATTACTGTAATTTTGAACAACATAATACATGATATGTAATTTTAAAATATCGGATTTTCTTTGAATAATGCAATACAATAAATAGACAAATTCTGCTTAAGCCTTGTTGTTGGTTATAGACTAAACTTATTCAAAATAAACAAATGTGATTTTATTAAACAGTGTGTGACTGTGTCTCCTACTGTGTTAGCCTTGTTGGGGTTTCACGCCGTTTTCAACATTATTTCAGTTATATCACGGTGACTGTTCACTTGTTCATGATCCCTGGGTAAACAAACCACTACTAGGCTAGGAAATGTGCCATGCCCAAGAGCACTCCAATATGACCACAGCACTGAGACTGGGATTTGAACCCAAGATGCTCGGTTCCAAATTACCGACGCTAACCACTAGTTCACTGCGGATTCCTGTGTCAATTACCATGTTTGTGATACGACACAGCAGCCCTGTAACCAAATAAATTTAAAATGAAATAATATGTGTTATATCACAAGTACTATGCCCATTGTCTTTTTAAAAAATCTCCCGGCACGACGGTCATGGTAGAGTGCTCTTGTGCAAGGCACATTTCCTAGCCTAGTACTGGTTTCTTTACCCATCGATAATGAATATGTGAACTGTAGCCGTGATATAACAAAAATAATGTTGAAAACGGCGTGAAAGCCCAACAAGGCTAACAAAGATAAAAAAAACTTTTTAAAAATCATTATAACATAAACATGTTGTTGTTAGTATGCCTTTAATTTTTAAACTGCTGTAAATTTACAATGTATCACACGTTAAGGCTTGGACGATCCAATGGACTTAGTGACACATACTGGGTCTGAGACAATGTTCACACCTAAATGCTCAGGTGGTAGGATCCTCAGCCTTTTTCAAATTGTGTTTTAGTATTCGATCTATTTCAATTTCACTCATTCCACAGTAATGTTCATGTCACTTTCTTTATGTATCAAAATCTATTCAGGGGCCTGTGCATTGTTCTCAACTTCAAATGCTATCACATGAGTGTGGTGTTTCAATGGTTATATATTAATATGATTCCCATAATGTAAGTTATGATTCTAAATGGTGTTATCACACAGTAAACTTGTTATACATGTGCCAACTTAGTGACAAACATTTGTTTCTAGCTATGTTTTTTATTTATATTTCAGGTATATTCAGTCCACTTTATTTGTGGTCTACCAAGCAAGGAATCCCATTTCCTGTCCCTAATATGTGTATTCTGTACAGGAGACAACACAAGCAAGGAGACCTCTTGTATGACGGGCAGTTGAACTCAGTCGATACAGAAAAAGATGAAGAGACGTTAATTCCATGGGATGCGATTCTGAGTCATACATGACCTACACAGGTTACATTGCGACTCCTTTAGTGACCAATTTAATACACATAAATAAAAATTCCAATATTTCTAACTTATGTTTTGCTGTGTGATAAAATCATGGCTGATATAGGTTTTACTTTAGCCGGTGATCTTTGTGCTAATTGTGATAAGCTTAACATTCAAGATTTTATGAAGGGAAGGAAACATTTTATGAAGGGAAGGAAACAACTTTCATAAGCAGAGACAATTAAAACTTGATGGATCGGATAGCTGCCGAGTGTATTCATGTGGGGCGGGCAAATTTGCTACTAAAAAACTTACCGGACTGAAAACAGAACTTGGCATTAAGTCATTGGAAAGAATAAATGCAATTTTATGTTGATAGCAGTAGTGTGCATCTTCAATGAATCAATGATTGAAGAGGAAACTTTATATTAGATAATTTTGATTAACACTGAAATTGTTTTGTTTTTTATTCATTGACTCATATGATATAAATCTAATAAAAGCTGTTTTCATTTCAAACATGAAGCAAATCAACTGGAAAAAAAAGCAAATGCTTCAAGCAAAACATGTATTATAATTTAGCATTTTCTCACATAAATCAGACTACAGCAGACTTGTTTGAAAACAACTCCGCAAAAACTTGTACAACATCCATTAATGGTCATGACTTATCAGAATGTTCTGATTTTTCAAAAATGTTATTTGAAGTTATAAGCCATCTACATATGGGACAGGGTTAAACACTAGTACTTGCTAGTACAAATAGCTTTTGGGCACAACATTTAATGTCATGACAAATGATACTATGATGTAATTCCTGAAAATAAAATACTTTTGGAAATGAAGAAACTAATCATTATGATCATATTCTCCTTTTCCTACAATGTTCAAGAAAAATCTGATTGCCTTTCTTTATATATTGAGGAAATAATTATTTGTTCTTATATGACAGATTTCTCCTTCCCTACAATTATTCAAGTTATCTTGCTATAGCCAAGAATTACAACTTACAAGTCAAAAGTATTTTAATTTAACCTGTTACCTAATAATAAATTCTATTCATGTAAAGCTTTTTTTCGTTCTTTCTTATATAACCCGTTCCCACATACAGACGCTTTCTGACGGCTTCTATAGAGATAAGTGCAAATGGGGAAAATAATCAAAATGAGCAATTTCTCCTTTTGCCATCATCTTTTCAACTCTATTCCATATTTATACAATGTACTTAAATTGATTGAGATTTTCGGTATTGGTTGCCGAGAGGTTTTCAAAGGGTTGCTGCAGATTTGTTAAATGTGGAAAAAATAAGAATATTATAGACAATAGACAATTCCATTTTGAAATAGAGTAAACTACACTAAAGGAAAAGAATAAATAAAAGCAATTTTTACTTGTTCTAACAATGTTTTTTACACAACAATGCATCAGCTGTTTCAAAAGTCGTGCGCATCAAATTAAAAAAATTAAAAAAATATAAGGCTGAACTGACAATAAGAGAATCAAAGTTTTTTAGTTTTAAATTATGATATAGGTACATACATTTTAGAGTAATTTAAGTTGTCTTAACCCTTTCCCATATGCATCAAATATGCAGCAGACCACTTTGAAAAGACAACTTTTTGGAAAATATCTTTACTCAAAAGTGTAATTATTGAAAATAGTTGACAGCATTGTGACAAAAGAGGAAATTGCTCATTATGAGCGATATTTCCTTTTATCACACTGTTTTCAAAATATGTCTGCTGCAGAGGCAATAGATTGCATCATGTAGAAAAGTGTTAACCCTTTACCACTTACAGACTACTTCTGATGTAATCACATAGTGAGGAAAAAACAGAAATTTCTCATAATAATTAATTTCTACTTTTTCTACTAAGATTTGCATTTAATCTCAGAATTGCACTTGAAGTTTTATCCTGCTTTCCGCCGGACTTCCGCCGGACTATAACAATTTCAAAGTAATCTGCTTCAAAGTCCATGTATGTGAGGATTGGTTAATAAATGGTTATGTTATGCCAGTATGTCAGAAATAATATAAGTTTACTCTTCAAAGTTTCTTGCGTAAAATTTTCTTTCACAATAAATTTTAGATAAATACAATATCTACAACAGTTCAAAAAAAGAATTTGACCTTTATTGTTACACTTTTATCATTTGAAGATCAACGTCAAGCCGAAGGCTCAATGTGAGCTATTGTGTGATCACTCACTGGCCGGCGTACGTCAAACAGTCAAATCTACTTCTCTGAAAGAGGTGGTACAATATTAAACAAACTTCACTTGAATATTCTCTTATGACCCTCATCAGAAACAATTCAAAGATATAAATTCTATATAGAACTTTGGTTGCTGCGGCTTCAAAAATGAGTGACAATGTCAAAACATTAAGATTCTTCTCCCCTGAATCTGCTTGTCAAATTCCAAGATAATTTGGTAAAAATGTTCTTTAGGTGACCAAAATTGTTCAAGCCATATTGATTGGTTAAAGAACATGGCAGCCATGCGGGTTCACGAAATGGGCAAAATGACAAAACTTCAAAATTTCATTCTAATGAAAGTGCTTGTCTGCTTTCAAAATCAGGAGGTAGAAATTATCCATGAGTGAGCGTTTACACAATCGGTAGATTGATTGAATGATTATTTGGTGTCTTACTCCGCTTTCAACAATGTTTCAGTTATATCACGGTATTTCCTGGATAATGTACCAGTACTAATGCTCCATTTACACATACACTAGCCATTCCGTCGTATGGCTAACCCCACAATCTTGAGCGCCAAGGAGGGAATCCATTACTACCATTTTTTTTAAAATCTTTGGAATGACCCGGCCAGGGATCGAACTCGCGACCTCCTGCACCAAAGCCATACCCTATATCACTGCAACACCAAGGCGGTACACAATTTGTAGAAGCCATATCGATTGTCTAAAAGACATCGCAATTTACTGTATCTCAAATGAGGTAAAATGAACTTTAAGCTTCAAATGACATCTACTCCTAATCCACTCAAATGTTCAAGCCATCTTGATGTGTTTGAAACCCATGGTAGAAGCCATATTGATTGGCTCAAAGACATAACAATCAGAAAAGAGGTCAAAATAACTTCAAATGTCATCTCCTAATCTACCTAACCAATTACAACTAAACGTCACAGGAATGTTTTTTTTTTTTTTTTGTCTTCTATCCGAAATGTCGAAAGATTAAAATGATAGCTCTAACTTTGAGTGCTGTGGCATCAGAAAGTTGAATTAAATGCCTCAACTTTTAATATTCTTTTTCTCTTAATCAGCTTGTCGAATTCCAAGATATTTTGGAAGAAATGTCTCTTGGGTGACCATTTACAAAACTGTTGAAACCATATTGATTGGTAAAACAACCATTGCGACCAGACGGCATCAGAAAAGGGGCAAGATTACACAACTTTATAATTCCTTTCTTCTAATAATTCTCGTCACAATTCTAAGATAATTTAGCTGAATTGTTTGCTTCATGACCCTCTAGATAAATCGTTCAAACCGCATTGATTTAGAGAAAAACAAAGCCGACGGGGGACATCACAAAAGAGCTACAATGAACTTTAAGCTCCTAACGGCATCTCCTCCTAATTCACTTGATCGATATCAACCAAACTCCACAACAATGTTTCTTTAGTAATTCCCTTTCCAATCTTTCCAAGATTCAATGCCGTATGACAAAAGTCCTTCTCCATTAAGGTATTTACAGTGTCCACTCCTTGCAGTTTCATCCCACCTTAATAACATTTTCCCCGATTTATGAAGTTACATATTTTCTACTATATCATCACTCAGGTGATCGATTTAGGACCATCTTGGTCCACTTGTTTACAATGTGCTTGTGTGCTATCGAGAGTATTAACCCTTACCCACATACAACAAATATGCAGCTGACGGCTTTAAAAACAACTTGGCAATGAGATAAAATATCTATAAATGACAGTATAATTAGTGATCAGACATTGTGGCAAAAGGATAAACTGCTCACATTTGCTTTTATACCATCATGCAGATGATCAGTTAAGGGTCATCTTGGCCCTTTTTTAAAAAACATTGCCTATTACTATTAGTTCATTATAAATTTATAATAATAATAGACAAATTACTTTTTAAATAATTAGTTATGCCCAAAATATGCTCTTTAATTTTTGATAACACAACCTTTGACGTTTTTTTTTTTTTTTTCGTAAATATGTAGCCCCTATAGATATATTAAAAAAGTATATGTTCTTACCTAAGCTTTGATCAGTAAATAAAAATATTCTGACAGGCACGTCCTTCCCCCTTTCCTTAGCTATTCACTATTGCAATGTAATACATAGAGCGAAATGGTTCGCAAAAACACTGCGCCTTGCAATGTTGGGCTTTTAATGCATCTGCATACAGTGAAGATTTAGCGCGAGCCTGTGCATTGGCAAAGTCTCAACAGAGTCATCTCCGTCCGCAAATAAGTTGTATATGCCTGATAGCATATTCTACCAAAAAACCTTGAGTTGAAGCCCTAGTAGAGGTGCGCAAATATAAACTTAAATGATATGAGGACTGTCAATAAGACCCTAAAGCACTAGACGCGGTAAAAAATAGTTTGAAAACAAACCGACTTCTCAAGTACTTGCATGTAATTACTGTTAGTTCTTAAGTTCAGGAAGTCAGTTTCAGTGCAGCGAGGTCCAAAGGCATTGTTTATCCAATTAAAACAGTTCACCGTTTATAAGACATTTAGTTTAGATTCATCTTCCGCTGTGAAAACATCCTCCCACCGTATGATTAGTCCCTTAATGTTGACTGTTCAACGCAAAACTGTTGTGTTGATAATCCTAAAATTAAATTGGCTATCAACGCTTCGATGTGCAACGCGGTCAAGTCCATCAAAAACGTCAGCAAGGAAAAGATTAAAGCATTGGCGCCAATTAGGCGTGCTCAGGAGAAGTGATCATGTAACTGAAACTTGGCAGCTTAAAAGGAGCTGTGTTAAGGAAGAATTGAACCGTTTTACGCCGCTTTCATAACTTGTTCAGATATATCACGGTGTTCCTTGGTAAGTAACTAGTATTGTTGGTCCATTTATCCTGACACCAGCCAGTAAGTCGCAATACTAACCCCATAACATTGAGTGCCAAGAATTAAGGACATCAATTACTACCATTTTTGTAGAATTGCGACAGCAATGCTACCAGTAGTCACGTGATGTAAAAGACTGACAACACAATTTATATCATATCAGTACGTCAAAAAAATAGTGCAAACAAATCTAGAATGAATAACGAATGCAAACATAAGCAAGAGTGAAATAAGTCAAATAAATTCCATTATGCATTTGCTGCAGACAAAACCCTCACCCACATACATACCCTTTGTGACGCATCTGCAGCAGACGGCTGTTGGAATTGTTGTGGCAATGAAGAAATTGCAAGTATATTTATTTTCTACGGAGAACTTGCATCAGAAAGGTTGAAAGTTGCCAAATTTTTGAAAATATTTTCCTCTGAATTGGCTTGGCTGATGCCAATATAATGTTGTATAATGTTATCATTGGATAACTCTCTACAAATAGAATCATATTGATTGGTTGTTTAAACACGGCAATCAGGCGGTATAGGAAAAGGTGCAAAATGACAACATTTAAAAAACTACATTATTATGAAAGTGCTTGTCTGATTTCAAGATAATTTAGCAGAACTGTTCATTCATTGACCCTCTACAGGTTTAACGTCTTATTGATTGTTTGGATTGTCGTAGAAACCAGCTGGCGTCTATAATAGGGGAAAATTGAACGTTAAGCTGCAAACAACATCTCATCCTTATCTACTTGACAATAAAATAAGGAATATTCTTTTGGCGTTCCTTTTCTTTATTATGTTCAAAGATATGTGTAGAACTCTTGTTTGTGCAGTATCTGAGAACAGGAGTAAAATGCCCAATATTAAAATTCTTGTCCGATTCAAGTTATTTAGTAGAAATATTCCTACAGAGACTTAGTTGAAAAAAAAAGAGGAGCGAGGCGGCTCCAAAAAAGGGCCAATTACACAATTTAAAACTCTATTTTTATGAAAGTGCTTGTCTTATATGTTCCCTCAATGACCCTCTTTATAATTATTTAAGCAATATTGATTGGTTAAAAGACACAGTTTATAAGTCGGCATCAGAAAAGGGTTAAACTGAACTTTTAGCTTCAAATGATATCTCATCTTAATCCACGTGGAAATTTCAACAAAACTTCACATGAGTGTTCCTTTGGTGGTACTTTTTCAAATTTAAAGATATACATTAGAAACACAACTTTTGTTGCTGCAGCAGCAAGAAGGGAGTAAAATGTGTAAACTGTAAAATATTTCTTCTCTGAATCCGCTTGTCAGATTCCAAGATTAGTTAGTACCAAATGTTCATTGAGTGACCCTCTACAATATTTACTTAAGCCGTATTGACTGGTTGAAAAACATGGCAGCCAGAAACCTTTAGCTTTAAACAAAATCACCTTCCAAACCATTGGACTGATATCAACCATACTTCATGGGAATGTTATGTTGATGGTTCTCTTACACACTGTTCAAAGATTTAATATCATAACAAATTTCCTTTATTGATAAGTTTCATTTACAGTGTCAACTCCTAGCAGTTTCATTCACGCTCTTAATTAAATTTTCTCAAAAATTAGTAGTTACACATATATTACATAGCGTTCACTCACTCAGGTGATCGATTGAGGGCAAGGCTTTCCCTCTGTTTTGTAGATGCAAACATTAATATATTGTATTAATAGATTGCATACTCTGAACGCATCAGTTGGTTCAGTACAGTTAATTAATAGGAAGACACTGTACTGTCATGCACTTTCCTTGTGGGTTTTTCGAAGAGATAGTGGGTAATAAATATCATAACACGAAAAGTATTATGTGGACCGAATGATATATTTGAAATTGGGGTCAATTAATTTTCACAAGACCAAAAAGAATTTATGATCTTGGAACTATTTTATTTTGGTCTGATGCATCATTACTTGTCTGTCATGATGGGATTTTTTTTATATAAATACTTTTATATGCACTTTTGCATCTCCTCTTAACCGATCACAATTCTAACTGAAGTACTTTCAGTACTTTGATTTAGACAAATCAATACTTTTCGTTCCGAATCAATTCTGAATGAAGGAAATTTATTCGGGATAATTCTGATATTAACATTTTCGTGAAAACTATTTAGTTATGATGCTTAATGGGTTTTTAAATGCTAGTGAATTTCTATAAAAGTAAATGTAAGTGTTTTGAAAATATTTTGGTAAATGGCTACATTGATCATTATAAGCAAATTTCTCCATTTTCCACAGTGTTTTTAAAAGTTTATTATGTGGACCGAATGATATATTTGAAATTGGGGTCAATTAATTTTCACAAGACCAAAAAGAATTTGTGATCTTGGAACTATTTTATTTTGGTCTGATGCATCATTACTTGTCTGTCATGATGGGATTTTTTTTATATAAATACTTTTATATGCACTTCTGCATCTCCTCTTAACCGATCACAATTCTAACTGAAGTACTTTCAGTACTTTGATTTAGACAAATCAATACTTTTCGTTCCGAATCAATTCTGAATGAAGGAAATTTATTCGGGATAATTCTGATATTAACATTTTCGTGAAAACTATTTAGTTTTGATGCTTAATTGGTTTTTAAATGCTAGTGAATTTCTATAAAAGTAAATGTAAGTGTTTTGAAAATATTTTGGTAAATGGCTACATTGATCATTATAAGCAAATTTCTCCATTTTCCACAGTGTTTTTAAAAGTTGTCTACTGCAGAGGCGTCTATATACGGTAAATATCAGGTGTAATGGTTATTAAAATGCCAAATATTGGCTATATTTAAAAGATGAAATGTTAGTATTTTTCCTTATAATTCCAAATATTGACGCTTTTATAAAAACTAAATAACATTTCCAAATGTTAAACAAGTTAATGGAGTATGACGCAATACAAAAGTCCCCTACCGGACAAATATTTATAAAAGCACATTATTCTGTCATCCCTTACTTTAAAGTTATGCTCCTTGACATACATGGTCTTCCAATGGTTCTGATTGAATGTGTGAAGTTCTAGAGTTGTAGACATAGAATTGCGGAACAAAGTCTTCAGGTCTGACCTTGACCTTTGGAGTAATTAGCTGGGTATTGTGCATGGCACACCATCTTGCTATGAAGACAAAATGTGTGAAGTTATATCAAAAGTTATATGGCAGACACAGCCCAGACACCTGAGAATGTTTAAGTCCAAAGTGTGACATTGACCTTGAGAGTAGGTGTCTGGTTGTTGTGCAAGACACTTCATTTTGAATGTGGAAGATACAGCACGGACAAGAAATTTCGGACGGAAATTTTTTGAGCCCAACATTTGACATTGACCTTCGGAGTAGGTGGCTTGGTGATGCGCATGACACATCATCTTGTTTTGGAGAATAACTGTGATAAGTAATATCAAAATCCATTCAAGCAAGTGGAAGATACAGCCCAGACTCAAACTTGCGGACGGACTGACGGACGGACTGACAGCCTGACTGATGGACGTAAGCAAATCTATTGTCCCCAATCGGTCGATCTCCGACCGGTAAGGGACTAATAATTGGCTCTTTTAATGGGATACAAAATTCTCACTCTAATAGTTGCATCGAAAACCATACTCTGCTTTCTGCCTGAAGTACACAGCAATGTTTAAAAAAAACCAATGTGCGATATCTAGCGTACGCATTATCGGATAAAGAAAGTCGCCTTTTTTCGGCGATAGACGATTAACGTGGGTTTTGACCTAGATGTTAAACAAATGATCTAGCTTGTAGACCAATCTAATGTTGTATGTAATGAATAATGTCGAATAAATAAAGTAAATGAAATGTTTGATTGGTTCATAGTTAAGTTGGCGATCCCACAAGAGGCACTTATAAGGTGAAGTTTTAAAATGAAATGTTCTGCATACTAACCTTTAATTGTTTTCCTTAAGTGAAAAATATCAGTGAAAACATATAAAATATAATATTTAAGAGCAAATATTTTTTGAAATATGACAAGTTTTCAGTTATTTATCGTCAATTGAAACTTAAACTGTGTTACATAATACACGTCTTGGGAGCCTCGCGTAATCTCCAGCCATGTGATGAATTCTCGGCTTTGAACGTATTAACGTCATGTCGTGCTATTGTAATGGATGTTGACTTGGATTGGCTAGTGAAAGGTCTGTGGTTCGCTTCCCGGCAGAGGCAAGCTGTTTTTCTCTCTCTTTCATTCATATCAAAACCAACGTATATAAATAAAACAAATATTATATTTAACGTTGTTTTCTGTCATTCTAATAAGTAAGACAAAATATCAAATAATATGCGCATGTTCCATTTCTTAGTGTTTATTCATATTGATCGCCGTTTATCTTTTTTAAAGATATTTCTTGTTTTTATTAAAAACCATCTTACACTCTAGACACCCAGGGGTTTACCCTTTTCCCACATACGGCAAATATGTAGCAGTCAACTTGGATAACATCTACGGAAAATATGGCACTAGACATTTGAATAATTCATTAATGAATAGAATAGTTGAAAAGATTTGGCTCATTGTGTACAATTTCTCCTTTAGCTATATACAATGGTGTTAACTACTCAGATATATTACAATTTATTCATTGACCATGTCCGAAGTCATACTTAAAGTGATGGAATTGAATTGGTGATATTGATTTCATCTAATATGTTAATGTAACCGGGGTATTATAACACTACGATTGTAGAGAGACAATCTTTTAATGTACAGATAAGCCTGAACTGGACATTTATGATATTTACGATGAACATGAGTTAATAATGAGATAAACATGAATTTACTCCAGAGAAAGATAAACAAAAGAATAATAAATGACAAAAGACATGTAATAAAACAATAAAGAAATTAACGAGTAGCTAATAGCTTACCGTGAAGCAACAGCGAGGGAAAGTGAACGAGTGCGGCGCAAGTAGATGCGCGCTTAGGCACGTTCCTCCCCATACACGCGTGATGCTTCCCGTGAACCGTCCGATTATCTTGCTTAATGTAATGTGGACCTTTGGCACGCGTGAGTCAGAAATTTACATCTAGAGGTAAATTCTGCCTTACCCAGAGGCATGTCAATGGTTGGTTGTACATGGAACAAACGAAGAAATACCATCTGCGTCATGCCAGGCTCAGTAATGTACCTCAAACCGTGCACTCTTTACAACTATCAGCTCTCTACATTCACCTCTGTCATTTGCTCGGAATACTTTTGCGTCACGGGACGACTTTCATTCATGGATATTCTCTGCATGTGTGTTTACTTATGTAACAGTCCATAAAGTCCTAAGATATGTTACTTAGATAGGAAAAGCCTCGAGAACGTTTCATAACATTCTCAGACTCCATGTATACCTGTATATATAAGGGGACACTTATACTGCCTTGCTATATAGCTAGCTTTTATAGTGACGTCGTAGAGTGTTCGCCTTCAGATCCGACTTTACCAAATCTCAAACCGTATACCTATTGATCGGAAGGCGAAGGCTTTACGACGTCGCTATAAAAGCTAGCTCTATAGCAAGGCAGTATAAGTGTCTCCTTATATATATACCTTGGCTACACTTACATTGGTGTAGAAATACGTAGGTGAAATACCTTAACATTTAGTTCGTCACATACTTGAATGCAATTCAAACAAGTTTATTATATATATATATATTACGTGGTTGTTAAGTTTCGTCAAACATCCTGAAATTTTGCCCCAGAGGTGTAAATGGGTGTAAGGAGATTACAAACCGTGTACAAGGCATGTTCATGTAAGTCTAAACCGAAACTACGTCTTCTAAATCCTCTAAATCGAATTAAATTAAGTCAGTGATCATGAGTAAGGTCGAACACCATTACTCCATGGGTGGGGAATTCCAATCCCAACCCTGTCCAATTGCTGTAAGTCAGTGTTGTCATTGTTGTGACTTAATTAGTGAATTGCATTTACCTCCAATATTCTTAAATCGTTGTGTTAAAATAGATATTTATTTGGCAAGATTGTGTTGGTGGTACGTCGTAGAGTGTTCGCCTTCATATCCGACTTTACCAGATCTCAAACCGTGGACCTATTGATCGGAAGGCGAAAGCTCTACGACGTCGCTATAAAAGCTAGCTCTATAGCAAGGCAGTATAAGTGTCTCCTTATAGATATAATTTGGCTACACTTACATTGGTGTAGAAATACATACGTAGGTGAAATACCACCAATTTTAGTTCGTCACATTCTTGAATGCAAATCAAACGAGTTTAATATATATAGTACGTGGTTGTTAAGTTTCGTCAAACATCCTTAAATGTTGCCCCAGAGGTGTAAATGGGTGTAAGAAACAAAACTCTGCAAAGGAGATTACAAGGTATGTTCAAATAATTCTAAAACGAAACTACGTCTTCTAAATCCTCTAAATTGAATTGAATTAAGTCAGTGAGTAACGTCGAACACCATTACTCCATGGGTGGGGAATTCCAACCCCAACCCTGTCCAAGTGCCTACCGACGAGTGTTGTAAGTCAGTGTTTTCATTGTTGTGACTTAATTAGTGAATTGCATTTACCTCCAATATTCTTAAATCGTTGTGTTAAAATAGATATTTATCTGGCGAGATTGTGTTGGTGGAAAAGCCCACAAAGCACATGAGTATGTGTCTTAGTCACCGTTGTTCATACGTCTTCCTTGGTTATGTTGAACACTGGTGATACATCTATAAATCCATAAATCAAACGCGTATGTTGCGTGGTCATAATTTAAATTGTAAGCAAGCATTACTTCAGGGAAACGTAGGTCTATCGGCCGTAATTCCCTTTGCATTTTAAACCTTTCCCTAATACAGACAAGATTTGAAACATTAGTAGCAGACGACTTTTAAACATATTGTGGGGAAAACGAGAAACTATTCAGAATGAGCAATTTATCTTGATCCAGCAGCGTTTTCAACTCTGTATTAAAATTAAAACTTTAAATATTTTCGATGTTTAGTTCATTTCCTCTGACTGTTTCTGAATGTTGCATTTCAGATAAATGTTTAAGAAAAGAAGCTCCATTAGGCGCCATTAACAAGGAGTAATGGTGTAGAATGTCCGTACAAATCCGTGATCTCTCGAGACCATTTGGTTTGACACTTCCCAGCATACAACGAACTACAACACACGGCTTTGAAAATGTCTTGGCAAAATATGGAAAAATTGAATGAACAAAGTATAATTATTCAAGAAAGTTAAAAACATTGTGGCGAAAGAAGAAATTGCTCTAGATAATTGATTTCCACTTTTGCGGCAATGTTTTCCTGTTAAAAATCGTCTACTCGTGATGCGTCGAATTTCGTGATAATCGATACTTGATAAACGACCTGATAAGATGTTGGCATTTTAAATTAAAGTAGGAAAAATGCACTTATTAAGTATTAGAACGAACAGTTTAAAATCAAAGCACTGCAGTGCTGACGGCCTGGGGGCTGCTGGAAGGTTGGAGAAGTAGGGGAAATGTGAAAGGAAATTACAATTGCAGCTTATGTTTATGTTTGTATTGTCAAGAAGTTGAAAGAGCATGTCAACAATAGTAAATTTTATTTAACTGCCAATTTAAAAACAGAAGGACCTTGTTGGCACTATAGCGCTCACCTGAGTGCAAGGGCTCACAAGTATACACATTTAAGACATGAAGAATCAAAGGGAAATTTGACAGCAGGTTTAGGCAGAATATTTTGAAGTTTCTGCATTTTTATATTAAGAAATATGTCAATGTTAAATCACATTCCATCAACTTGAAATAGTTCTCTAAACCATGTACTGGACTGGGAGAAAGTGTTTGAAATATGCAAAACTCATCAAGACAATTATTCTGAAAAATATTCAAAATGCAACATCCAGTGTGTTATCAAGATTTTCCTTCATTTGGCCTAGTGACCTATTTTTGTTTACCCGATATGACCCTTATTCGAACATGGACTAGATATCATTAAGATAAACATTCAATATGTATGATGCCCGACCGGGTCGGGGTGTCGTCGGGTGGGGGGAGTCGGGCACGGGCCCTATGGGCCCCCGCTAAATCCGCCACTACATTTGCCACGCTTTTTCTGTTTACCATTAATGTTTCGACGCACGGGCCCTACGGCCCCCGCTGAATCCGCCACTGTATATTTCACATGACTTCTTTCGTGGAGTGGGGGAGTCGGGCATGGGCCCTATGGGCCCCCGCTAAATCCGCCACTACATTTGTCACCCTTTTTTTTTTGTTTACCATTACTTTTTCGACGCACGGGTCCTACGGCCCCCCGGTTAATCCGCCACTGTATATTGCACGCGACTTCTTTGTTTGTTTCTGTTCCTCTTCGCATATGTTAATAATGTTAACAAGCGTCAATATTTGACCTGTCGGCGCAGTAATTTCTAAAACATTTCTTAAACTTATATTGGAGTACTCACGCCTTAAGTTCTTCACTGATGTTCCACCAACATTAAAATGATATTTATGGGGAAGATCCTAACCTTTTAAATGCAGTTTTGTTGAATCCATGATGAACTATTTTTCTCGCGCAGGTTTCCGTGCGTTGTTTGGTGCTAACAGCAATTGGCTGCCAACTCCGAAAAAAATGGTATTACTACTATGACCAGGGGCTAAAGCCCCAGGCCAAAAACTACCGCGTTCGGTACATGAAAGCTTATGAGATCATCAAAACATCAGGAAGTCACGATGGATGATATAAATGAGCTGTCTCGCAAGAAAACCAACATTATGGCTTCTGCGTAATGTGTCGACCCAGATCAGCGTGCGCAGTCCACGCTTAGTGATCCGGGCCGACACATTCCGTCTCTGGGAGATAGAGGTATACAGTAATGATTCCTGAAACAGACGATCCACGGGAGATTAACAGTGTCTATCCCGGGTAAGCCTGCGCGGGTCGATACTTTACGCAGAGTCCACAATGTTGATTTTCTCGCGAAACGGCTCTTTTTTTTGCTTTAATTTAGACGTTAGATAAGTTGTCCTTTAAGACAAATGTTCATTTTGAACGCTGATCACGCTTTGCGCCTTCAACTTGTGTCATCATCGTTCTGATCAATTATTACAAACTTATATCGTAAAAAGATATTCAAAAATAGAAATTAGTATAAGACACATATTTTATAATTCAACTAGACACCTGTTTATCTTAAAGAATTGTTCTGATTTGATATGTCTCACTAAGATATGTTATCAGTGATTGTATATACGTGAGTCTACAGAATTTGTCCAGTCTACTTGAAAATATTAAAGCCGACGTTTATTGTAAGCCGGGTTAATATCAAGGTCACTAGGCCAAATTGTAGGACTATCTTGTTAATACAAAGTGAAATTCATCTTCAACAACATGCAGTCTCTGCCATGAAAAATATTTCAAAATCTCAAACAATAATCAATATTTTGGTGTCTACCATTTTCTGCATTTAAATAATAACTAGAACATCTAAAATGTGACAATATGCGACAATGAAATATGAAATATCCTTGGAAAGATCCATTTCTACATTAAATAGAGATTTAATGTATTATGACTCAGGTGAATCTCTGATCTTTTACTGAACATTTTGGAGAGAGCAATCTAAAAGTCGTTGCTTAAGGCACATCACAATTAAATACAACTTCCACCACTGTCATTTATCTACACGTATCCAAAACTATTCTCATATAACAAATGGGCAATTTTAGATGCGTTTGTCTTTCTGCCATTTTCATCTAGCCTTCGAAGCATGTGGTAGCTGGGGTACACTGTGTCATATATGTATCAACCGCATTCACTTAAAGCAAAAAAATCGGCGGTATTTTGATAAGGACAACAGATGGTTTGCAGAAATCAATGCGATTTTTTTTCTATAGCGTGACTATATTCCAACCCCTAAATATCGGAACAGCGACTAGGTTTAACCATAGAATCAAATCATTTAAACGCATCTTTCCAATTGAAATATCCAAATTTGTTCTGCGATCTATATATGCTAAAACTATATTTTTTAGCTTGATTTGCTTGGTTTGATTTACTTGTTGTTAATTAAAGCCGATAAATTAACATGGTACCTAAATATTTATAATATAGTACAGTTTCAACTCCATTGCTATTCGTTATTTTTGAAAGATACCAACATTTCGGAAAACTGTCATTTAAAGTCGCGTATTGAAGTAAAAGTTTTATTTTTGTGAAAGTTAAGCATTATGTCCTTACTCCTTTTTTTTCAAAAGAAACAAAATGATATTGCCGTCTCCTTTAGCTTTTACGTTCACACATTAGGTTACGATGTAAAAGCCTTCTTTTTTAAGTACTGCATATATAACGCTTTATCTATTTCCATTGTACGCTTTTTTTTAATCTTTTTTCGCATTTAGTTCGATAGAGTACCACATCTGACATTTATAATCTCCAGTTGAGCCGTTCCGTGAGAAAACCAACATTATGGACTCTACGTAATTCATCGACCCAGATCAGATTAGCAGTCCGCACAAGCTAATCCGGGCCGAAACTTTCCGTCTCAAGGGGGTAGAGGTATAGAATAATGATTCCTGAAACAGAAAAGTGTCTGCCCGGGTTAGCCTACGCGGCATGCTTAGGCTGATCAGAGTCGATGTTGGTCGATAGAAATTGGTATATTTTCTCTGTATTCTATCTTAAAAGTTATACATGGTATACAATAAACAGGGTAGTAGCTCCCTTTAGGCACTGTAGGCACGTGCCTACACATTTTTTCTAAAAAATTCCCCAAAATGCACCTACGTCGTTACACATCTGCGTAATGTATCGACCAGATCAGCCTGCGCTGTCCGCGCAGACTGTTCCGGCCGACACATTCCGTCTACGGGGGGATAGATAGAGTAGTGATTCCTAAAACAAAAAATCCACAGGAGGCGAAAAGTGTACGAGTACGCCTGTGTGGCATGCTTAGGCTGATCCGGGTCGATACTTTACGCAGAGTCCACAATGTTGATTTTCTCACGAGACGGCCTACACATTGATTATTGCCAATCTACGCCCCTGATAAAAGAAAATTAGGTTGCGGTACAGGTTTTAGTATTGTACTATGCGGGGCGAAGAGAAATGATATCTCGCGAGACCGAAGGTCGAGAGAGATGTCTTATTGTCCACGCCCCTGAGTAGACAATAATAACACCTGTATCGCTACTGCAACATAATATTCCCAATTTAGCACATGTTTATTTAACATTGTTCTCAATTTCAAATAGCCATATACACAACTATTAAGATAATGAAGCGTACTGTTTTGGTGATTTTCCCGGGCGAATTAAAAATTGTTTCCTGAAGTAAAATGTCACATCGAGAATTCTTTCGGTTTCTGGATTTCGAACTAAAGGCATTTTCCGCATCAGTGGACTTCTGTATAAACTCGGGTTTATTGGTTTGAAACTTTAATAAGAACGTATGTCAGCGACGACATATTAACCCTTTTACAAATACAGATGCTTTTCGACGCCTCTGCAGCAGAAGACATTTTTTTTAACTGTCAATTAACAGCCCGTTTATTTATTTTTATCATATATTAGTTAACACAATTCACAGTAACTATAAACATTTTTCGAAGAAAATGAAACGAAGGATATTTTCCTATGTACTATTTTACCAGCGATTCCAACAAGATATTCTACTTCTGCTACAGAATCGAAAAGTTGTTTACTTCAGGTGAAAGGTATAAATATACTATCGTAATATCCTCGCTATAATATCAATCTAGTAGATAACGAAAACGTAGCTTTACTTGCAAACAAGATTTTGTGACACGAGTTCCTATAGATAAACCAACATTAGAGTATTTGTGACACGAGTATCTATAGATAAACCAACATTCGAGTATGTGTGACACGAGTACCTACATATAAACCAACATTCGAGTATGTGTGACACGAGAACCTATATATAAACCAACATTAGATTGTGTGTGACACGAGTACTTACAGATAAACCAACATTACAGAATTTGTGACACGAGTACCTACATGTAAACCAACATTACAGTATTTGTGACACGAGTACCTATATATAAACCAACATTACAGTATGTGTGACACGAGTACCTACAGATAAACCAACATTACAGTATGTGTGACACGATTACCTATATATAAACCAACATTACAGTATGTGTGACACGAGTACCTACAGATAAAACAACATTAGATTATGTGTGACACGAGTACCTATATATAAACCAACATAAGATTATGTTTGACACGAGTACCTATAGATAAACCAACATTAGAGGTTGTGTGGCTAAAGTACCTATAGATTAACCAATATTAGAGTATGTGTGACACGAGTACCTATAGATAAACCATTATAATAGTATGTGTGAAACGAGTACCTACATATAAACTAACATACGAGTATTTGTGATATGATTACCTATAGATAAACCAACATTAGAGTGCTTGTGACATGATAACCTATATATAAACCATTATTTGAGAAGTTGTGAGACGAGAGTGACTACAGATAAACCAACATACGAGTATGTGTGACACGAGAACCTATATATAAACCAACATTAGAGTATGTGTGACACGAGTACTTACATATAAGCCAACATTATAGTATTTGTGACACGAGAACCTATATATAAACCAACATAAGAGTATGTGTGACACGAGTACCTACATATAAGCCAACATTAGAGTATTTGTGACACGAGTACCTACATATAAGCCAACATTAGAGTATGTGTGACACGAGTACCTATATATAAACCAACATTAGAGTATGTGTGACACGAGTACCTACAGATAAAACAACATTAGCGCATTTGTGACACGAGTACCTACATATAAGCCAACATTAGAGTATGTGTGACACGAGTACCTAAATATAAACCAACATAAGAGTATGTGTGACACGAGAACCTATAGATAAACCAACATTCGAGTAATTTGTGTCACGATTACCTATATATAAACCAACATTAGAGTATTTGTGTCACGAGTACCTGTAGATAAACCAACGTTAGAGTATGTGTGACACGAGAACCTATATATGAACATTATTAAAGTATGTGTGACACGAGTTCCTACAGATAAACCAACATACGAGTATGTGTCACACGAGTACCTATATATAAACCAACATTAGAGTATTTGTGACACGAGTACCTATATATAAACCAACATTAGAGTATTTGTGACACGAGTAACCACATATAAACCAACTTTAGAGTATGTGTGACGCGAGAACTTATATATAAACCATTATTAGGGTATGTTTGACATGAGTACCTACAGAGCAACCAACATAAGAGCATTTGTGACACGAGAAACTACAGATAAACCAATATTAGAGTATTTGTGACGCGAGTATCTATATATAAACCAACATAAAAGTATTTGTGACACAAGTACCTATAGATAAACCAACATTAGAGTATTTATGACTAGAGTAACCACAGATAAACCAACATTAGAGTATGTGTGACACGAGAATTTATATATAAACCATTATTAGAGTATGTGTGATATGAGTACCTACATATTACCTACATAAGAGCATTTGTGACACAAGTAACTATAGATAAACCAACATTAGAGTATTTGTGACGCGAGTATCTATATATAAACCAACATTAGAGTATTTGTGACACGATTACGTATAAATAAACCAACATTAGAGTATGTGTGACACGAGTCCATATTGATAAACGTGAACAGTTTGTTCTATAGTTAGCGTATTGAAAGTATCCGTGTATGAATATCGTCGGTTTATATCGAGATCAGGTTATAAATGCACAGCGTGATCTAGGTTTACAATGGATGCAAATATCAAATGTTAAGAACTTTTCTAGAGCAACTTATCTAAAGGATGAGTAAGATCGAAAAGGATATTAAAAGTATGCCTCCTGATAAAATTGGTATTACGTTTAAATCTTTTTTTGGACATTCAGCAGAAGACGAGTTTAAAAATATCTATACAACATATGAAGAATATCCGTAAATTCACGAATATCGATTGAATAGAGTTAAAAACAATGTGGCAAAATGAGAAATTGCTCATTATTACAAATATCTCCTTTGGCCAAAATGTTTTCAAAAACCGTATGCATGTGGAAAAGGATTTATACTCTCTATGATAGGTTCTCATACGACATGGAGCTAAATCAAAAGACGGTTTTATTAATATTAAATAGTGCATCGTTTTAACTTTTCACTATATGAAACAGTTATGTTATGTTACCCTTTCCCATATAAACCAAAATCGGCAGCACGGCTTTTAAAATACCTTGTCAAAAAGATGAAAGTATAATATTTCTAATAATATTTTTAAAAGTCGTCAGCTGCAGAGGCAGCAGGAAGTGTCTGTATGTGGGAAAGGGTTAATGGAACACAATCCATAAGATGACTTACAGTCTACTTGACAGCAGAAACAATGATATTGTTCATCGCTGCATAAAATACAATTTAAAAAATATAAAACGGATACTTATAACAAACAATGAAGATATATCGTATAAGCCACGTATAACGATTTCGGGCGAGCTCCTGTAGATCAGTCGGTAACGACGCGGGCTGTCAATCCAGGGGTTATAAGTTCTAACCCCAGTTCGGCAAGCATTCTTTCCGACGTTTGACAAAAGTCACAGTGACAACCATCATTCGTCTTCCAACAATTGGTAAAAGTGTATGAGGAAAAGTAGCCAGTTGCTTGAAAAGTCAGTTGTGTGGAGTACTGGTGTGAGAAAGCCAGGAAACACATTAGTAGGTGAACTGGCCGCCGTGATAAAACTGCGTTAAACCTCAATCAATTAAACAATCTACCGATTTGTATCTGATTGCGTGTAAATGTACGTACAATGAAGAACCATGCGTGCCTTCAGTAATACATGTACATGCAATTTAGTACTAGATGCATCTAGATTCATCTTTAAAGAAACAAAAACTAGAACAGACCCGCAAGTCGCTAGACGCGGTTGATATTAAATAGTTGTTAACACAAAGTACTGTGCAAGAATGCTTTCAAGAATGGTCTTACAATTTGTGCATTTGTTTATCTAGGTTTTACGCCGTTTTCAACATTATTTCAGTTATATCACGGCGATAATTCACATATTCATGACCCCTGGGTAAAAACAAACAGTACTAGGCTAGAACATGTGCCCAACCCAAGGGCACTCCACCATGACCGTCGTACCGCGACTAGGGATCGAACCTGGGAAGCCAAGTTTCAATCCCCAGACGCTTACCACTCGACTACGGCGAATTCCTAATGCGTTCAACAAATACTACGAAAGCGCACTTCGTTCCAGTGAAATACATTCATCTGTTTTTACACTGATTCATAATGGGTGCTCGCTAAACGTGCCTCTATTTTAATGTTCATTGAATACAACGCAGATTTGTTTTCGGAATCCGCCGTCGGGTATTTTGAACCGGGCGTCCTAGCTTCGATTTCCATTCGTGGTGGTCATGGCGGAGTGCTTTTGGGCAAGGCAAATATCATAGCATAGCTCTGGTTTACCTAGGGGTCATCACAAACTGAATTGGTGCCATGATATGACTGAAATATTGTTTATAATGGCGTAAAACCACAATAACACAAACAAACGAACTGAACAGAACTCGTGCTGAAAAGTGCAAATTAGCATGCTGAAAGTGGACACTTCCGTCTGACCTTGTATCGGCCGTAATTAGGAACACAGTTTATATCTAAATGTATGTGAGCTTACGATCCTGGCTGCACGTTTACCCTATTATACTCCTAGAATAAACACCGGGGATGGAGGCAAGGTCGTGGATTTAAGGTCGTGGTGGATCGTTATTTGATTTTAAAAGCTTAACCCTTTTCCACATACATACGTTTACTAACGCCTCTGTAGTAGACGACCTATGAAAACATTGTGATGAATTTACATTTTTTACCCACATGTTCCTGGAAGCAACATGTTTATACAGTTACAAATAGTTAAGGGACGTGAGAAATGTTTCATTTTCGCATAATATTCTGAAATGTCGTCTGCTACAGTGGGTTAAGCCACATACAGACAACAGACATACATTTGGGCATAACATCACTCGTGACATTTGGAAAGTGGAAAGTGACATGGAAAATTAGCACTTAAGCTCCCATTAACGTTATGAGTTAAAGTAAGTGTAAAGCTCAACACTTTGGGCAAGCCCCCGACCGACCTCTACCTTGAAACCTTTTATTTGTAACAGTGTATGATTTGTATCCGATATAACTAAAGTGTGCAGCAGGCGGCTTTGATAACATGTGAGCTGAAATATGAAAAATCTCTAAAAGTGAACATGATGATTTTATCAACTAGAAATTGCTAGCATTGTGGCAAAATATGATTTTTTTTTCTATCGATCCCCGACTGGGTCATTCCAAAGACTTAATAAATGGTAATTGTAAAGCTGACGTCCTTGGCGCTCATGATTGTAGAGTAAGCATTACGACAGACTGGCTGGTGATAGGTTGAATGGACAAGTAATACTGGTAACTTACCCTGGGAACGTCATGATATAACTGATAAAGAATTGAAAGCAGCGTAAAATGCCAAACAATAAATCAATCAATCTGTACTATTGGTGATCAGCGGATGCGTAGTGTCTTCGCTGGTCGCACAGTCACGAAGATAAACTGTCGATGAACAAGGAAAAGTTAACCTCATGTGGAAGTAAATGCAAGCTGATATTGATATTCGATGGGCGCAAAGTATCAGAGATGGATTTTGCAATGCCCTGATTCAATAATAACATATTACGACGTTTCTTTATGGTATTTCTATAGCAGTTTTATCAGTTTCGGGGGAAATTGGGTAATACCTAGACAGACTGGACTCTCAAGCTCAACACTGGGACAACTAATACTAAAAGTTATTAGTTGTCCCAGCTCAACACAACATCATATCAAACAACAATAAGTAACATTTCTATGTTCAAACAATTAAACAGCATTTATTGTAGGATGCTGCCGCAACATATAGTCTTTATATTCTAGTTTACGTATGTCCTTTATCAACTTTGGATTACCTGTCTTGTAGAACTTAAAACGTCATTTACGAACAATTTTAGACCGGGACCAGCTTGAATATTCGTCTAGTTTAATCTTGGTCTCCATATGTCGTCATTTCTTTTGATAATTCTCAGCCTTCACTTCTCCATATCCATGTGAGAACATGTTAATAATGAAGGATTATGGAACTAGATGCAGCATTCAGCATTATAAAATGACAAAAGCGTAGAGATATTCAAAGTGTCGCAAAGACAATGTCAATTTATGCTAGTTTGAATGCGTTCAATTTACAAATTAAAAAAAATGTGTCTGTGGAATTCTAGAGGGAGACCACTTTGAGAAAGTTTGTAATCGAAATGCGTTATTTATCCTTTGATAACAAACACTGACATTTATGAAAACCCGAAAATAGGTCATTTCATTAGCTTTTTTTGATTTGCCTTTTAAAACACAAATCGCCGATTCAATAAAAATTACAACAAAAACAAAATATGTTATAAAATGTTCTTGTTATGTATCTAAAATATTGAAGTGCTCAAACGTCGTAACATCACCTTGGTTATACTCGTTAGCTCACGGATGTCGTAATATCACATGAGATGTACATGTAAACACAATTTTGAGCCCGGACGTCGTTATATCACCTCGGCTATACTCGTAAATTCAATTTTGAGTCAGGACGTCATAATATCACCTCGGTTATACCCGTAAGCTCAATTTTGAGTCCGGACGTCGTAATATTACCTCGGTTTTACTCGTAAGCTCAATTTTTTAAAAATCCTGACATCGTAATATCGACTCGGCTATACTCGTACACTCAAGTTTGAGTCCGGACGTCGTAATATCACCTACGTCATACTCGTAAACTCAATTTTGAGCCCGGACGTCGTGATATCACATCGGTTATACTCTTTAACACAATTTCGAGCCCGGCCGTCGTAATTTCACATAAGCAGACGTCGTAATATCACTTGGGATGTATTTGTGAACTAAATTTAAGTCCGGACGTCGTAATATCATCTAAGCAATACTAGTGAACTTAATGTTGAGCCCGGACGTCGTTATATCACCTCGGTTATACTCTTAAGCACAATTTTGAGCCCGGACGTCGGTCGTCAATATACCCAAATTATGGGTAATAAATCGATGGCTGGAAGATGATGCAGATTGTAAATAGTTCGAAAGTCGCGGAATGTCATGGAAATGTTTTAATCATCAATCTTATTTGCGATAATTATAGTAAAGCTAATATTGAGAATTTCATTTTTCGCAAACAGCTAGGTTCGGACCTGGCATAAACTCAGAATATAATTTAAAGGGTGCAATCTATTTTCCATTAGAATGGTTCTAAGACTAATTATATGACATGATGTCAACGCATGACCATTTTATTTCCAGCAATTTTACTGTTGAATTCGGGACACCATCCTAAATTCAAGAATATTTTGTACGGTTACCATTGAATAACTTGACAATTTCTAGACAAAAAAAAAACATGCCATAGTTTTGAAATAGCCTTCTTTAAACTTAAATTAGATATATTTTATATCGATTGCGAAATCACGTTCGCTATTTGCTTCCTGGAGACTTATCCAGTACTTTCGCCGTTTGTGTGGAAAATCAATAATGACAGACGCTGCTCATCAATGGAATTCGAACCCGGGTCCTTTGATACGAGAGGCCGATGCTCTACCACTGCACCTCTGACTTCCACTGTGCGTCGTAAATGGTTGGCAGATTGCTACGTGTGTGCATACAGACTGAGATGTTCCCCCTTCAGTGTCGGTCATGAGAGATTGCGTCATTGAATGCAAAAAAAGAATTGCAACAAAACAACGAATTCTCCCTAGAACAAAGATAAACATCAGCTCTGTCATAGTTTGTACTCAAATTGTCCCCGCAAGTCACGTTGTGTTCATATTTTACGACGTCTGAGATGAAAGGGAAATAGCAAGTATGTCTGGAGGTCAAATATGCTAGGTAAAACATTGCAGATGGCAGGGTTGGGTCAGGCTAAACAGGGGTTAAGTTGCACAAGCGAACAATAACGACTGTAGAGAACGTGAAGCGTTCGTTGTTCGTTTACAGGTCAAAATGCCGTCGTTTTAATTTTTGATTTAGTATAAACCCCTTTAAAACTTGATGTAATGCCGTTATGTTGATAAAAAGAACACATCTTTTTTGAGACACGACATGTAGTTTTGAGTCACCTTTGCACAGTTTACTTCCCGAACCCTATTCATTTTACCAGGCACCAGATATCAACAACCGTGAGCGCCAAAGAGGGCAGCCATTACTAGAAGTATTTTGTATGACCCGGCCGGGGATCGATCGCATTACCTCCAGACTCCCGAGACGGACGTTCTACCACTTCACCAACGTGACATTAGAAGAAGTAGTGATAGCAGTAGTAGTAGAAGAAGTAGTAGTAGTAGTAATAGTAGTAGTAGTAGTAGTAGTAGTAGTAGTAGTAGTAGTAATGGTAGTAGTAAAAGTAGGAGTAGTAGTAGTAAAAGTAGAAGTAGTAGTAGTAGTAGTAGTAGTTTTAGTTGTTAGTAGTAGTAGTAGTAGTAGTAGTAGTAGTAGTAGTAGTAGTAGTAGTAGAAGTAGAAGTAGTTTTAGTAGAAGTAGACGTAGAAGTAGAAGTATTAGTAGTAGTAGTAGTTATAATAGTAGAAGTAGTAGTAGTAGTAGTAGTAGTAGTAGTAGTAGTAGTAGAAGAAGTAGAACAAGAAATATGTGAGCTACTGCTCACTAGTGATACCCCCGCTCATGTTTTGAAAGACATATGTGATGGTGGGGTAAAGGGCCATAACTCCGTGAAAAATCATCCAACCGGAACGCAAACACGATATGCGCATCTACACTTGGTGGTGATCCTTCCTATGAAGTTTCATAAAATTCCAAAAAGCTGTTGCAGAGAAATAGCCCGGAAATGAATTTAGTCATACATAGCCTGATGGTGGAGTAAAGGGCCATAACTCCGTGAAAAATAATCCAACCGGAACGCAAACACGATATGCGCATCTACACTTGGTGGTGATCCTTCCTATGAAGTTTCATAAAATTCCAAAAAGCGGTTGCAGAGAAATAGCCCGGAAATGAATTTAGTCATACATAGCCTGATGGTGGGGTAAAGGGCCATAACTCCGTGAAAAATAATCCAACCGGAACGCAAACACGATATGCGCATCTACACTTGGTGGTGATCCTTCCTATGAAGTTTCATCAAATTCCAAAAAGCGGTTGCAGAGAAATAGCCCGGAAATGAATTTAGCCATACATAGGGGTAAAGGGCCATAACTCCGTGAAAAATAATCCAACCGGAACGCAAACACGATATGCGCATCTACACTTGGTGGTGATCCTTCCTATGAAGTTTCATCAAATTCCAAAAAGCAGTTGCAGAGAAATAGCCCGGAAATGAATTTAGTCATACATAGGGGTAAAGGGCCATAACTCCGTGAAAAATAATCCAACCGGAACGCAAACACGATATGCGCATCTACACTTGGTGGTGATCCTTCCTATGAAGTTTCATCAAATTCCAAAAAGCGGTTGCAGAGAAATAGCCCGGAAATGAATTTAGTCATACATAGGGGTAAAGGGCCATAACTCCGTGAAAAATAATCCAACCGGAACGCAAACACGATATGCGCATCTACACTTGGTGGTGATCCTTCCTATGAAGTTTCATTAAATTCCAAAAAGCGGTTGCAGAGAAATAGCCCGGAAACGAAAGTGTTACGGATGGATGGACGGACGGAAGGACGGAAGGACGGAAGGACGGAAGGACGGAAGGACGGAAGGACGGAAGGACGGACATGGGTAAAACAGTATACCCCCCCTTTCCTTCGGAACCGGGGGTATAATTAGAAGTAGTAGTAGTTGTTATAATAGTAGACGTAATAGTAGTAATAGTCGTAGTGGTAGTTGTAGTAGTAGTGGTAGTAGTAGAAGTAGAAGTAGAAGTAGTTTTAGTAGAAGTAGAAGTAGAAGTAGAAGTAGAAGTAGTAGTAGTAGTAGCAGCAGTAGCAGTAGTAGTAGTAGTAGTAGTAGTAGTAGTAGTAGTAGTAGTAGTAGTAGTAGTAGTAGTAGTAGAAGAAGTAGTAGTACTAGTAGTAGTAGTAGTAGTAGTAGTAGTAGTAGTAGTAGTAGTAGTAGTAGTAGTAATAGTAGTAGTAGTAGAAGTAGTAGTAGTAGTAATAGAAGTAGTATTAGTTGTAGAAGTAGTAGTAGTAGTAGTAGTAGTAGTAGTAGTAGTAGAAGAAGAAGTAGAAGTAGAAGTATTAGTAGTAGTTGAATTAGTAGTAGTACTTGAAGATTTCATTTTTTAATGGTCAGCTTTATCGTCAATGAACAATTCAATTACTTGAATGTAAAACAAGAACAACCTCTGCCCACGCGGATACTATTGTCGTACATATGAATTATGTCCAGTGATATCATATTTTTTTTGGTTTTAAGGACACGAAGCTGAAAAGATCTAAAGGGAATAACGACATTTAACGACTTTTCCGAAATTTTCTGAAAATGCGGACATCGAAATAAGAGTCGACCCGTTTCCCACATGCAGACCAAATATCTCTCATCTGCAGCAGAATACTTTAAAGTGGGGGAAATGTTATAATGAGCACTTTCACTTTTAGCCATAATTATTTCAACTTTATTCGATTATCATATTTTCAAAATGTTTCACAGTTGTTTTCAAAATCGTCTGCTGAAGATACGTCGTATTTGGAAGAAGAACATAAGGTAACAGAAATTATCCTGAAGCAACTAGTTGTTTATTTTATATATTATCCATTGTACCTAACATATGTTGTTTTCACATTAGATATATGACATATTACGATTTAGGCTACAATTAACATCAAAATCGTAGTAAGCATGTTACGGTCAAGCGGTGAGATATATCAGCAAAATAAAGCGCTTCATCTCAATCTGTGCTACGGTAAAAAGGTTCAAGTTGGTATTTCTGAACAGTTTAGGTTCAGATTATCTTGTCCACTTGCTCAGTCTTAACATAATCTACAACAATTGACAGAAGCTTTTAACCATCTCATGTAATATGTGAACAATGTAGATCTTGAGCAGACCGTGTGGATGCACAGACTGAGCTGAATATATACTGTTCACCATATCCATCTCAAACCGTTTCCCATGCACGGGCTCAAATAGAATCTAAAATGTTTATTCCTTTTAAATTGGATGTGAGCTGTATCATCACCAATTAATTTTATAATCCTAAAATGTGCCTACACTTCGCCGAAACCCCTCATAATTAACTTTTGAGCCATTGTGGAAATTCTTCGTTAAGTATCGAACCGGATCAGCCTAACCATACCGCACAGACTTACCCTGGTAGACACTTTTCGCCATCTGTGGATTTTCTGTTTCAGGAATCATTACTCTATACCACTATCCCCTGAGACGGAATGTGTTGGCCCGGATTAGCCTGCGCGGACTGCGCAGGCTTATCTGGGTCGAAACATTATGCAGAGATTCTCGTGGAATGGCTCATTTCAAGAGCGGGGAGTCCTATAAACAAAAGCAATTTCCAAGATGAGTCCAAAGCATTGTTCAGCACTCTATAGACAAACGAAGAAAAACATGTCATTTATAATGTATACACATAGACAGGTTTGTCGCCAACGCGTTAAATGTTCTTGACAGTTCTACTAACCCAGGTGACAACTTAAACAAACAATCGTAATCTCACTGTTTCATCCCTGCTGTTGGTCCCTCTGGGAGCGTTTGAAAGAGGGTTAAGAGATTAAAGAATGTTCGTTGTTACGATTTATACCTTCAGTCATTCGATTTGGGAGGTTAGTTGTATATACGTACAGTGAACACTCATTCAAGAGCAAGAATCGTCTTAGTCCACACTCATACTAATGAAATAATTTCTAGTAACTTTTTATAACTGGACTAGATTTGGTAAATCCGTTTGGCAATCAAAAGAGGGTAAATCAAAATGATCTTGATTATTTTTTAAACATTTATTGTTTTTCCTGTTTTGACCATTTATCCACTATATGAAAAACAGATGTGTTAAATGTGTGTGGTATGCTGTGGTATGCTGGGCATATGAAATGAGCCGTTTCACGACAAAACCATCATTGTGTGCGTAAAGTATCGACCCAGATCAGCCTAAGCATGTCGCGCAGGCTAACTCGGACAGACACTTTTCGCCTCCTGTGGATTTTCTGTTTCAGGAATCATTACTTTTTACCTCTATCCACCTGAGACTGAATGCATCGGCCGGGATGAGCCTGCGCGGTTTGCGCAGGCTGGTCTGGATTGATACATTACGCAGAGTCCATAATCTTGGTTTTACTCGTGGAACGGCTTAAATATCCATCACACTACGTGTCCGAGCTGTATCTTCCACATTCTTGAATGGAGTTTGATATTACTTACAATACTCCATTACTTTACATTAGAGTAAATGTGACGCGAGTACCTATATATAAACCAACATAATACTATTTGCGACACGAGTACCTATATATAAACCAACATTAGAGTATTTGTGACACGAATTCCCATATATAAACCAACATAAAAGTATTTGTGACACGAGTACCTATATATAAACCAACATTAGAGTATGTGTGACACGAGTACCTACAGATAAAACAACATTATATTATTTGTGACACGAGTACCGATATATAAAAAAACATTAGAGTATTTGTGACACGAGTACCTATATATATAAACCAACATTAGAGTATGTGTGACACGATAACCTATAGATAAACCAACATTATAGTATTTTGTGTCACAATTACCTATATATAAACAAACATTAGAGTATTTTTGTCACGATTACCTATAGATAAACCAACATTATAGTATGTGTGACACGAGAACCTATATATAAACCATTATTAGAGTATGTGCGACATGAGTACCTACAGATAAACCAACATACGAGTATGTGTGACACGAGTACCTATATATAAACAAACATACGAGTATTTGTGACACGAGTACTTATAAATAAACCAACATTAGAGTATTTGTGACGCGAGTACCTATAGATAAACCAACATTAGAGTATTTGTCACACGAGTACCTATATATAAACAAACATACGAGTATTTGTGACACGAGTACCTATAAATAAACCAAGAATAGAGTATTTGTGACACGAATTCCCATATATAAACCAACATAAAAGTATTTGTGACACGAGTACCTATATATAAACCAACGTTAGAGTAAGTGTGACACGAGTACCTACCGATAAAACAACATTAGAGTATTTGTGACACGAGTACCTATATATAAACCAACATTAGAGTATGTGTGACACGAGTACCTACATATAAAACAACATCAGAGTATTTGTGACACGAGTAGCTAAATATAAACCAACATTACAGTATTTGTGACACGAGTACCTACAGATAAACCAACATTACAGTATGTGTGACACGAGTACCTATATATAAACCAACATTAGAGTATTTGTGACACTAATACTCTAATGTTGGTTTATTTATAGGTACTCGTGTCACAAATGCTCGTATGTTTGTTATATATTAAAAGTAGTATGCCTCCTGATAAAATTGGTATTACGTTTAAACTTTTTTGGACATTCAGTAGAAGACGAGTTTAAAAAAATCTATGCAACATATGGAGAATATCCGTAAATTCACGAATATCGATTGAATAGAGTTAAAAACAATGTGGCAAAATGAGAAATTGCTCATTATTACCAATATCTCCTTTGGCCAAAATGTTTTCAAAAACCGTATGCATGTGGAAAAGGATTTATACTATCTATGATAGGTTCTCATACGACATGGAGCTAAATCAAAAGACGGTTTTATTAATATTAAATAGTGCATCGTTTTAACTTTTCACTATATGAAACAGTTATTTTAATTTACCCTTTCCAATATCGGTCCTACTAAATACTGCAAGGACTACAAGGACTACAAGGACTACAAGGACTACAAGGACTACAAGGACTACAAGGACTACGACTACAAGGACTACAAGGACTACAAGGACTACACGGACTACAATGACATGCAAGGACGGCTGTAGTATGACAAGGACAGATTACCCTGTAGAGTGTAGGTACAGATCACCCTGTATGGTGTAGGTGGAGATCACCCTGTATGGTGTGGGTGCAGATCACCCTGTAGAGTGTAGATACAGACCACCCTGTAGTGTGTAGATGCAGAAAATAAAATACAAGGACTACAAGGACATGCAAGGACGGCTGTAGTATGACAAGGACAGATTACCCTGTAGAGTGTAGGTACATATCACCCTGTATAGTGTATGTGGAGATCACCCTGTATGGTGTGGGTGCAGATCACCCTGTAGAGTGTAGGTGCAGACCACCCTGTAGAGTGTAGATGCAGATTACCCTGTAGAGTGTCCTTGTAGTCCTTGTATTTTATTTTCTGCATCTACACTCTACGGGGTGGTCTGTACCTACACTATACAGGATGATCTGCACCCACACAATACAGGGTGATCTCCACATACACCATACAGGGTGATCTGTACCACCCTGTAGAGTGTAGATGCAGATTACCCTGTAGAGTGTCCTTGTAGTCCTTGTATTTTATTTTCTGCATCTACACTCTATAGGGTGGTCTGTACCTACACTCTACAGGGTGATCTGCACCCACACCATACAGGGTGATCTCCACCTACACCATACAGGGTGATATGTACCTACACTCTACAGGGTAATCTGCCCTTGTCATACTACAGCCGTCCTTGCATGTCCGTGTAGTCCTTTAAGTCCTTGTAGTCCTTGAAGTATTTAGTAGGACCCTCCAATATAAACCATATCGGCAGCAGACGGCCTTGAAAATACCTTGTCAAAAAGATAAACGTTTAATATTTCTCATAATATTTTCAAAAGTCGTCAGCTGCAGGGGCATCAGAAAGTGTCTCTATGTGGGAAAGGGTTAATGGAACACAATCCATTAGATGAGTTACAGCCTACTTGACAGCAGAAACAATGATATTGTTCATCGAATGTATTGCTGCATAAAATACAATTTGAAAAATATAAAACGGATACTTATAACAAACAATGAAGATATATCGTATTAGCCACGTATAACGATTTTGGCCGAGCTCCTGTAGATCAGTCGGTAACGACGTGGGCTGTCAATCCAGGGTTTATAAGTTCTAACCCCAGTTCGGCAAACATTCTTTCCGACGTTTGACAAAAGTCACAGTGACAACCATCATTCGTCTTCCAATAATTGGTCAAAGTGTATGTGGAAAAGTAGCCAGTTGCTTGGAAAGTCAGTTATGTGGAGTACTGTTGTGAGAAAGCAAGAAAACACATGAGTAGGTGAACTGGCCGCCGTGATATGTCTTTTTCGTTTTGAAATCAATCCAACGATTTTGATCTTATTGCATGTACATATAGTGAAGAATCAGGCGAGCTAAGCCTTCAATTGTGCATGCAATTTAGTACTAGACGCATCTTTTGACAACAAACCTAGAACGGTTGCATCATTAGTTTTGCGCCAATTTATATTTATATGATATTATATAAACTTGTAACGGTGAGTCACGGAGAGTCAAAAAGAGTCAAAACGAAACACAAATCGCTAGACGCGGCTCATATTAAAAACGCAGCAAGCGAAATGGCTATGTAAGTTGTCATCCAATTACTGTCAACGTTTCTGGTGATTGATCGCAAAACCACTGATCAATGTACATACTACTTTAGAGTGTTAATTACCATAAACCGACCGATAAAGACGTTAATGAACGCGTCTGCAGCAGAATACTGTTGATGACATAGTGGAACATTATTAATTTGTTCAAAACCATCACAATGTTTCAACTCTGTCTAAAGGTGTATCTCCGATTTTCCAACTAGTGAGCCATGATTTATATTCCGAAGTTCACTGGCAGAAAGTCCTATTTATCGGCGCTATAGCTTTCGCGATGTCGAGAGAAATATCGGGCAGATTTGACCCGTAAATAATTAAATACCTTGATTAACGAGGCTTTCTGGCACAGGTCTTCCCCGTCCGCCATTTAGTAGTTCCATTTTCTTACACTCAGTTTGGAAATAGTTGTGAACACAAAATACTGTGCAAGAGTGCTATCAAGAATGGTCTAACAATTTGTTTATTTGTTTATTAGGGTTTTACGCCGTTTTCAACATTATTTCAGTTATATCACGGCGATATGTCACATATTCATGATCCCTGGGTTAAACGAAATGTACTAAGCTAGGAAATTTGTCCAACCCAAGGGCACTACACCATGACAGTAGTGCCATGATTGGAGATCGAACCCGGGAAGCCCAGTTTCAAACCCCGACGCTTACCACTCGACTACGGCGAATTCCTAATGCGTTCAACAAATACTACATCGTTCCAGTGAAATACATTCATCTGTTTTTACACTGATTCATAATGGGTGCTCGCTAAACGTGCCTCTATTTCAATGTTCATTGAATACAAGACTGATCTCTTTTCGGAATCCGCCGTGACCGTGTGGTTAGCGTCGGGTAATTTGAATCAGGCGTTCCGGCTTCGATTCCCATTCGTAGCGGTCATGACGGAGTGCCCTTAGGCATGGCAAATATCTTAAGCCTAGTTCTGGTTTACCGAGGGATCATGAAAAAGTGAACTGGTGCCGTGATATCACTGCAATAATGTATAAAACGGCGTAAAACCCCAATTAAACGAACAAACAAACAAATCTGAACTCGTGCAGAAAAGTCCGAATTAGCATGCTGAAAGTGGACACTTCCGTCTGACCTTGTATCGTCCGTAATTAGGAACAAAGTCTTTATCTAAATTTATGTAAGCTTACGATCATGGCTGCACGTTTACCCTAGTATACTCCTAGACTAAACACTGATGATTAAGGGAAGGTCGTGAATTTAAGGTCGTAGTGGATCGTTAATGGATTTTAAAAGCTCAACCCTTTCCCACATACATACGTTTACTAACGCCTCTGTAGCAGACGACCTATGAAAACATTGTGATGAATTAACAATTTTTACCCAGATGTTCCTGAAGGCAACATTTTTATACAGCTACAAACATTTTAGGGACGAGAGAAATGTTTCGTTTTCGCTTACAATTTTGAAAGGTCGTCTGCTACGGTGGCGCAAAGAGCTGTTTTCATAAGGGTTAAGCCACATAAAGTCAACAGACATATATTTGGGCATAACATCAGTCGTGACATTTGGTAAGTGGAAAGTTACATGGAAAATGAGCACTGAAGCTCCATATACTTTATGAGTTAAAGTCAGTGTAAAGGTCAATACTTGAAGCAAGCCAAACACCTCAATCTCTCTAAAAGGAACATTTTATCAACTAGAAATTGCAAACATTGTGGCATAATATGATTTTTGTTTTCTATCTATCCCCGGCCAGGTCATACCAAATACTTAATAAATGGTAGTAATAGCGGACTTCCTTGGCGCTCAGGGTTGTAGGGTAAGCATTACGACAGACTCGCTGGTGTCAGGGTAAATGGACAAGTAGTACTGGTAACTTACCCTAGAAACGCCATGATATAACTGACAAAGAATTGAAAGCGGCGTACAATACCAAACTATAAATCAATCAATCTTTATTATCGGTGATCGGTGAATACGCTGATGAGACTGTGGTTGTGCAGTCTCTTCGCTGGTCGCAAACTCTCTCGAAGATAAACTGTCGATGAACAAGGAAAATTTAACCTCATGTGGAAGTAAGTGCAAGCTTATATTGATATTCGATGGGCGCCAAGTATCAGCGGTGGATTTTGCAATGCCTTGGTTCAATAATAACATATTACGACGTTTCTTTATGGCATTTATATGAGTTTCGGAGGGAATTGGGTAATACCTAGGCAGACTGGACTCTCAAGCTCAACACAACATCACATCAAACAACATTAAGTAAACAATGCTGTGGTCAAACAATAAAACACCATTTATTGTAGGATGTTGCCGCAACATATAGTCTTTATATTATAGTTTACGTTTGTTCTTTTTCAGCTTTGATTTACCTGTCTTGTACAACTTAAAAAGTTATTTAAGAACAATGTAGACCGGGAACAGCTTGAATATTCGTCTAGTTTAATCTTGGTCTCAATTTTTCGTCATTTTTATGATAATTCTCAGCATTCACATGTTAATAATGAAGGATTCTGGAACTAGATGCAGCATTCAGTAGGATACAATTACAAAAGAGTGGGGATATTTAAAGTGTCGCAAAGACATTGTCAGATCATGTAAGTGTATATGCGTCCAATTTACAACTTTAAAAAAAAAGTTTCTGTGGAATCCTAGAGGTAGACCACTTTGAGAATGTTTGCTTTCGAAATGTGTTATTTATCCTTCGATACCTTGTTCTGACAAAACTTTAATGTTTCATAGAATGAGCACTGACACCGTCCTTAACAAACACTGACATTTATAAAAACCCGAAACATGTCATTTTATTATTCTTTTCATTTGCCTTTAAAAAGAAATCGCCGATTCAACCAAAATTACAAGAACAACAAAATATGTTATGAAAGGGTAATTTTCTTATATCTATCTAAACAATTGAAGTACTCAAACGTCTTAATATCACCACGACTATTCTCGTAAGCTCAATGTTGAGCCCGGAAGTCGATATATCACCTTGGATGTACTCGTTAACACATTGTTGAGTACGGACGTCGTAATACCACCTCGGCTTTACTCATAAGCTCAATTTTGAGTCCGTCGTCGTACTAGCACCTCGGCTATACTCGTAAACTCAATTTTGAGTCGGACGTCGTAATGTCACCTCGGTTATCCTTGTAAGTTAAATTTTGAGTCCGGACGTCGTAATACCACCTCGGCTATACTCGTAAACTCAATTTTGAGTCCGGACGTCGTAATATCACCTCGGCTATACTCGTAAACTCAATTTTGAGTCCGGACGTCGTAATATCACCTCGGCTATACTCGTAAACTCAATTTTGAGTCCGGACGTCGTAATATCACATCGGCTATAATCAATTTTGATTCCGGACGGCGTAATGTCACCTTAGCCATACTCGTAAGCTCAATTTTGAGCCCGGTCGTCGAAATATCACATTGGTTAGTTCTCGTAAACACAATTTTAAGTCCGGACGTCATAATATATACGGAATATTACGTTGCGGGAGCGATAAAGGGGTTCGTATTGCACTACAAGTAGCGTGGAAAAATTGATATCTTACGAGACCGAAGGTCGAGTAAGATATGAATTTTCCCACGCTACGAGTCGTGCAATACGAACGCATTATCGCTTCAGCAACGTAATATTCCTTTTATTATATACCTACAATCTATTAAAAGCGAAACAACTAACAAATATACAATGTTCAAGATATGTTTTATTGGGGATACAATTTTGTAATCTTTAAATAAAAAGATGAATTGCGGATGAAATATGCTAAAAGTATGCTAATACGTAGTCCCACCCAATAACATTATCAAATCAAATTTCCATTGTTTTGTGGGAGAAAATAACAACATAATCTTTATTTGTGGGTTTTATTAAATTTTACGCAAGGTTTTCGATACATAAAATAGAAACAATTTTCCTAAATAGTACTGGTTGTCTGCATATTTTATTACGTAACGCAGATTCAAAACGGGAACCTCGCTGAAAGTAGTCCGCGTAGTGTCTGACGTCACAATCTTGTATTATCACCCGCGTGTGGATACGGAATTCTAATCCGTCGTGTCAGAACTGCGCATGTCAATCTGCATGTATTTCGACCGGAAATGTACAGGCATATAATAATATAGGTTATTGACCCTGTAATGTGAAATCATAATTGGACCGAGTTCTTGGGTTGATGTTGCAGATATTTCGAGGCTACGTTCGCCAAAGGACGAGGTCTAACGATATTTTCACATTACATGGTCAATAACCTTTTTAGCGCATTCTTTCATATTGTTAACTATTTGGTTTACACTTTTGACTTTTTTATCTGGAGTTGAAATCTGCTTTCGAAATCGAAACAAGCTTTTTGCTATATTCGAAGCCATTTTGTTGCAAATGCCGTTTGGAAAGCAGAATTTTAACGGTGACGTTATTGTTTTAAATGACGTCATGCACGTGCACGACCAACCTTTAAGACGCTCGTGCCTTGTAACAGTAAAATTTCAACCGCTAAAAAATGTACTGTTAGCGTGAGACAGTAAGAAAATGCGTAACCCATGAAGCTTTCTGAAGTGACCCTCGCCAATACATGGGAGTCGCCATTTTGGTTATGTATAAAACGCGGTCCGTCAGAAGTAAAACACAGATTGAAAATTACTGTCGTCTTGTCAATCATTTTTAATTCTAAATCGATTTTTAGAATAATTAAAGAACTGCGTAATTTCGTGTGAACTAACAATTTTAATGATATCTAGGTCAAGTGTAAATACGGGTCATATTGATTCTAAAACTAGGTCACTGTTCCAAATTTAAGTAATATCTTTTCAACAATTTAGAGACAGCATATTTGATTTCAGCAGTTTGAGACTGTCATGTGTTTTGCATTAGAAATCTCATTGCATAACTTAGGTGGGTGCTCTATGGCCATTATGGCCCTCTTGTTTAGTTTTTATTAATTATACATGTACATACATACCTTATAGTACTTTCTGTTTTCTTAACCCTTTCCAACCTGGAACAAATCTGCAGCAAACCACTTTGAAAACATTTTGGTTTTATTTTGGAAAATGTCTTAATAGGTAAGTGTAATTATTTGATAGAGTAAACAAATTGTGACAAAGGGGGAAATCGTTCATCATGAACAATATGTCCTTTTGTCACAATGGTTTTTAAAAATTGTCTTATGCAGAGGTGGCAGAAAGTATCTACATGTAGAAAAGGATTAACCCTTTACCACCTACAGACTACTTCTGATTTATCACATAAATACCCTTATTTTCAAGTTGAGAACAAATCACGGAACAACGATATCCAACATGTGTGATAACAAAAACACGTCATACACGCGACTACTGATGACGTCTTTTGACCTTTATCTTTATTATGTTTATTGTTAAGTTGTTAAATTTTACACATTGAAAAATGCAA
>JASEVX010000002.1:98215323-98272578 GCA_031761405.1 Serripes groenlandicus
GCCCGGACAAAACCAGTGTTTCACATTCTCTACTTTCACCTTCAAACAAGGTCAAAATACTAACAAGAGCTGTCCGCAAGACAGTTTGCTCGACTATTTGGCCATTTGATACTATAGTCAACACTTGTTGCTGTAATAGTGGCTTGATAGTATAGCACTATAAATCAAGTTGGATAAGTCTTGTTTTAATAGCATCTGCTGTTTGTGAGAAAAAGTCTTTCATGCAAAGATTTTACCCAAATTTCTAACTTCAACAAGGGCCAAAATGTATAATAAATTCAGTCAGGAGTTACCTAACCTGATTGTTTGATACATTTAAAGATTATATTGAAGTTTTAAATCAATTCCTGAGTGGTTACTGAGATATGTGCATGATAGTACCATACATGCAAAACCTTAACCAAATTTTCAAAGTCAAACAAGGGCCATAATTTGTACACAATTCGTACAAGAGTTATCTAACTTGGCTGTCTGACACCCCTAAAGACATAAATGAAGTTTCAAGTCAATAACATAAGTGGTTACTGAGATATATCCATGATAGTTCCTTGCGTGCAAAACTTGAACCAAATTATGTAAGTCCAAAAAGGGGCATAATTTTGTCAAAATCTGTTGTAGAGTTTTGGGACTTGTCCTGCGAGGTCATTTAATGATGTCCAATACGTGTGTTAGGTTTCAAAGCAATCCCATAATATGTTACTGAGATATGTGCACGATAGTACCTTGCATGCCAACTTTTAACCAAAGCTGCAACGCCGACGCCGACTCCGACGCACAAGTGACTGTAATAGCTCTCCATATTCTTCGATTAGTCGAGCTAAAAATGAGCGAATCTATCATCCAGCACATCCTATACACATTTACAATGTATTTAAACTCAATGTCATATGTTCAATGCATTCTGGTGATGGTATACACTATTTTCTACGCAAATAATTTTTTTTAAGAATGTATTTGGCGTAATTTGACCTATAACGAAATTAGTTATTCGAAATATTTTATCGTTCTTAGACTGGTTTCACTGAAATTCTGCTATTTTGTCTATCAGCACTTAGTTGCGAAAAGACTTATTAAAGGCTGCACTATACCTAATGTTATTCAATTGTGGTAGAAACTGGCTATGACTTTCTTAAACAAGTAGAAGGTAAGCATATGAACTCAGGGATCAGATATGTGCCCTTCAAATGGATGCCGCAATCCAGGTTGAATTCGCCATAAACGTAAATCTTGTAAAAATTAACTGTAAAGCCGTGACACTAAGCGCTTGTGGCTAAGGACAATTGGTTGACCGAAGAATAAATAGAGGAAAAACTCCGCAATAAAGGTTACAAACTACAGAGTTTTGGGGGAGATTTGGCGATTGAAAATTGTGTAAACAATCGTTAACACCCATCCACAAATCGGAATAAGTCCAATTTAGGAGGACAATACGTATCTGTGACTTGTCTCTCATAAATGTCCAGAAAAGGCGGATTCCCGTTATATTTACTACGCCTTAAATAATACTTCTTCAGGATCAAATACTATTCAAACTCGCGACTCCCTCGAATAACCGTTACATTTACTATTGGACAATGACTCATCAGTACCTTAATGGGGATGTCAAAGGACACTTCAGCACATAAATGAACCGATGAGCCTTTCAGGCTGTCGATAGACGACGGCTTTCGCTGTTGAGTCCTTTGGTAACAAAAACAGTTTTTATATTTTATACTTTGGTATTAGACTAGATGTTCGTTAAAAAATACACACAAATGAAATTATGCAAACAAAGTTACTTTCAGTTAAATCTTCTGATGAGTCCCTCAATTGACGATATATCAAAATGGGCGTCAAGGGAGGTAATAATGTAGTTCAGGTAGCTAAATAGTGTAGCTATGTATTTATCATTTTAAATTAAAAGGGAAACTGTTATAAACACTGTAGCTTTACTTGGGCTTAACCTTTAGTAAAATAAAGTTATGCATTAAATATATCGCTAGTACCATATATATAGAGCAATGTAAACTGACATTGTTATTCATTAAACATGTGACAGTTCATCTTATACTGCTTACTTTTCAACATATTATATAAAACATTTATTAATGCATGTATGTTTATATTTGTCAAATAGCATATTCATTTTGACTTTTGCCTTATAACATTTAGTTTAGTTGAGTTGTACAACTAGATCTATAACATATAAACGTATCGATAATGGAAAACTAAAACAATACAATACAATACAAGTATTTTATTAGGGAAAGACAAACAGAATGTTTATAGCAAAGTAGAAAAAATAATAGGGTTATTTATTTTTACAGTCGAACATGCACATATTCAAATTAGCATAGTGTATACATTTTGATATTTAATACTTTTTACAAAAGTAATAAACTTATTAGGAGAGTATTTTGCGAGTCTTAATACTAATGGCCAAGTATATTAATATGGTTTGATGTACGTGTATTTAAATCTAATAACGTTGAAACACAATGGGGTTGCATTGTTCAAATGTCCTCAAACTGAAAAATCAGCCATTTTTTAAAAGCCTTCGTCCGATTCTTTTTTGATTTTTTTGTTTAATGAGCGGTGCTCTGATAAAACCAACTCTTAGGTATTAACGAACAGTGTATATCTAGATCAGTCATGGCATCCATACAGTCTGATCTGGCCATGTAATTTTCGCAATTCATTTATAGAATGTTTTAAGCAACTTCTGTAAATCAGTATCTATGCGGATCCCCTGTCATGGATTCGCAGGCAGGCCTTTTTCCACATGTGTTATAATTACTTTCAGGTCTGTTTCCGTGAACACCGCTAAATTGTTCTTCGATCATTTCGCATTTGTATATTGTCATTTGGAAGTCATTATTCATTTGAATGTTGGGGAATAGAGCGTGTCCGGCTGGAAAAACCTACGAATGGGCGTCTCTGGTGAGGAATGTTTAACTTTAACCGTTAATATTAATTTGTCGAGTTAGCGCTCATCAACGGGTATATATAATTTGATGTCTGGGTCTCATGGCGGTGAATATTAATTTGTCGAGTTAGCGCTCTGCATCTCCACTGACTACCAAATTGTCTGCAATCACGACGGCTCCAACAAGTCTCGAAACACCATATACGGGTATATCGCACCCGTTGTCTGGGTCTCAGAGCGGTGACGTCATCATGACTAAGCATCGAGATGACCAAGATCACGCACAGCACGATGGCGAACGACTTCATGTTTATTTTCCGGTAATTCTTTCTGAAATAAATAGAATAAAACTAGTTATCTTTGTACACGTTTTCATGTTAAAGATGTAACTTTACATAATTACATAGGAACTGATATGAAATGAGACATGCTCATATTACGGCGGCCAGTTCACCTATCTGTTCACTCATATGTTCCCTGGCATTCTCATACCAGAACTCCGCAGAACAATCTTTCCAAGCAAATGACTCCTTTTCCACAATTACATGTTTCTGACCAGACTGATATTAATAAGGGTAAACAAATCGACGGCGTAGCCGGTGATTTTTCAGCGTCCATAGGTAATGTGTATGAACTTTTTAATGACCCATGAAACTTTCTGAAATTGAACTTGCTAAAATCATCAGGAGTCGCCATTTTGGGTATGTATAAAACTATTAAAAAGCGGTCTGTCAAACGGATTGAAAATTTATGTCGTCAAGTCTATCATTATTGTTTTAAAAATCGATATTTACGGTCATAAAAGTGCTTTGTCATTTTCGTGTGAACTAACATTTTTAAGAAAAAGTTAAAAAATAAATCGAACTGAGTATGAAATATGTTTTCCCGTTCGTGTAAGTAGACGATAGTAACAATAATTTACTGAAGCGTCTCGCTCAATGTGACTCGTAGACGCACGACAATTTACAGTAAAGCGCTTTACATAAACAATGTCCGTGTTCCACTGTTTTTCACATAATGACGACTAGAGAGGCGTATCTGGTTCGAATATTTAAATAATAATCCATCTTCTAAAGTGTTGGTAAGTAGGCCTAACAGACTTGTGGAACATATAATTGATGGGAAACGGCAGTCTTTACGAAAGTAGCCAGTCCTTCATTCCTGACTGACAACAAATCTTTCGAACTGTCAAATGTGCATGCAATAATTGGTTGAACCAAGAATCTAGAATGAATGCTCTAGATTCCTGGTTGAACAAAGAAGGAAATAGATGATAAATTAGCTTTCGGACTGACATGTTTTAAAAAATTTCGTGCACAACATAATACATGATATGTATTTTTAAAATATCGGCTTTTCTTTGAATACATTCCTGTTCGGAATAATGCAATACAATAAGTAGACACATTTTGCTTAAGCCTTGTTATTGGTTATAGACTACACTTATTCAAAATAAACAAATGTGATTGTATTAAACAGTGTGTGACTGTGTCTGCTACTTTGTTAACATTGTTGGGGTTTTACACCGTTTTCAACATTATTTCTGTTATATCACGGCGACTGTTCACTTATTCGTGATCCCTGGGTAAACAAACCACTACTAGGCTAGGAAATGTGCCTTGCCCAAGAGCACTCCACCATGTATCATTCTTCCGGATTAACGATTGTGGATAGAAATTTTCACCGTCGCAAAATTAACATCTTAGCCTGAAAATAGGAGACAACGGATCGGACCCACTATTATGATTGAGGTGAATTCAAATAGTTAAAAAATTGCAATCTGTCAGTATGATTTGATCGGTTACGGATTTGATCTCTTCCAAGTTTATTTACCTCTAGATTGCACCGTTTGTCGTAAGCAAAGCTTATTCATGAGATATACAACAATTGGATAAATTTATGTTAAAATTTGAAAAATGAACATCAAAATATACAAATATGGAACAGCTTATTATTTTTTTTGTCAGATCTGCACTTGTCTCTGGGTCAAAATGTCGAAATTTTAATCTCAAAATCAGTTCAGATCATGTTTACAATTAACGCCTGATTGGCTGCTATTTTATGACTGCTAATCAAAGTAAACAATGACACACGGTAGCCGATTATGGAACAGCCCTATAACATTGTATACAAATTCCTTTATTTCTCTCAGTTCTACAAACAGAATACATGAGAATAAAATAAATAGACATAGTAAACGAGGTGAAGAACAATACAAAGAAAAGAAAAAGAAAAGAGGTGTGTCGACAAATGCATAGTTCAAATACGAGAATTGTGAAACACAAAAGAAAGAAAGTTTAGCCTTCAATCCATAATTACAATACACTCTCGTATGAGAGCGGTATTTTCATTGCAAAGGAAGGCCAAACAGTATGTACTATTTTTCATGACTAAAAGTTCTTTGCAGAAACGAAACGCAAAGCACTTTTGTCATAGACCACTTTTACAATAATAGTATACATAGTTGTTTTTCTTTTGTTTTTATCTTTCTAGAAGTTACTTAGAATGATTTTCAAGAACTTGCAAAGATTAATTTGCTCATTTTTGGATTTTGTATTCAAAATATGATCAAATTGTATAGTGTTATATCTGTTCAGATATTTAGTGGGAATTAACTGTTTTCGTTCGTTATCTAAAGATTTACATTCTAACAAATAGTGGTATTCATCCCCGATGTTGCTGTTACAGAGTGTGCATGTTCTTTCATTTATATTTGTTTTTGTCCATATGCCACTTTCTATAGGGAGTCTGTGATTGTTTGTTCTGAATCGAAGTAAGTATTTCATTAGGTGGTGGGGGATGTCAATCAAATATCTTTCAAAGCCAAACTTATATGTCAAGTAGGCATCATTTGTTTCTATTGTATTGTACCATGAGTTAAGGAAAAGATCTTTCAATTTTTGTTTCACTGTGAGTTTAACCCATTTGCCATCTTTCAATTTTTGTTTCACTGTGAGTTTAACCCATTTGCCATTAGTAAAGGATTGGTTTATCCAGATGTTCATTAATCCGCATTTAATAAAAATAGTCTTAAATTAAATAGTGGTAAATTTGTAAAAGCATTACAAAACTGTTGGTGGACATAATGGTATACGTTAAATAGCAAAGATTTGTTTTTATTTTGTATAACTTTAGTCCAATATTGTATACATCTAGTTTTTATTTCAATTGATAACGGTAAAGCGCCAGTTTCTCCATACACTATATAACTTGGCGTTGACTTTTTTAGTTTTAAAATGTATTTTAAGAATTTTAACTGGATCCTTTCTATGGCGTCATTGTTGCCGAACCCCCACAGTTCACAACTATACAGTACGATGGGTTTTACAGTTTTGTTAAATAATTCTATTTGCATATCTAGGGTTAAAGTTAGTCGTTTGATTTTCTTTAGTAAACTGTACATTGCTCTTGTTGCTTGTTTTGCTATTTCCTGTTTTGTTTTATAAAATGATCCTGATCGACCGAATATGATACCTAAATACTTGTATTCATTTACAACTTCCATTGATGAATTATTATATGTAAAGTTATGAGTTTTGTTTCTACCTTTAGAAAAAACTACAATTTTAGATTTTGAAATATTTACAGAGAGTTTCCATTCTTTGCAATAGTTATGATAAACGTTTAAAGCATTCTGTAAATCTTCTGCAGTGTTACTGATAAGCACTGTGTCGTCAGCATAAAGAAGGACAAAGAGCTTAAGAAAAGTATTCAATCTATCTATATCGTAGTTGGATAAGGGGAGGCTAATGCCATTAAGTATACCCGAATTTTCGAAAAAGTCATGTAGGTCATTCAAGTACAAGGAAAAGATTATTGGTGACAAGTTCTCACCCTGTCTCAACCCAACCTCGCACGAGAATAAGTTTGAGCACGTGCCGCTAACCCTTACACAAGACTTAATTCCATTGTACATGTTTTTAATGAGTCTAAAACATTTGCCATTTACATTATAGGTTAGTAGTTTGTGCCAAGCCCCACTTCTCCATACTGAGTCGAATGCTTGTTTTAGGTCAATAAATGCACAGAACAATTTTTCTTTATTTTTAAATGCTAATTGAATTAATGTATGAAGAATAAACATGTTATCTGTTGTTGAAAAACCATGCCTAAAACCTGCTTGATAGTCATTGATAACATTTTTGGATTCGGCGTATTCGTGGAGACGAGAATTAATTATACTAGTGAATAATTTCCCTAGACAACTAAGGAGTGTGATCGGTCTATAATTTGAAGGGTCTGTTCGGACGCCTTTGTTTTTGAATATAGGATTTATGATCCCGATAGACCATGAATTTGGAAAAATCCCCGTGTCTAAAATTAGATTGAAAAGTTTATAATAAACATCTTTAAAAGAGAGGTAACTGGACTTGATGTGCTCGTTTAATATTTTATCGCTACCGTATACAGTACACAGCTTTTAACACATATTGTTAGGACAAGCAGACATGCTAGAAAACTATGAGCGCGACACGATTTACACAACCAGTATAATCTGGACTAATTGAGAGAACAAAAAACATATATACATGTTTGGACTTCAGGACTAATGAAGCGGATTTTTTGTGTAAATGGTGGCTCCGTTCCCGATATTTTTTGTTCGGATTCGGAACGCGAATTTCCGTATTAACGGAGAATAATTAAGCATAACAAATCCGTTCCTTGAATTTTATGTCCGGATCGCGAATTTTCCGGATTAACGACGTCCGGTTTAACGAGGCTCGACTATATAAGATAATTTTGATTAACACTGAAAGTGTTTTTGTTTTTTATTCATTGACTCACATTCAAGCAAATAAACTGAAAAAAAAAGCAAATGCTTAAAAAAATGTAGCATAATTTAGCATTTTCCCACATAAATCAGACTACAGCAGACTTGTTTGAAAAAAAAACTCATCAAAAACCTGTTCAACATCCATCAATGGTCATGACTTGTCAGAGTTTTCTGATTTTGCAACAATGTTATTTGAAGTTTTAAGTCATCTGTATGTGGGACAGGGTTAAACACTAATACTTGCTAGTACATAGAGCTTTGGGGCATACACATTTAATATTTTTTTTTTTATTTGAGAGATTTCTCCTTCCCTACAATTATTCAAGAAGTTATCTTGCTGTAGCCAAGAATTACAACTTACAAGTCAAAATTATTTAATTTTACCTATTACCTAATAATAAAATTTATACATGTTAAGTATTTTTTTGTTCTTTCTTATATAACCCATTCCAACATACAGACGCTTTCTGACGGCTTCTGAAAACATTAGTGCAAATGGCGAAAACGCTCAAAATGAGCAATTTCTCCATTTGCTAATATCTTTTCAACTCTATTCAACAATTATACTTAAATTGATTGAGATTTTCGGTATTGGTTGCACAGAGGTTTTCTAAGGGTTGCTGCAGATTTTTTAAATGTTGGAAATAAAAGAATATTGTAGACAAAAGACAATTCAATTTTGAAATACAGTAAAATACACTAAAATAAAAGAATAAATAAAAGCACTTTTTATGCGGGGAATTCAGCTATGCTGAATACCTCCGTATATTGTCATGCCCAGCTTTCAGGAAATGAAAATTTGTAAATTTTTTGTGCTGCCCTCTGTTTTTTCAAAATGGACAATTTTTCAGGGATCAGTTAAATACATTTCACAACAAGCTAAACAGTATGCACATTATACAAAGTAAACGTACACAATGTAAAGTTTAAATTCAAGTACATAATTTAGAAATTTAGAACTTAAATGTTTCTTTTAAATATATGGAAAACGAGTAGCTTGAAAGCGGGTAGCTCAAAAACCTTTTGAGAAAATCCCTGCAATGAAAAATGTGGAAATACGGCTGTCGTGCATCGTCAACATTTTCCCTTGTTAACACTCTACAGGCTACATTTTGCATCGGATCTTCATGAAAGTTTATCAGAACATTCATCTCCATCAAATCTTGGACAAGTTTGAAACTGGGTCATTTGAGGTCAAAAACTAGGTCACTAGGCTAAATTGAAGGAAAATCTTGTTAACACTCTAGAGGCCTTATTTTCAACTTGAGCATGTTGAAACTTTATCAGAATGTTTGTCTTGATGATATGTAGGTCAATTTCGAACATGGGTCATGATGGGTAAAAAAGTAGGTCACTAGGTCAAATTGAAGGAAAAGCTTGTTAACACTCTAGAGGACGCAATTTTTGCTTCAGCAGCTTGGAATTTTGTCAGAATGTTTGTAATAATGATATCTAGGTCAAGTTTGAATAAAGGTCATATTGGGTCTGAAGCTAGGTTACTAGGCCACATTGAAGGAAAATCTTGTTAATACTGTAGAAGCCACATTTTTTGCTAAGGCAGCTTGAAAATGGTCAAAATGTTTATCTATATGATATCTAGGCCAAGTTTGAATATGGGTCAAGCCGGGTCAAAAACTAGGTCACTAAGCCAAATTGAATGGAAATATTGTTAACACTCTAGAGGCCTTATTTTCAACTTGAGCATGTTGAAACTTTATCAGAATGTTTGTCTTGATAATATGTAGGTCAAGTTCGAACATGGGTTATGATGGGTCAAAAAGTAGGTCACTAGGTCAAATTGAAGGAAAAGCTTGTTAACACTCTAGAGGTCGCAACTTTCACTTCAGCAGTTTGAAATTTTGTCAGAATGTTTGTATTAATGATATCCAGATCAAGTTTGAATATGGGTCACATTGGGTCAGAAACTAGGTCACTAGGCCAAATTGAAGGAAAATCTTGTTAATACTGTAGAAGCCACATTTTTTGCTAAGAAGCTTGAAATTTGGTCAAAATATGTATCTATATGATATCTAGGCCAAGTTTGAATATGGGTCAAGCCGGGTCAAAACCTAGGTCACTAAGCCAAATTGAATGGAAATATTGTTAACACTCTAGAGGCCTTTTTTCAACTTGAGCATGTTGAAACTTTATCAGAATGTTTGTCTTGATGATATGTAGGTCAAGTTCGAACATGGGTTATGATGGGTCAAAAAGTAGCTCACTAGGTCAAATTGAAGGAAAAGCTTGTTAACACTCTAGAGGTCGCAACTTTTGCTTCAGCAGTTTGAAATGTTGTCAGAATGTTTGTTTAAATGATATCCAGGTTAAGTTTAAATATGGATCACATTGGGTCAGAAACTAGGTCAATAGGCCAAATTGAAGGAAAATCTTGTTAACTCTGCAGAAGCATCTTTTTTTGGCTACAGCAGCTTGAAATTTGGTCAGAATTCTATCTAAATGATATCTAGGTCAAGTTTGAATATGGGTCATGCCGGGTTAAAAACTAGGTCACTAGGCCAAATTGAAGGAAAATCTTGTTAACACTCTGGATACTGCATTTTTAGCTTGAGCATGTTGAAACGTTATCAGAATGTTTTTCTTGATGATATCTAGGTCAAGTTCTAACATGGGTCATGTTGGGTCAAAAAGTAGGTCACTTGGTCAACTTGAAGGAAAATCTTGTTAACACACTAGAGTCAACATCCCCGTATTTTAGTACTTTCAGTACTTTGATTATTTGATACATTTTAGAGTAATTTAAGTTTTCTTGACCCTTTCCCACATGCAACAAATATGCAGCAGACCACTTTGAAAACATTTAGACAACTTTTTGGAAAATATCTATATTCAAAAGTGTAATTATTGAATATACATGTAGTTGAAAATATTGTGACAAAAGAGGTAATTGCTCATCATGAGCAATATTCCCTTTTGTCACACTGTTTTCAAAATGTGTCTGCTGCAGACAATAGATAGCATCTACATGTAGAAAAGAGTTAACCCTTTACCACTTACAGACTACTTCTGATGTAAACACATAGTGAGGAAAAAACAGAAATTTCTCATGATGATTAATTTCTTCTTTTTCTACTAAGATTTGCATTTAATCTCAGAGTTGCACTTTAAGATTTATCCTGCTTTCCGAGACTATGACAATTTCAAAGTAATCTGCTTCAAAGTCCTTGTATGTGAGAATGGGTTAATAAATGCTTCTGTAATTTCAGTATGTCAGAAATAATATTAGTTTACTTTTCAAAGTTTCTTGCGTAACATTTTCATTCACAATAAATTTAGATAAATACAATATCTACAACAATTAAAGTTAAGATTTGACCTTTATTGTTACACTTTTAAATAATTTTAAGATCAAGTTTAAGCCGAAGGCTCATTGTGATCTATTGTGATCACTCACTAGCCGGCGTACGTCAAACGGTCAAATCTATTTCTCTGAAAGTGGTGGTGCAATATTAACCAAACTTCACAGGAATACTCTCTTATGACCCTCATCAAAAAATATTCAAGGATTTAAATTCTATATAGAACTTTGGTTGCCACGGCTTCAATTTCAAAACTTTAAAATTCTTCTCCAAGATAATTTTGTAGAAATCTTCTTTAGGTCACAAAAATTGTTAAAGCCATAGTGATTGGTTATAAAACATGGCAGCCGAAGGAAATGGGCAAAATGACAAAACTTAAAAATTTCATTCTTATGAAAGTGCTTGTCTGCTTTCAAAATCAAGAGGTTAAAATTATCCCTTAGTGAGCCTTTACACATTTGGTAGATTGATTGAATGATTGTTTAGTGTTTTACGCCGTTTTTCAACAATTTTTCAGTTATATCACGGTTTTTCCTGGATAATGTACCAGTACTACTGGTCCATTTATACTTACACTATCCAGTCAGTCGTAATGCTAACCCCGCAACCTTGAGCGCCAAGGAGAGCATCCATTACTACCATTTTAAAGTCTTTGGAATGACCCGGTCAGGGATCGAACCCGCAACCTCCTGCACCAGAGCCAGACGCTATATCACTACAACAACAAGGCGGTACACAGTTGGTAGAAGCCATATCGATTGTCAGAAAGACATAGCATACTGTATCTCAAATGAGGTAAAATGAACTTTAAGCTTCAAATGACATCTACTCCTAATCCACTCAAATGTTCAAGCCATCTTGATGTGTTGAAACCCATGTCAGTCATGGTAGAATATTGATTGGCTAAAAGACATAACAATCAGAAAATAGGCCAAAAGAACTTAAAATGTCATCTCCTAATCCACCTAACCAATTACAACCAAACGTCACAGGAATATTTCTTTTGTTGTCCTCTTTCAGAATTGTCGAAAGATTAAAATGATATCTCTAACTTTGATTGCTGCGGCATCAGAAAGTTGAATCAAATGCCTAAATTTTTCAAATTCTTTTTCTCTTAATCAGCTTGTCGAATTCCAAGATAGTTTAGTAGAAATGTCTCTTGGGTTACCCTTTACAAAACTGTTGAAACCATATTGATCGGTTAAAAATCATTGCGACCAGACGGCATCAGAAAAGGGGCAAGATTACAAAACTTTATAATTCCTTTCTTCTGAAAGTTCTCGTCACAATTTTATGATAATTTAGCTGAATTGTTTGCTTCATGACCCTGTAGATAAATCGTTCAAACCGCAATGATTTGGTGAAAAACAAAGCCGACGGGGAACATTACAAAACAGCTACAATGAACTTTTAGCTCCAAACGACATTTCCTCCTAATTCACTTGATCGATATCAACCAAACTTCACAAGAATGTTTCTTTGGTAATTCCCTTTCCAAGATTCAATGCCTTATGACAAATGTCCTTCTCCCTTAAGGTATTAACAGTGTCCGCACCTTGCAGTTTCATCCCACCTTAATAACATTTTCCCCGATTTATGAAGATACATATTTGCTACTATGTAATCACTCAGGTGATCGATATAGGACCATCTTGGTCCACTTGTTTATTAGGTTATCAATGTGCTTGTCTGATATCAAGATTATTAACCCTTACCCACATACAACTTTGAAAACAACTTGGCAATGAGATAAAATATCTATAAATGACAGTATAATTATTGATCAGACATTGTCGCGAAAGGAAAAATTGCTGATAATGAGAAAATGTTCCTTTGGCAGCAACCTTTTCCTACGTCATCTGCTGCAGAGGCGTAAGAAACCGACTGTATTAGGGGAAGGGTTGAGAAGAAACGTAACCTCCTACATAATGTGTTCAAGCCATATTGACTTGTTGCAAGAGCTAGGTACTCGCCAGGTGGCATCAGAAAAGGGTTAAAATGAACAAATTCCTTCCCAATATTATCAGTTACACATTTGCTTCTATACCATCATGCAGATGATGAATTAAGGGTCATCTTCGCCCTTTTTTTAAAAAAAACATTGTCTATTAGTATAAGTTCATTATAAATTTATAATAATAACAAACAAATTACTTTTTAAATAATTAGTTATGCCCAAAGTATGCTATTTAATTTTTGTTTACACAACCTTTGACGATTTTTCGTAAATATGTAGCACCTATAGATATATTAAAAAAGTATATGTTCTTACCTAAGCTTTGGTGAATAAAAATATTCTGACAGGCACGTCCTTCCACCTTTCGTTAGCTATTCACTATTGCAATGTAATACTTAGAGCGAAATGGTTCGCAACATGTAGGTAGGAATAACATCGCGACTTGCAATGTTGGACTTTTAATGCATCTGCATACAGTGAAGATTTAGCCCAAGCCTATGCATTGGAGTCATCACCGTCAGCGAATAAGTTGTATATGCCTGATCGCATATTCTGACAAAGAATCTTGAGTTGTAGCCCTAGCAGAGGTGCGCAAATATAAAGTTAAATGATATTTAGGCGGAGTGCCAATAAGACCCTAAAACACTAGACGCGGTAAAAATAGTTTGAACCCAAACCGACTTCTCAAGTACTTGCATGTAATTACTGTTAATTCTCAAGTTCAGGAAGTCAGTTTCAGTGCAGCGTGGTCCAAAGGCATTGTTTATCCAATTAAAACAGTTTACCGTTTATAAAACATTTAGTTATGTCGCCCCCTCTATACAGGGTAGATATATTATTTTTGTCCTGGATGTCTGTCTGTCTGTCTGTCTGTCAGTCTGTCTGTCCGTCTGTCTGTCTGTCTGTCTGTCTGTCTGTCCAAAATAGTGTCTGCTCCATATCTCCAACAGCTTGAAGGATTTTCATAAACTTGGTTCACATGTTCACCTCATCAAGGCGATGTGCAGAACCCATGTCTCGACCATACCGGTTCAATGCCAAGGTCACGCTTGAAGGTCAAAGGTTTGAGGCTTTATTTTGTGTCCGCTCCATATCTCCAAGACGACTTGAAGGATTTTCATGAAACTTGGTTCACATGTTCACCTCATCAAGACGATGTGTAGAACCCATGTCTCGACCATCCCGGGTCAATGTCAAGGTCACGCTTGAAGGTCAAAGGTTTGAGGCTTTATTTCGTGTCCGCTCCATATCTCCAAGACGGCTTGAAGGATTTTCATGAAACTTGGGTCACATGTTCACCTCATCAAGGTTATGTGCAGAACCCATGTCTCGACCATACCGGTTCACGGTCAAGGTCACGCTTAAAGGTCAAAGGTTTGAGGCTTTATTTCGTGTCCGCTCCATATCTCCTTTTCATGAAACTTGGGTCACATGTTCACCTCATCAAGGCGATGTGCAGAACCCATGTCTCGACCATCCCGGGTCAAGGTCTCGCTTGAAGGTCAAAGGTTTGAGGCTTTATTTTGTGTCCGCTCCATATCTCCAAGACGGCTTGAAGGATTTTCATGAAACTTAGGTCACATGTTCACCTCATCAAGGCGATATGCAGAACCCATGTCTCGACCATCCCGGGTCAAGGTCACGCTTGAAGGTCAAAGGTTTGAGGCTTTACTTCGTGTCCAAGATGCCTCGAAGGATTTCACCGAAGTTCAGTCACATCTTCAGCTCATTAACATGATGTGCAGAACTCGTGTCCCGGCCCTTCAGGTTCAAGGTCAAGGTCACCTCTTAAGGTCAAATGTTTGAGCCCTGATTTCGAGTTTTAGTTTTTATTTGCCATTGCTTATGTTTAGCAACAGTTGTTAACTGTTTTGAGGAATACTTCAGTCTTGAATGTTACAGCTGCAATAAAAAGATGTGTTATTGTAAACCATTTGCTATCATGTCCACTTTGTACAAGGTCAAGATAAAATTAGTAATTAAAAGTTGAATACTGTCCGACTTGGCCAAATTTTTGTCTGCTTTATAGGTTGGAATGTTTTGAGAGATTTTGACAGATATTTGAGGGGGAGACATCTGTTTTTGTGTCAAAAATAATTCAAGTTTTAGATTTATCTTCCGCTGAAAAAAAATCCTCCCGCCGTATGACTAGGCCCTTTATTGTTGACTGTTGAACGCAAAACTGTTGTGTTGATATTCCTAAAATTAAATTGGCTATCAACGCTTCGATGTGCAATGCTGGTCAAGTCCATCAAAAAGGTTAGCAAGGAAATGATTAAAGCATTGGCGCCAATAAGACGTACTTAGGAGAAGTGCTCATGTAACTGAAACGTGGCAGCTTAAAAGGAGCTGTGTTAAGGAAGAATTGAACAGCTTTACGCCGCTTTCATAATTTGTTCAGTTATATCACGGTGTTCCTTGGTAAATAACTAGCACTTCTGGTCCATTTATCCTGACACCAGCCGGTTAGTCGCAATACTAACCTCACAACCCTGAGTGCCAAGAATTAAGGGCATCAATTACTACCATTTTTTGTAGAATTGCGATAGCAAGGCTACCATAGTTACGAGTGAGATTTTGAAATCACGTGATGTAAAAGACTGAGAACACAATTTATATCATATCAGTACGCCACAAAAAAATAGTGCAAACAATTCTAGAATGATTTACGAATACAAACATAAGCAAAGGTCAAATAAGTCAAATAAATTCCACTTATTCTAGGTACTCAAATAGAATTACAAGTCTCTGAATGTGTAAATATCGTATTTCAGTGTAATAAAGGATGAAGAAGATATCAATAAAAAACAAAACGAATGTCAGATTCTTTTTATCACATGACGAAATACAAAAAGGAAATCGGTTTTTCGATGTCAGAAAATAGTTCCAACATGTAATACTTAATAGACTGTTTACTAATCACACAAAAATATATTTTCATAACCGATAATGGTCCCTTTACCTCGTCCATCTATCGTGACGTTTGTGTTTACCTGAGACACGTTCTCAGCTACTTTGTAAACATTCTCGGATGAATACACAAATAGTGATTCGGTCATGTTATATTACACGTGTCACATATGAAGAAATACGTAATGGGTAAATTACATCGGATACAAGCATTGTCATGTGATAAATTATTATCATTGGATAACTCTCTACAAATATAATCATATTGTTTGGTTATTAAACACGGCAATCAGGCGATATAAGAAAATGTGCAAAATGACAAATTTCAAAACTACATTCTTATGAAAGTGCTTGTCTGATTTCAAGATAAATTAGCAGAACTGTTTATTCTTTGACCCTCTACATGTTTAAAGTCTTATTGATTGGTTTAAAGTCGTAGAAACCAGGTGGCATCTAAAAAAGGGGAAATTGAACGTTTAGCTTCAAATAACATCTCATCCTTATCCACTGGACAATAAAACAAGGAATATTGTTTTGGCGTTCCTTTTCTTAATTGTGTTCAAAGATATATGTAGAACACTTGTTTGTGCGGTATCTGTGGAAAGGAGTAAAATGCCCAATATTTAAAATTCTTGTCCGATTCCAGTTATTTAGTAGAAATGTTCCTACAGAGACTTAGCTGGAAAAAAGAAGAGGAGCGAGGCGGCACCAGAACAGGGAAAAACGACAACATTTTAAAACTTTATTCTTATGAAAGTGCTTGTCTTATATGTTCCCTCAGTGACCCTCTTCATAATTATTAAAGCAATATTGATTGGTTAAAAGACATAGTTATAAGTCGGCATCAGAAAAGGGGTAAATTGAACTTTTAGCTTCAAATGATATCTCATCCTAATCCACTGGGAGAATTTCAAAAAAACTTCACATAAATGTTCCTTTGGTGGTATTCTTTCAAATTTGTTCAAAGATATACATTATAAACACAACTTTTGTTGCTGCGGCAGCAGTTGATTGATTGATTGATTGATTGGGGTTTAATGCCATTTTTAACAATTTCTCAGTTATATCACGGCGGCCAGTTCACCTACTCATGCATTTCCTGGTTTTCTCACACCAGTACTCCACACAAAACTCTTCCCAAGCAACTGGCTGCTTTTCCACATATACTTAGCAGGAAGGGAGTTAACTGTTTAAACTGTAAAATTCTTCTTCTCTGAATCCGCTTGTCAGATTCCAAGATTATTTAGCATCAATGTTCCTTGAGTGACACCCTACAATATTTACTTAAGCCGTATTGACTGGTTGAAAAAGCATGGCAGCCAGAAACGTTTAGCTTTAAACAAAATCTCTTCCCAAACCATTGGACTGATATCAACCAAACTTCACGGGAATTTTACTTTGGTGGTCTACTTACACACTGTCATAACAAATGTCCTTTATTGATAAGTTTCATTTACAGTGTCCACTCCTAGCAGTTTCATTCACGCTCTTGATTAAATTTTCTCCGAAATTAGTAGTTACACATATATTACATAGCGTTCACTCAGGTGGTCGATTCAGTGCCAGGCTTTCCCTCTGTTTTGTAGATGCAAACATTAATATATTGTATTAATAGATTGCATACTCTGAACGCATCAGTTGCATCAGTACAGTCGATCAATAGGAAGACACTGTACTGTCATGAATTTTCCTAGTGAGATTTTCGTAGAGATATTGGGTAATATGATAATTAGAAAAGTACTATGCGAACCGAATGATATATTTGGAGTTGGGGTCAATTCATTTTAACAAGACCAAAAAGAATTTATGATCTTGGAAATATTTCATTCTCACCTGATGCATCATTACTTATCTGTCATGATGGGATTTTGTTTTTAAATAAATATTTCTCTATGCACTTCTGCATCTCCTCTTAACCGATCACAATTATACTTTAAGTACGTACTTTCAGTACTTTGATTTAGACTTCTTTCGCAAATGAAATCACTATTTTTCGTTCCGAATCAATTCTGAGTGAAGGAAATTTATTCGTGATAATTCTGATATTAACATTGTCTTGAAAACTATTTAGTTTGTATTTACATCTATGATGCTTAATGGGGGTTTTAAATGCCAAATACTAGTGGATTTCTATAAAAAGCAAATGTAAGCGTTTTGAAAACATTGTGGTAAATGGTGACATTGATCATTATTAGCAAATTTCTCCATTTTCAACAGTGTTTTTAAAAGTTGTCTGCTGCAGAGGCGTCTATATACGGCAAATATCAGGTTTAATACAAGATACAAGATACAAGACAAAATGTGTGAAGTTATATCAATCAAAGCACTATAGTGCTGACGGCCTGCAGGAAGAAAGGAGAAGAAGGGGAAATGTGAAAGGAAATAACAATTGCAGCTTATATTTATGTAGTTAGTGTTAAGAAGTTAACAGATCATATCAAACATAGTAAATATTATGAATCTGGCATTCGCAAAGTAGGAGCCTTATAACGCTCAACTGAGTGCAAGAGCTCACAAGTACAAATTAACATGTTTCGTCGCACGGGCCCCCAGGTGAATCCGCCACTGCATTTTCACTTATTTGTTCTTCTCCATTCCACTTCGCGAATGTTAATAAGCTTTTATATTTGACATCTCGGCGCATTAATCTTTAAACCATTTGTTAAACTTATATTGGAATACTCACGCCTTAAGTTTTTCACTGATGTTCCAACAATCTCATAATGACCTTTTTTGGGGAGATTTAAACCTTTTAAATGCAGATTTGTTGAATCAATGAAGAACTATTTTTCTCGCGCAGTCTCACCCTGCGTTAATCGGTGCTAACAGCAATTGGCAGGCTGCCAAGTCCGAAAAAATTGTTATATTACTATGACCAGGGGCTAAGCCCCAGGCCAAAAACCATTCAAGCATGTGGAAGACACAGCCCAGACACCTGAGAATGTTTGAGTCCAAACTGTGACATTGACCTTGAGAGTAGGAATCTGGTTGTTGTGCATGACACATCATCTTGTTTTGGAGAATAATTGTGTGAATATCAAAATCGGACAAGAAATTTCGGACGGAAAATGTTTGACCCCAAACTGTGAGCTTGACCTTGACCATGTGAGTAGGTGGCTTGGCGATGTGCATGACAGATCATCTTGTTTTTGGAGAATAATTGTGTGAAGTAATATCAAAATCCATTCAAGCAAGTGGAAGATACGAAATTGCGGACAGACTGACTGACGGACGCGAGCAAACCTATAGTCCCCAATCGGTCGATCTCCGACCGGTAGGGGACTAATAAGTGGCTCTTTTAATGGGATACGAAATACTCCCTCTAATAGTTGCATCGAAAAACATAATCTGCTTTCTGCCTGAAGTACATAGTAATGTTTCAAAAAGACAATGTGCGATATCTAGCGTACGCATAATTGGATAAAAGGAAAGTCGCCATTTTATTAAAACCCTCTTACACCATAGACACCCAGGGGTTTACCCTTTCCCACATACAGCAAATATGCAGCAGTCAACTTGGATATAACATCTACGGAAAACATGGCATTACAAATTTGAATAAATCATTATTGAATAGAATAGTTGAAAAGATTTGGCTCATTATGAACAATTTCTCCTTTTGCTATAAACAATGGTGTTAACTACTCCGATATATTACAATTGATACATTGACCATGTCCGAGGTCATACTTAAAGTGATGAAATTGAATTATCGATATTAATTTCATCTAAATTGGCCCCCGCCTAATATGTTAATGGAACCGGGGTATTATAACAATACGGTTGTAGTGAGACAATCCGTTAATGTACAGTTAAGCCTGAAATGGACATTTATGATATTTACGATGAACATGAGTTAAAAATGAGATAAACATGAATTTACTCCAAAGTAAGATAAACACAAGTATAATAAATGACAAAAGACATATAATTATACAATGAAGAAATTAACGAGTAGCTAATATCTTACCGTGAAGCAACAGCAAGGGAAAGTGAACGAGTGCGGCGCAAGTGGAGTGTTAGGCACGTTCCTCCCATACACGCATGATGCTTCCCGTGAACCACCATTGACACAACCACGCCCAAGGCGACACGGGAAAAACACCGTCTTACACAAATGTTACACAACAAAGTTCAAACCGTGGATCCTTCAAATGGGTATAACAAGAGTATAACAAATATCTGACCCGGCTTGTCAAAGGTCCGATTAGCTTGCGTAATGTAATGTGGACCTTTGGCACGCCAGGGTTAGAAACTTACATCTAGAGGTTATTTCTGCCTTACCCAGACATGCCAATGGTTGGTTGTACAAGGAATAAACGAAGAAATACCATCTGTGTCACTGCCAGGGTCAGTAATGTACCTCAAACCGTGCACTCTCTTCTACTATCGGCTCTCTACATTCACCTCTGTCATTGGCTCGGAATACTTTCGCGTCACGGGACGACTTTCATTCATGGATATTCTCTGCAAAGGAGATTGAACACTAGATGTGTGTTTACTTATGTTTGTTTGTTTGTTTGTTTGGAGTTTAACGCCGCTTTCAACAGCTTTGGTCATATCACGGCGGTCAGTGCACCTACCCATGTTTTCCTGGCTTTCCCACACCAGTACTTACACAACATTCTTTCGAAGCCACTGACTACTTTCTCACATAGATCAGAGGTGAGAGGCAATGGAAAACATCGCCCGAAAGAATGTCGCCGCAACCGGGTATCGAACCCGTGACCTCCAGATCACGAGTCAGATACGTGTTTACTTATGTAACAGTCATAAAAGTTCTAAAATATGTTACTTACATAGGAAAAGCCTCGTATTTGGAGGGGGTATATGTAGCCAAGGTATACCTGTATATATAAGGGGACTCTTATATTGCCTTGCTATAGAGCTAGTTTTTGTATTAAAGGCGTAGAGCGTTCGCCTTTAGATCCGACTTTACCAGGTCTCGAACCATGGACCTTTTGATCGGAAGGCGAAGGCTCTACGACGTCGCTATAAAAGCTAGCTCTATAGCAATGCAGTATAATTGTCCCCTTATATATATATATATACATTGGCTACACTTTCATTGGCGTAGAAATACGTAGGTGAAATACCATAAATTTAGTTCGTCTTATTCTTGAATGCAAATCAAACGAGTTCCTAATTGTTAATAAAAATGTTACGTGTGTTTACTAAAGTGCTACGGCTTTAATATATATAGTACGTGGTTGTTAAGTTTTGTAAAAAAAATAGAATTTTGCCCCCAGAGGTGTAAATGGGTGTAAGGAACGAAACTCTGCAAAGGAGATTACAAACCGTGTTCAAGATATGTTCATGTAAGTCTAACACGAAGCTACGCCTACTCAATCATCTAAATCGAGTTGAATTAACCCTTTCCCTCATACAACTTTTCTGCAGCAGACGACTTTGAACATATTTTGTCAAAAAATGGAAAATCTCTATAATTGAATGGATAACCTATGACTAAAAGTGGAAAACATTGTGGCAAAAGGAGAAATTGCTCGTTTTGAGCAATTTCTCCTTTTGTCACTATGTTTTCAAAAAGCCGTCTGCTGCAGAGGCGTCAGAAAGCGTCTATATGAGGAAAAGGCAGTGAGTAACGTCGAACACCATTAACCCATGGGTGGGGAATTCCAATCCCATCCCTGTCCAAGTGCCTACCGACGATTGCTGTAAGCCATTGTTGTTACTGTTGTGACTTAAATAGTGAATTGCATTTACCTCCAATATTCTTAAATCGTTATGTTAAAAGAGACATTATATCTGGCAAGATTGTGTTGGTGGAAAAATGGTGCAAAAAAAAGCGCACGAAATACATGAGTATGTGTCTTAGTCACCGTTGTTCATGTATGACTGAAATATGTCTTCCTTGGTTATGTTGAAAACTGGTGATACAGTACAGCTCACGCGGAAAACGCGTTTTCCGCGATCCCACGATGGACAAATATTTTTCATCGCGGATAATCACCGCAATTCAACCTATATGATCACCGCAATACCGCCTACGGGCTAATTATATCACCGCGATTGACATGTCGTCGATTCGAGCTTCTTATCTATTCTTATCTATTTTGAAATCACCGCGATTCCACCGCAATATTTACCTGTAAAAATGTTATACTTTTATTAAAAAGTTGTTTTTTTCCGATTATGTACATGTACACGTTTATTGACGAATTGCGATTATTTTATGACACAACTTGCTAAAATTCATTCCATTTCAGCAAATTATTCGAAAAACAGTGGAAGATTGTGTTTGTTTACGATAAGGTCAAGTTTCGTAATAGAAAATGGCGGACATCGGATATACGTTTATCGTACATATGATTATCTCACATTTTTTAGTAAGAGAGAAATATTGTTAAATTACAATACATGTACATGTACATTGTATATATATCTTTGAATTTTGTATATACAGTACATGTACTTGAATCTCTTAATAAAGACAGATTGTTGATTTTTGAGCTTTTCTTATCAACTTAATCAATAAATTATACAATTGTAATATTGTTGAAAATGATAAATTTTCATTTTAACGCAATGTGTTCATACAGAGTAGAAACAAGAGTAGAATTTATTTTACATGTAGTAATGTATTGCACTTTATTATGAAGCAACTTGTCGTAAAGCTCAGTAACGTCAATTAGTTTAAAAAAATACAGGCTTATATGTAGAAGTGGTTTATCAGCGTGCGTGCTAATCCAAACACATAAACAACAATACGCCTGACACGACTTTTCTTGACTAGCGCACAAAATATCCCTTTTAAATGTGAACACTGAATTTCAATTGACATACGCAAGTTGAAGACAAGAGTATATCGTCATCAAATCAGATTATATAGCGTAATGGATTTAAGTGTCCGCCCCCGAAAATAATTGCTTAATTTGTATGAAAACATGTATAGATGAGAGAAACACATTTTAATTTGTTTGCGTCACCTTAATTCACAAGTATTTTTTTGAGTAAAACATGCCAATTAATGAGACTTCGTAATCTCTTTCAATTCAGATAATTAGTTTTTGGTTGTTTAATTAAATCCGGGACTAACATGGGCGCTTCACACTTCTTTGTTTGCAAAGTTTGTTTTTGTTATTCAGCCGACTTTGAAACAGGTTTTAAAGAAATAATTTATAGGCGATTAAGAATGAACAATGCATTGGTAATTGTGGTGATTGACAATGGAATTACGGCATTTATTAGTGAGATTTAAAGTAAGCTACACATCTTTCAGGCAGAATTAACAGTTTTATTATCACGTAGTTGTATCGTTTACAGAATACATCAAGTTTAGGGGAATTGTATTGATGAATTTTAATGAATTAAGTTGTTACGCATATATGCTGCTTTATAGTTAGTACTGATTTATAATCATTATCCTCTTCAACAACATTTATTAGTACTGTTATGAAATAAAAATTAAAAATTAAAAAAACACTCCCAGCAAAACGGCGAGAAAAAGCTTATCTATTCAAAAAAATATCACCGCGATTCCGCGATGGTTCCACCGCAACTCCACGATGATCGGTTTTATCAACCCCCTGGGGTTATCTTGTTGCGTCCGCGATGGACATAAAAACAAATCGCGGTGATGGGTGGAATTCCACCCACCTTCGCGGACCAAAATATTTGTCCGCGTTGAGATTTGTCCGCGGTGGCTCGCGGACGATGCGTTTTCCGCGTGAGCTGTACTGTACATCTCTAAATCAATGAATCAAACGAGTATGTTGCGTGGTCATACTTAAAATTGTAAGCAAGCATTACTTCAGGGAAACGTAGGTCTTTCGGCCATAATTCCCTTTGCATTGTAAACTTTTCCCTAATACAGACGAGATTTGAAACATTAGTAGCAGACGACTTTTAAACATATTGTGGGAAAACGAGAAGCTGTTCAGAATGATCAATTTCTCTTGATCCAACAGCGTTTTCAACTCTGTATTAAAATCAAAACTTTCAATATTTTCGATGTTAAGTTCATTTACTCTGACGATTTCTGGATGCTGCATTTCAGTTAAATGTTTAAGAAAAGAAGCTCAATTAGGCGCCATTAACAAGGAGTAATGGTGTAGAATGTCCGTACAAATCCGTGATCTCTCGAGACCATTTGGTTTGACAATTTCCCGCATACAACGAACTACAACACACGGCTTTGAAAATGTCTTGGCAAAATATGGAAAAATCGTATTGAAAGAACAAAGTTTAATAATTCAAGAAAATAAAAAACATTGTGGCGAAAGAAGAAATTGTTGATAATTGATTTCTGCTTCTGCGGTAATGTTTTCATTGTTAAAAATCGTATGCTCGTGATGCGTAATAATCGATACTTGATAAACGACTTGATAAGATGTTGGCATTTCAAATTAAAAAGGAAACAAGAAACCGTTTAAGACGGTAAGGCCGGATTGTCGGCAATTTGACCTTGAAAATCGACAAACCATGGTCAAGGTCAAAGTAACCATAGAAATCAATATAACTTGTTACTGGTTACTTTCAGGCAAAGTTTCAAGTTTGTAACCCTTTCCAGTGCTGAGATTTTGCCTTAACCTGAAACTTAACGAAATTGCCTATCCTGAAAATTTAACCAAAATGTTGACGGACAGACAGACGGACGGACAGACAGACGAACATCGCCAATCTATAGACCGGAATTGCTAGAGCAATCCGGCCAAAAATGCACTTATTTAGAATTAGAACGAACAGTTTAAAAAAGCTTATGAGATCATCAAAACATCAGGAAATCAAAATGGATGATATTAATGAGCCGTCCCGCGAGAAAACCAACAGTGTGGCCTCTGCGTAATGTATCGATCCAGACTGAACCGGGCCGACACATTCCGTCTCGGGGGTATAGAGTAATGATTCCTGAAACAGAAAATCCATAGGAGACGAAAAGTGTCTATCCGGGTAAACCTGCACGGCATGCTTAGGCTGATCCGGGTCGATACTTTACGCAGAGTCCACAATGTTGGTTTTCTCGAGGGACGGCTCATTTTTTGCTTAATTTAGACTTTAGATAAATTTTGTCCTTTAAGACAAATGTTCATTTTGAACGCTGATCACGATTTGCTCTTTCAGCTTGTGTCATCATCGTTGATTTCTGATCAATTATAACAAACTTATATAGTAGCTTTTGCATGGATATATGAGTAGCGACCAATGTAGGTAGAGTTTTGTTCTGTAATGCAAGGCCTCCTGACCATTACACACAATATGCATGTACATTATAAATTCATTTGAGTGACATCGTAAAAAGATATTCAAATATAGAAATTAGTATATGACACATCTTTTAAAATTCAACTAGACACCTGTTCATCTAACAGTATTTTTCTGATTTTGTATGTCTCAATAAGATATGTTATCATTTATCAGTGATTTTATATATGTTGGTTTACATTCACTCATTATGTCAAAAAACAACCTAGTAGTTGGGTATGTATTTGTCCAGTCTACTTGGAAACATTAAAGCCGAAGTTCATTGTAAGCTGGACATAATAACAAAAAGTGAAATTCATCTTCAACAACATGCAGTCTCTGCCAAAAGAAATATTACAAAATCTCAAACAATAATCAATATTGTGGTGTTTACCATTTTCTACGTTAAACAATTACTTAAACATCTAAAATTTAACAATATGCGACAAATGAAATATGAAATATCCATGGTAAGATGCATTTCTACATTAAATAGAGATTTAAAGTGTTGATTACATTTTGAATGAGGTGAATCTCTGATCTTTTTACTGAACATTTTGGATAGAACAATCTAAATGACGTTGTTTATAGGCTATAGGTCGACAGGCATATTCGCCGATAAAAGAGACATTCATACTAAAGGCTGATCGAAATTAAATACAATTTCCAACACCGTCATTTATCTACACGTACCCAAAACTATTCTCATATAACAAATGGGTAATTTTAGATGCCCCTGTCTTTCTGCCGGCTTTTTCATCTAGCATTCTAAGCATATGGTTGCATTGTTTAGCGTATCTTGTAATAGGCATTTCTAAATGTTTTATCCAGTACTTAATACACTGTGTCATAGCGTATCTAGCGGATTCACTTTACGCGAAAAAATCGGCGGTATTTTGGTGAGGACAACAGATGCGTTTGCATCAAATTCAATGTGAATTTTTTCTGTGGCGTGACTTTATTCCAACCCCTAAATATCGGAACAGCGACTAGATTCTATCATAGAATCAAATCATTTAAACGCATCTTTCGGATTGACATATCCAAATTTGTTCTGCGATCTATTTATGCTAAATCAAGCTTTTTTAGCTGGATTTGCTTGGTTTGTTTTACTTGTTGTCCATCAAAGCCGAGACATTAACATGGAACCTAAATAGTTATGAGATGATAAAAGGTTGGTATTTTTTCGATTAACTGCAAAGAAACAACGGAAATTACTGTCTACTCTAGCCTTACGTTAAAAATAAGGGTGCGTTGTAGAAGCATTCCTTTTTAAGTACTGCACATATTTCATTCGCATTTAGTTCGATAGGTTACCAAATCTGACATTTATAATCTCCATTTGAGCCGTTCCGTGAGAAAACCAACATTATGGACTCTACGTAATGTATCAGCCTGCGCACTCGGCGCAGGCTAATGCGGGCTGATTAATCCGTCTGAGGAGGGTAGAGGTATAGAATAATGATTCCTGAAACAGAAAATCCACAGGAAAGAGTCTGTCCGGGTAAGCCTGCGCGGCATGCTTAAGCTGATCAGGGGTCGATACGTTACGCAATGTTGGTTTTCTCGCGGAACGGCTCATTTAGAGCAACTGCACTTCTGTAAAGCAAAAAGCTTCAGATATTTGTGACACGAGTACCTATAGATAAACCAACATTAGAGTATGTGCGGCCACAAGTACCTATAGAGTAACCAACATTAGAGTATTTGTGACACGAGTACCTATAGATAAACCAACATTAGAGTATTTGCGTCCACAAGTACCTATAGAGTAACCAACATTAGAGTATTTGCGTCCACAAGTACCTATAGAGTAACCAACATTAGAGTATTTGTGACACGAGTACCTATAGATAAACCAACATAAGATAATTTGTGACACGAGTACCTATAGATTAACAAACATTAGAGTATTTGTAACACGAGTACCTATAGATAAACCAACATTAGAGTATTTTGAGGCCACAAGTAACTAAACATTAACCAACATTATAGTATTTGTGACACGAGTACCTATAGATAAACCAACATCAGTTAATTTGTGACACGAGTACCTATAGATTAACCAACATTAGAGTATGCGTGACACGAGTACCTATAGGAAAAAAAAACATTAGAGTAATTGCGGCCACAAGTTCTTATAGATAAACCAACATAAGATAATTTGTGACACAAGAACCTATTAATTAACCAACATTAAATTATGCGTGACACGAGTACCTATAAATAAACCATCATTAGGGTATTTGTGACACGAGTACATGTACCTATATATAAACCAACATTAGGGTATTTGTGACACGAGTACCTATGGATTAACCAACACTAGAGTACGCGTGACACGAATACCTAAAGATAAACCAACATTAGGGTATTTGTGACACGAGTACCTATATATAAACCAACATTAGAGTATTTGTGACACGAGTACCTATATATAAACCAACATAAGATAATTTGTGACACGAGTACCTATATATAAACCAACATTAGAGTATTTGCGGCCACAAGTACCTATAGATTAACCAACATTATAGTATGTGTGACACGAGTACCTATAGATAAACCAACATAAGATAATTTGTGACACGAGTACCTATTAATTAACCAACATTAGAGTATGCGTGACACGATTACCTATATATAAACCAACATTAGGGTATTTGTGACACGAGTAACTATAGATAAACCAACATTTGTGAAACAAGTACCTATATATAAACCAACACCAGAGTATGCGTGACACGAGTACCTATAGATAAACCAACATTAGGTAGGGTATTTGTGACACGAGTACCTATTAATTAACCAACACTAGAGTATGCGTGACACGAGTACCTATAGATAAACCAACATTAGAGTATTTGCGGCCACAAGTATTTATAGATTAACCAACATTAGAGTATTTGTGACATGAGTACCTATTAATTAACCAACACTAGAGTATGCGTGACACGAATACCTATAGATAAACCAACATTAGGGTATTTGTGACACGAGTACTTATATATAAACCAACATAAGATAATTTGTGACACGAGTACCTATATATAAACCAACATTAGAGTATTAGTGACACGAGCATCTACAGATAAAACAAACAGTAGAGTGTTTGCGACACGAGTAGTACCTATATATAAACATCATTAGAGTATGTGTGACACGATTGTCTGAAGATAAACCAACATTAGATAATTTGTGACACGAGTTACTATAGATAAACCAACATTAGAGTATTTTTGACACCGAGAACCTATATATAAACCAACATTAGAGTATGTGTGACACGAGTACCTATAGATAAACCAACATTAGAGTATTTGTGACACGAGTACCTACTAATAAACCAACATACGAGTATTTGTGACACGAGTACCTATATATTAACCAACATTAGAGTATGTGTGACACGAGTACCTATATATAAACCAACATTAGAGTATTAGTGACACGAGCATCTACAGATAAACAAACATAAGAGTGTTTGCGACACGAGAAGTACCCATATATTAACATCATTAGAGTATGTGTGACACGAGTGTCTAAAGATAAACCAACATTAGATAATTTGTGACACGAGTTACTATAGATAAACCAACATTAGAGTATTTTTGACACGAGAACCTATATATAAACCAACATTAGAGTATGTGTGACACGAGTACCTATAGATAAACCAACATTAGAGTATTTGTGACACGAGTACCTAAAAATAAACCAACACACCAGTATTTGTAACACGAGTACCTATATATTAACCAACATTAGAGTATTTGGGACATGAGTCCCTAAAGATAAACGTGAACAGTTTGTTCTATAGGAAGTGTTTTGAAAGTCTCCGTGTATGAATATCGTCGGTTTACATCGAGATTAGGTTATGCAAATATCGGATGTTAAGAATTTTTGTAGAGCAACTTATCTGGAGGGCGAGTATGATCGAAAAGGATATTAAAAGTATGCCTCCCGATAAAATTGGAATTACGTTTAAGCCATGTGTGGCCATTAAGCCGAAGACGAGTTTGAAAATATCTATACAAAATATAGTAAAAAATAACCGTAAATTTACCAAAATCGATTGAAAAGAGTTAAAAAAAATGTGGCAAAATGAGAAATTGCTCATTATTACCAATATCTCCTTTGGCCAAAATGTTTTCAAAAAACGTATGCAAGTGGAAAAAGATTTATACTCTCTATGACAGGTTCTCATACGACATGGAGTTAAATTAAAAGACGGTTTTATTAATAATACATAGTGCATCGTTTTAACTTTTCACAATATGAAACAGTTACATTTATTTTATGTTACCCTTTCCCATATAAACCAAAATCGGCAGCAGACGGCTTTGAAAATACCTTGTCAAAAGGATGTAAGTATAATATTTCTGATAATATTTTCAAAAGTCCTCAGCTGCATGGGCAGAAAGTGTCTGTATGTGGGGAAAAGGGTTAATGGAACACAATCCATAAGATGAGTTACAGCCTACTTGACAGCAGAAACAATGATATTGTTCATCGAATGTATTGCTGCATAAAATAAAATTTGAAAATAAATAAAACGGATACTTATGACAAACAATGAAGATATATCGTATGAGCCACGTATAACGATTTCGGCCGAGCTCCGGTAGATCAGTCGGTAACGACGCGGGCTGTCAATCCAAGGGTTATAAGTTCTAACCCCAGTTCAGCAAACATTCTTTCCAACGTTTGACAAAAGTCACAGTGACAACCATTATTCATCTTCCAACAATTTGTAAAAGTCTATGTGGAAAAGTAGCCAGTTGCTTGGAAAGTCAGTTGTATGGAGTACTGGTGTGAGAAAGCCAGGAAAACCATTAGTAGGTGAACTGGCCGCCGTGATATGACTTTTTCTTTTTGAAATCAATCTAACGATTTGGATCTTATTGCATGTACATACCGAGGGCTTGGCGGGAAACGGTTGTAACTAAAATATGGTTTTTTTTCCAAGGTTAATCACCTCGCCATAAAGTCTTAATAAGCAAGCGTTAAATCATATTTTCTTGCTAAACAATGGACATTTAGGTGCCATTGCTCATTCTGAGCAATGGCACCTAAATATTCATTGTTTACAAAGGGGTCAACATTGCCCCTAAACCAGGGTTTTCAAAATAGGTTTTTAGTTAAAACCGTTTCACGCCAAGCCCTCGATACAGTGAATAATCAGGCGAGCCTTCAGTAGTACATGCAATTTAGTACTAGACGCAATGTACATAGAGTGAAGAATGAGTACTAGACGCATCGTTTGACAAAATACCTAGAACTGCTGCATCATTAGTTGTGCACCAATTTATATTTATATGATATTATATGAACTTGTAACGGTGAGTCACGGAGAGTCAAAAGAGTCAAAACGAAACGCAAATCGCTAGACGCGGCTCATATTAACCCTTTCCGTCATACGACAATTCTGCAGCAGACAACTTTAAACATATTTTGTCAAAAAATCGAAAATCTCTATAATTGAATGGCTAACCTATGACTAAAAGTGGAAAACATTGTGGCAAAAGGAGAAATTAATCGTTTTGATCAATTTGGTTTTAAAAAGCCGTCTGCTGCAGAAGCGTCCGAACGCGTCTATATGAGAGAAAGGGTTAAAGACGCATCAAGCGAAATGGCTATGTACGTTGTCATCCAGTTACTGTCAACGTTTCTAGTGATTGACCATGATCGCAAAACCACTGGTCAATGTACATACTACTTTAGAGTGTTAATTACCATAAGCCACCCGATACAGACGTCAATGAACGCGTTTGCAGCAGAAGACTTTTGATGACATAGCGGAAAATTATTTAGTTGTTCAAAACCATCACAATGTTTCAACTCTGTCTAAAGTTGTATCTCCGATTTTCCAAATGATATACGATAATGAACTAGTGAGCCATGATATATATTCCGATGTTCACCGGCAGAAAGTCCTATTTAGTCGAGAGAAATATCGGGCAGATTCGACCCGTAAATAATTAAATACCTTGATTAACGAGGCTTTCGGACACAGGTCATCCCCTTCCGCCATTTGGTAGTTCGATTTTCTTACAATCATTTTGGAAATAGTTGTGAACACAAAATACTGGGCAAGAATGCTATCAAGAATGGTCTATTTTGTTTATTTGTTTATTGGGGTTTTACGCCATTTCAACATTATTTCAGTTACATCACGGCGATAGTTCACATATTCATGATCCCTGGGTTAAACAAACAGTACTAAGCTAGGAAAGTTGCCCAACCCAAGGGCACTCCACCATGACCTTCGTGCCGCGACTGGGGATCGAACCAGGAGAGACCAGTTTCAAACCCGACGCTTACCACTCGACTACAGCGGATTCCTAATGCGTTCATCAAACACTACGAAAGCCCACTTCGTTCCAGTGAAATACATTCATCTGTTTTACACTGATTCATAATGGGTGCTCGCTAAACGTGCCTCTATTTCAATGTTCATTGAATACAAGACTGATCTGTTTTCGGAATCCGCCGTGACCGACTGGTTAGCGTCGGTTAATTTGAACTGGGCGTCCCAGCTTCGATTCCCATTCGTGGCGGTCGTGACGGAGTGCCCTTGGGCAAGGCAAATATCATAAGCGTAATTCTAGTTTACCTAGGGATCATGAAAAGGTGAACTGGTGCCGTGATATCGCTGAAATAATCTTTAAAACGGCGTAAAATCCCAATTAAACACACAAACTAACAAACGTGCTGAAAAGTGCGAATTAGCATGCTGAAAGTGGACACTTCCGCCTGACCTTGTACCGGCCGTAATTTGTAAAACATTATTTATATCTAAATTTATGTAAGCTAACGATCCGGGCTGCACGTCTACACTATTATAATCCTAGAATAAACACTGAGGGTGAAGGCAAGGTCATGGATTTAAGGTCGTGGTTGATCGTTAATTGATTTTGAAAGCTAAACCCTTTCCCACATACATACAATGAAAACATTGGGTTGAAAGAACAATTTTTACCCAGATGTTCCTGGAAACAACATGTGTATACAGTTACAAATATTTTAAGAACGTGAGAAATGTTTCATTTTCGCATAATATTTTGAAAGGTCGTCTGCTACAGTTGCGCCAAGAGCTGTCTACATCTGGAAAGGGTTAAGCCTCATAAAGACAACGGACATACATTTGGGCATTAACATCAGTCGTGACATTTGGTCAGTGGAAACTAACATGAAAAATGAGCACTGAAGCTCCTATATACTTTATGAGTTAAAGTCAGTGTAAATATCAATACTTGGGACAAGCCCCCGACCGCCCTCCACCTTGAAACTTCTTTTTTTTCTTTTTCTTTTAAAACATTGTAGCCGATATAACTTAAATTTGCAGCAGGCGGCTTTGATAACATGTGAGCTGAAATATGGAAACTCTCTAAAAGTGAACATGATGATTTTATCAACTAGAAATTGCAAACATTGTGGCAATGATGATTTGTTTCTATCGATCTTCGGCCGGGTCATACCAAAGACTTAATAAATGGTAGTACAGCTGACCTCCTTGGCGTTCAGGGCTGTAGGGTTAGCATTAGGACAGACTGGCTGGTGTCAGGGTAAATGGACCAGTAGTACCGGTAACTTACCCTGGAAACGCCATGATATAACTGAAAAATAATTGAAAGCGGCGTAAAATACCAAACGATAAATCAATCAATCTTTGTTATTGGTGATCAGTGAATACACTGATGAGACTGTTGATGCGCAGTGTCTTCGCTGGTCGCACACTCTCGAAGATAAACTGTCGATGAACAAGGAAAAGTTAACCTCATGTGAAAGTAAGTGCAAGCTGATATTACTATTCGATGGGCGCCAAGTATCAGAGATTGATTTTGCAATGCCTTGGTTCAATAATAACATATTACGACGTTTCTTTATGGTATTTCTATAGCAGTTATATGAGATTCGGGCGGAATCGGTAAATACCTAGGCAGACTGGACTCTCAAGCTCAACACAGCATCATATCAAACAACAATAAGTAACATTGCTATGGTCAAACAATAAAACTCCATGTATTGTAGTATGGTGCCGCAACATATAGTCTTTACATTTTAGTTTACGTTTGTTCTTTTTCAACTTTGGCGTACCTGTCTTGTACAACTTAAAAAGTAATTCAAAGAACAATGTAGACAGGGATCAGCTTGAATATTCGTCTAGTTTAATCTTGGTCTCAATGTTTCGTCATTTTTTTTTGATAATTCTCAGCCTTCACTTCTCCATATCCATGCGAGAACATGTTAATAATGAAAGATTATGGAATTAGATGCAGCATTCAGTAGGATAAAATTACAAAAAAGAGGAGGGATATTTAAAGTGTCGCAAAGGCAATGTCAGATCATGTTAAGTTTATATGCGTCCAATTTACAACTTTAAAAAAATGTGTCTGTGGAATCCTAGAGGTAGACCACTTTGGGAATGTTTGTTTTCGAAATGTGTTATTTATCCATCGAAACCTTGTTCTGACAAATTTTTAACTGGTCATAGTATGGGCAATGGCACCGTCCTTAACAAACACTGACATTTATCAAAACCCGAAAATATTTTATTTTATTATCCTTTTCAGTTGCCTTTTAAAGAAAATCGCCGATTCAATCAAAATTACAACAACAACAAAATATGTTATGAAAGGGTAATTTTCTTATTATGTATCTAAACGTCTTAATATCACCACGGCTATTCTCGTAAGCTAAATGTTGAGCCCGGACGTCGATATATCACCTAAGCCATACTCGTAAGCTCAATTTTGAGCCCGGATGTCGTAATATCACTTTGGTAGTACTCGTTAACACAGTTTTGAGCCCGGGTGTCGTAATATCACTTTGGTAGTACTCGTTAACACAGTTTTGAGCCCGGATGTCGTATTATCACTTTGATAGTACTCGTTAACACAGTTTTGAGCCCGGGCGTCGTAATATCACTTTGGTAGTACTCGTTAACACAGTTTTGAGCCCGGATGTCGTAATATCACTTTGGTAGTACTCGTTAACACAGTTTTGAGCCCGGGTGTCGTAATATCACTTTGGTAGTACTCGTTAACACAGTTTTGAGCCCGGACGTCGTAATATCACTTTGGTAGTACTCGTTAACACAGTTTTGAGCCCGGATGTCGTAATATCACTTTGGTAGTACTCGTTAACACAGTTTTGAGCCCGGATGTCGTAATATCACTTTGGTAGTACTCGTTAACACAGTTTTGAGCCCGGACGTCGTAATATCACCTCGGCTTTACTCGTAAGCTCAATTTTGAGTCCGGACGTCGTAATAGTACCTCGGCTATACCCGTGAACTCAATTTTGAGTCCGGACGTCGTAATATCAGCTCGGTTATACTCATAAGTTAAATTTAGAGTCCGGACGTCGTATGTTTGTTTATATAAAAAAGTAGTCCCTAGCATGTTAATTATGCGGAATTTTCGCACGCCATTATCTACGGTCATGACCACTCCTTGACACCAGTCATGATCGAACATTATTGCATACTTTTATATTGTATACTTTGCATTGCAGAAAGTGGTCATGATGTTTCGTTCAACTGTTGAAAACTTTTGAAAACATAGTGGCAAAAGGAAACATTGCTCATAAAGATCAATATCTCCTCTTGCAACAATGTTTTCTATGCTATTCTGAAATATTCAAAAAAATAAACTTGAGATATCAACCCTTACCCACATACAGACCCTTTGTGACGCATCTGCAGCAGACGACTTTTGGAAATATTGTGGCAAATGAAAAAAAATGGCGGTATATTTATTGAATAAGGAGAACTTTCTGCGGCATCAGAAAGGGTGAAATTTGCCCAAATTTTAAAAATATTTTCCTCGGAATAAGCTTGTCTGATACCAATATAATATGGTATAATGTTATCATTGGATAACTGTTTACAAACATAATCATATTTGTTGGTTGTTAAACACGGCAATAAGGCGGTATAAGAAAAGTGGCAAAATGATAACAACAACAAAATACATTACTATGAAAGTGCTTGTCTGTTTTATATAAACTTTAAGAAAAGGTCAACCACCAACGTCGCTATAAAAGCCGGCTTCTACGACAAGGCCGTAGAAGAGATATTTATACCTATAACCCGTTCCCGTACATTTCTCCCTCTTTTCTCTTGACTTCGACCCGAAGTCTCACAACTGAACACAAGCAGTATACCAGAGCGAAGTCTATGTAACATCACTGGGAACCACCGGGGATGATGGTTATATAAACCCGAAATCCCACCGCTGCCACTATTTGTAACGTGTACCGGCGTTAAGCCATCGCGGGTCACCCATCCAGGCACTAACCGCGATGAACCTTGCTTAACTTTAAGAAAAGGTCAACCACTCTACCAACGTCGCTATAAAAGCCGGCTCCTACGACACGGCCATAGAAGTGATATTTATACCTATAACCCGTTCCCGTTACACTGGTATATAATTGTTTTCTTCACATCACAATTAAAACCAGGTATTTATGTAAAAGATATATAAATAAAATTGTATTTTAAGGGTGAAATTTTGTAAAACATTTTTTGCACCACCACAGAATTCAGTATATTTTACACTTCATGAATATGGTTTCTTTTAAATATTAGAACAGGGTATCTCTACCTACTTAGAACTTAGTCATGCTATTATAACTGGTGATCTGAAAGCACGTTGTGGCAATAGGCCTGACATACTACAGAGCCATCTAGAATCGAACCGATATGTATACCACTGTCCTGTTCCTGCTGTTAATGATACTAATGATGACAGTTTTAATTACATTCCACATAGGTTTTTTATGGATGCAACCGTTAACACTTCTAGTATTAAGATATTAGATTCGTGTTCAAATAGTGACATTACAATGTTTATTGGAAGAATTGGTTATGGCGCGGAGAAGGTAACCTCACATGTATGTCTGCAAGTGGTTCAAGTGTAGTTGATTATGCTTTATGTAACCATAATTTATTCCGAATTATAAAAGATTTTATAGTTCATGATTTTCAAACTTGTTCAAGTCGTCATTCGTCATGCTCCTATTTAACTATGTTTAACTTGTTACTATGAAGATGAAAGCATGTCTTCAAGAAATGACAGATATGTAAATATTACTTAAATTGGAATACAGATCAAATTGATGAATTTAGAGATACAATTACATCTAATATTAAAAGTATAAATGCTATTACAGAGGAAATAATATCTAGTTCACTGGACATAACTGATGGAGTAAATAATATATCTGATATTCTATACAATATCTCATTCTCTACTTATGGACATTCCAGACATACTAAACATAAGACTAATGTTGAACGTAAATATAAAAGCTGTTGGTTCATTAAAGAATGCGAATGTGCAAGAAAGGAATTACGTAAAGCTTACAGGCGTTATAGGCAAACTAAAAATGAGGAAAATAGGGAAATAATGATCTTCCAAAAAAAGAAATATATTTGTGACAAGAAAAAAGCCACAATCAAATTTAACAATATACACATTTTAAATAAGTTATCAAAACATCATCTAAATAAATTCTGGTCTAAAAAAAAAAAAAAAAAAAGCCTAAGGGAACAAAGCTATCAAGTGATAAAATAATTTCAACACTTTAAAAATCTGTTTGGTGATGCTAATCTCTTTAGTACGAATGAAGTTGAGGATAATTTAATTAGAGTCGATTTTAACACTAGCAATGTTGAAGAACTAGATGCTGATTTTACAGAACAAGAGGTTGTAGAAGCTATAAATACTTTAAAAGTGGAAAAGTGCTGGTGTTGATCTCCTAATACCTGACATGTTATGATATGCAAAAGACATATTATCTTCAGAGTAATGACTGGGGCTTAACTGTAAATACTAATACAAATGTTGTAATGGTTTGTACAAAAGGAAATAGAAAAGCAAATACTGATATATGTTCAAACAACATTAAACTTTAAGTTGTCATCAAATTTCCTTATCCAATGGTCACTTTATCCTCCAATCCTCCAATGGTTGTTTTTAATATGGCACACAAATCCCTTTCACAACAAGCACGAAAAGCAGTATAATCACTAAAGGGTATTTTTGTATCACTACATATCACTGAAACATTAAACGTTTTGATGTAATGATTTCACCCATATTAAATCAATTATTAGATTATATAGGATACTCATATGTATGGACTAATCAGCATGTAACAAATGTAGATCTAAAATGTGTCATTCAGCGCATATGTGATAAATGTGTACAGTCATGGTTCGAGGGGATCAGTAAATCTAGTAAGCTAGAAACATATCATTTTATAAAAAACTGTTTTGAACAAGAACAATATCTATCAAGTGTAAACCATAATAATCACAGAATAGCCTTATCACGCTTAAGATGCTCAGCACATAAACTTATGATAGAAGAAGGTAGAATAAGAAACATTGAAAGAGAAGCATGCCTATATGTACTTCATGCAATATGCATGTAATTGAAAATGAATATAATTTTGTACTTGTTTGTCCCTATCACAGGATTGATTGATTGGGGTTTAACGCCGTTTTTAACAATTTCTCAGTTATATCACGGCGGCCAGTTCACCTACTCATGCATTTCCTGGTTTTCTCACACCAGTACTCCACACAACCATCTTCCAAAGCAACTGGCTGCTTTTCCACATAGACCTAGCCCATTGGTGGAAGACGAATGACGCATGTCGCATTGACTTTCCCTATCACAGGAAACTTCGATATGAAACGTTGCCATAGTATTACAATTCATGGCCAAACAAAGACAAATTTAAAGCATTGCTCCATACCAGTAATAAGATGTTGTTATGGATATTAGCAAAATTTGTTCACAGTTCAAATATGTTAAACAAGAGGGTCAAGATGGCCCTAATTCGATCACCTGAATGATAGTAAATTAGTAGCAAATATTTAACTTCAAATATCTGGGAAAATTTGATCGGGAGTGCAAATGAAACAGCAAGAAGTGGACACTGTTAAAGAAATAGCTTATCAGTAAATGTCATTTGTATCTTGAAATCTAACAACAACTTTAATAAGAATGGTATGATAAAGTTTTGTAATTTTGCCACTTTCCTGATGCCACCTTGCTGCCCTGTTTTTCAACAAAATCAATATGGCTTGAGCAGTTTTTTGTAGAGGGTCACTCAAGGAACATTTCTACCAAATTATCTTGCAATCTCACAAGCAAATTATGGAGGAAAAGGATTTTTAAAAATGTGGGGATTTTTCTCACTTTCTGATGCCGCAGCAAGCAAAGTTCTACACAGAATGTTAGTCGTTGATCAATTTTGAAAGAGGACCAACAAAGGAACATTCCTGTGAAGTCAAGTTGAAATTGGTTCATTGGAATGGTAGGAGTTGTCATTTGTAGCTAAACGTTCAATTTACCCCTTTTGTGATGACGCCTGGTTGCTATGATTTAGTAATCAATTAATACGGCTTGAACAAATTAAGTACGGGATCACTGAAGTAAGATTCCTATTCAATTTTCTTTAAATCAGACAAGCACTGTCATAAAAATGGAACATTAAAATTTTGTCATTTTGCCCCTTTTCTGATGCCGCCTGCCTGCCATGTTTTTCGACCAATCAGTATGGCTTGAACAATTTTCGTAGAGTGTCAACATTTCTACCAAATTATATTCGAATCTGACAAGCAGATTCAAAGAAGAAGAGTTTTAAAGTTTGGACATTTTGCCCCCTTTCTGATGCCGCAGCAACCAAAGTTCTCAATGGAATTTAAATATTTGAATAAGTTTGAAAGAGGACCACCAAAGGAACATTCCTGTGATTTTATGTGGAAATCGTTTCTGCGGTTTAGGAGGAGATGATGTTTAAAGCTAAAAGTTATCGACGGACGACGGACAGAGAGTGATAAGAATAGATCACCTGAGCGAAAATTGTAACTGGTTAAAACCTAAATATGCACTTGTATTTATTATTTATTATGTATACATTATGCTGTAATCAATTAATTGATGGTGATATACATGTATATCTAGAAATGTGAGCATACATTATCACACACAGACACTTTGTAGTTGTATACACATGTTCAATGCAACATGTATATACTATGGTTTGTTTGAGAACAGTAAGGAAACGTTTGAATTACTGCTACAGATTGTATAACTACAGTAAAGAAACTATTGTTTTTCTGCTATAATTATTAATATGCTAATTTGCTTAATTAAAACCATATGTTAATGTGAAGCCATGCTATCACATCTTCACTAATGCTATTGCTAGAAGGAGCATGTTCTGTTCTGTTCTATGAATACTTATATATATATGCTTACTTACCGGTTCCATATGTATCATGTTGTAGAAGTCTCAAAATTGCAACTATGTCTGCATGAAATGATTGCTGTTATTTACTTATTAAAGTATTCTCCTCAAAAAAGGAAAACAAATCTCACAAAGAAACAGGTCATAATTGTTATTAACATAAATATTACCAATAATTATAAATGTGATGGAAATAAAAAGAAACTTCAATAATATAACATAGATAAGTGTAAAACAATGAATTGTTAGGACTGAAATGGAAATTGGTGAAATAACTATTTAAAACAATAATTAACACAACAACAACAGCCAAACATAAAACATCACTTTTTAATTGTTTTTTATCATTATTGTAACGGGAATTCAATGGGGTATAAATACAAATACCACTTCCTAGGCCTTGCCGTGGAAGCCGGCTTTTATAGCGATATTGGTAGAGTGGTTGACTATTTCGCCAAGTTAAGCAACGTATATCGCGGTTAGTGCCTAGATGGGTAACCCCCGTTGGCTTAAATCCGGTGCACGTTACAAATGGTGGCAGTGGCGGGATTTTGGGGTGACATCACCATCATCCCCGGGCCCCGGTGGTTTCCAGTGATGTTACATAGGCTCTGATGTGGTGTAGCGGAAAGTTGTGTGACTTCGGGTTGAAGTCAAGAGGAAGAGGGATACGGGGAATAAGTACAAATATCACTTCTACGACAGCCGGCTTTTATAGCGACGTCGGTAGAGTGGTTGTCTTTTTCGCAAAGTTAAGCAACGTACCTCGCGGTTAGTGCCTGGATGGGTGACCCGCGATGGCTTAACTCCGTGAGGGACACGGTACACGTTACATTATAAACAATAAATATATGAGTATGGATAGTACGAGAAACCACTTAACTGATATTTTTAAAATGTTCGGTCTCCTGCCAAATGTCTTGCTGTCCGAAATCCAATGTATCCGAATTATCTTACACTTGTGTACACCACATGTGAAATTTCCGTTTGAAAACAAAAACAAAACTACAAGAAACTAAATAAGCACGGTGTAACCGATCATTATAACTCTTTTGCCAAGTAACTTATATCCGCTCGCATGAAGAATATAGAGAAGTAACGTTACATGGCCGTTAAAGCACGCTTTGCAAGATCATCGTGCATAAACCCGTTAAAGAACTTAAAAGGGGGGTAATCCTTACCGAAATGACGTATTTGTCCTCTTTTCTGTCATCGCTATTCCATGCACTATATGTTTTGTTGTGTTTGCTAAATTGATCGCTTTGACATCTTGCCATGTGTAGTATATGTAAATTGTTTTCGTATTGCTCTAGACTTATATAGGTTATAAATTGAACTTTTAGCTTAAATGACATCTCATCCTAATCCACTAGGCAAATTTTAACAAAACTTCACAGGAATGTTCATTTGGTGGTCCTCTATTCAAATGTGTTCAAAGATATCAATTATAAACTCATTTTTTGTTGCTACGGCAGCAGGAAAAGAGTAAATACCGACACTGTACAATTCTTCTTCTCTGAATCCGCTTCACAGAAATGTTCATTTGGTGGTCCTCTTTCAAATGTGTTCAAAGATATCAATTATAAACTCATTTGTTGTTGCTACGGCAGCAGGGAGGGAGTAAATGCCGAAACTGTAAAGTTCTTCTTCTCTGAATCCGCTTGTCAGATTCCAAGATAATTTAGTACAAATGTTCCGTTAGTGTGGCCATCTACAATATTTGCTTAAGCCGTATTGATTGGTTGAACAGAAAGGGCCAAAATGACAGAACTTAATACATGTAGTTCGTTTTCTATTCAAGTTTTTATCTGATTTCAGGATACATTGGCAATGTGTTCAAGCCATATTGATTGGTTTGAAAAGATAGCTGCCATACTGCATCATAAAGTGGATAAAATGAACTTTTAGCTTTAAACAAAATCTCCTCCCAAACCATTGGACTGATATCAACGAAACACTTTGGTGGTCCTCTTACAAACTGTTCATATATTTAATATCATAACAAATTTCCTTTATTAATGATTTTTATTTACAGTGTCCACTCCTAGCAGTTTCGTTCACGCTAAATTTTCTCCGATATTAGCAGTTACACATATGCTACATAGCTATCACTCAGGAGATCGATTCAGGCTTTGCCCTCTGTTTTGGAGATGCAAACATTAATAGATTGCATACTTTGAACTCATCTGTTGGTTCAGTACATTCTGTCGTGAATGTTCCTAGTGGGATTTCCGTAAGAGTCATTTGGTAAGACGATAATTAAAAAGGTATTTTGTGGACCGAATGATATATTCGGAGATGGGGTCAATTAATTTTCACAAGACCAACAAGAAGTTATGATCTTGGAAATATTTTATTCTGGCCTGATGCATCATTACTTGTCTGTCATGGTGGTGGTTTTTTTAGATAAATATTTCTATATGGACTTCTGCATCTCCCCTTAACCGATTACAATTCTACCTTTAGTACTTTCAGTACTTTGATATTAAATTGGTTTTGAAATTGAATGTAAAACTAAACCTACATCTTAAATATTTATTTATTTGTTTTCTCATTGTCAGTTTCATGAATATATCGCTAGAAATAGTTTTGAAAAATTGACAACAACATAAAAAAAATACATTATCACGATATTCATACATGGAAACACGGATGTAGACTAGTTTTAGGTAAGATGTCCTATCCAGTATTTGTTTAACCTTGTCATTTAAAACAGTCCACTATTGACTTTTTGCTCCAGGAATGGACATTCATAAATAAGGATTCTCCATGCCCAGAATCAAAGGACAGTTCGTCAAATAACTGGAAGTTTATACAATCTTACGGCTTTCTGAACACTGCAATAAGTCCATCCCGAGTAGGAGCCAAACAGATATGGCAATCGTTAACAGCCATGGTATGACATTGGTTGATGGAATCAGTAATCTGTATTATCTGACACCAGTCAGACAGATCCTTCGAATTACATTCAAACACCCCTATTCCGCTCCATAGTATGTAGAATTTGTTTGCATATTTCACAACTGTTGTAATCCCGTTTTCGATTCCTGTCTCTTTCTCTCCGAGTAACTTCATGGTGTCCTCGTCAAAAAGCTTCAAAGTTTCGTGACAAAAAGAAAGAAATGCCCTGGAATCTGTGTCATGGTAAATTAGATTGATGTACATATCATTTGTTTCTATCATTCTTGGTTCTCTATCGCCGACCTTTTGGAACCCGAGTGTGTTGCCACTACGCCCTTCATTATAAGATGTTTTAATGACCGTCTGTCCTACCAACTGTCCTTCTAAATGTCCTTCTATACTCATCTTAAAAGTATCGGCTTTATAAAGCGACCCAACGCCCTTGACTTTCTTGTATACGGTTACTGTTACATAATTTAAGCCGTTGCAGTTCATGATTGCTGCAACAAAAAGTCGATAGTTGCTGTAAGAGATGTACATGCCTGATACAAAACTCCTAGTGTCAAGTGTGCTAGTGTCAAAATCAAAATGTGTTGTTTCTTTCACACGTCCTGTGGAACTGTTAACGGTTATAATATGATATGTTGTATTATCGCCATGGCCTTCCTGCATTATATCTATGTTCTGGCAACCTCCTGGCAATTTCGTATACTGCAACAGAGCGTAAATCATATCACCATGGCCTGTAATCCCTTTTATTACCATAGTAGTATTCTCCCTTTTTATAGTGTCAATTGGAATTAAGCTGTAATCGTTATTGGCTGTCCAAAGTAGATGCGTCGAACCGTGTCTGCTCACAGGGGACGCATTATCTATGAAACCGAATTTGGTTGGATTAGTTTCCTGTTTCAATAAAGTAGAGTGTTCTCTCGCCTTGTGTACAATCATGTTTGCTGTTTTCATTTTGATGAATGCATACTCTTCACTGCGAAGTTTTGTTGATATATCGGTTTGGACCGATAGAAGCCCATTTTGTAGACTTTCAGATGTAAACCTTAACGAATTATTCAATCGAATATCATTGTCTTTTAAGACCATCAACATATTTTCAATGCGTTTCTGTGTGAATACATAATGTTCATCAAGGTTTGACTTAACACAATCTATTTTTTCTTTGTCGTCCTTACATCCCTCAATTGATGCTGATACTGATTCCAGGCAACTCTTAAATTCTAATGTTTCTCGAACGTTCTTGACCAATGCAGGACTTATATCCATTGTAACACATTTTAAGTGACTTTGCATCTTACACACTCCACAACTAACTTCATCATGCGTCTTGCAGTACTGAGTCACGAACTCAGATTTGTGAATCCAGCAAGGTACACCTTTTCCCACCGGTTTTACTGGAGGCATGGCATACTTGTCTTGCAGGACGTGATGTTTTAATGGCCTTGGTATCTTGTGATTCCTGTAACATGGTTTACATAGATAATCGTTGCAGTCCACACAGAAGCCTTCAGCAGTTACCGTGATGCCATCGTCCTTACAAGGATCGCATTCTGCATTGACATCACATTCATTTTGTAATTCTTCCGATGTGTTTCTGTACTGGCCCTCTGCCATGCTTGTATCTTTAGGCCTATGTGTAAACTATTGTTACTCCAAATAATCTTTGACACATTGTGTTTCTTTAGTTTATAAGGATGATTTGTTTGTTTGGTTGGAACTGCACCAGCATTAATAAATGCACCATGAACTGCGTCTGAAATTAAATCAAATACGCATGTATCCCATTTGCTTTAAGCATACGTTTAGTAATCATGCGTCCAGTCTTCGCTAGTTGAAATAAGCATATATTCACTATTGAAACTCAGATGTATTGACTGATCATATATAATTGGATAAATGATAAAATACAATTATAACCTGGTATGATATTTAAAGATTCGTCTGATTTGAAAACATTTTGGGGGAAATGTGTAACGCCTAGACAATTTGATTTATTGGTTATAGTGCAATGCCGTTTCAGTTAAATCACAGCGGAGAGTTTACCTGACCATTTGTTTCATGAGCAGTATAAGCCGGACAGTTGGTGAGAATAGGGACAACGTGACGTCATCAGACCTTACGGAATCAGTTCTTATTATCAGTCATCGGTACTATTCATTTAAGCAACAGATGCATAATCGCACGTAATGTGATCGGGGAGCCATCAGTTAGGACAACTGCACGCGTGCCCTTCTCCCTCGTGCGTTGTGAATTGGAAGATGACGGTGATGTTGATGATGATGATGATTTTTAGAGAAGAAAGTGATGTAGATGTAGAAAGAAATGATAGAGGCCCCGTTGTGTATTATATACTAGAGTTATTAAAAACCGGAACATCATAGATAATGCGGTATTTCAGTCGAATCATAGGGATAGGGAAAGATGCATTTTGCGGTAACTACGCGTTTTTAAAACTGAACCTCAGATATATATACATCAGATTGACGCCTAGACAAATTTGCAACGGAGAGGTGTTAACATGCTTACATGTTCTTCTTGTGGGACAATGTTATCCCCATTAGCTGTTGGTGCTACGAGATGATATCATATTCAGTGGTACATGTATCAAAATACACGTGCGGGTAGGCTGCTGCAGTACATATACATGTATGACTGAAAAACAGTGGAACGCGAAACTTAATCAGTAAAAAAAATGATATAGTAGTTGATGTGGTTTTCTTAAATAGGGTTTAATACCATTTCAGCAATAATTAAATAAATAAATTAAATCTGCGGCGGCCAGATCAATTTCGGTTTGATTATCTCACTTGATCCCATCTGTGGAAATCAGAGTGTGAAGTTTTGTCCGCTGTTGTCATTTCTTCTAAGGTCAACATCAACGACGAAATGTCCATTTATTCGATATTATGGTAAACAACTTCCCTTACTTCAATAAACAATGAATAACACATCGCTGAAAAGCATAAATAAACTAAAATGTTAAATTTTGGATTGGGCTTGTCAGATGTTACCAATATTGAATAAAGTTGAAAACATTGTGGAAAAACTCTGTTTGTGTAGGAAAAGGTTAATTAACAACATTGGAGGAAAGAGAGACGCACTGTGGTAAGGATTTATGGGTCGCGTGTAATATCACCCTGATAAAGTATGCTCATCGTCCCATCTATACATGTAAGGTCATGAGATAATGCCGTTCCTTTATTTGACTTCATCAACATTTTCTTTATAACCTCGTTTGAAAAAACATCGACGAAAGGGTAAGAAATCATAAAGTATCTTACGTATTGTTTCAGTCATTCGTGAATAGGATATTTGAGACTTTTAAACCATTTTATCAAAATCCCCGGTGATTCTATTTAAAGTAAGGAGAAGAAAGAAATGAAATCATTGTGGGTGAAAAGAAGACATTGCGTGAAGGCAAACACAGCCTCTTTTTTGTTTGGACTATTTGTTTATAGTCAACCTGGCCTCCGATGTATTTGGTATACTTCGACCTAAACGATCAATTCAAGCCGCCCTTTCACACGGTGGCGTCGGCTCCAATAAACGTACAGCGAAGTATTTTGGTATTTTTTACCAAAGTTGAACTCAGCGTATTCCTTACTTTATAACGTCGTTTGTAAACATCGTTGAACAAGTAGGAAATTGATAACCCGTGTCTAGATGACGTCGTGTAGTTGTCCCAACTGAAGAGATACGTATTATCCGATACACTCACGGTTGCCCATACTGATTGTCCGATGACGTAACGTTACCTCAAATCTCCTCGTCTGTCCGAACTATACTATTTTCTTTACCCTTCCCAGGCAACGCTATCACAATGTCATGAATTTGGTAAGCTCTCCCTCATACAGACGCCTTTGCAGCAGACGACATTTAAAGTTGTGACAAATGGAGAACATGCTTTTGAATAGAAATTTCTCCTATTGTCACAATATTTTCAACTCTTTTCAATTATTATACTTTTATTTACAGAGAGTTTTCATATTTTGCTAAGATGTTTTCAAAGTCGTCTGCTGTAGATGTGTAGTATGTTGTATAGGGTTTATAGTGGGGAAACAATCAAACCCAGAGTCGGGGTTCTAACTTACTAAATGGATTGATAGCCCTCGCGGTTACATGTCACGACTGATTTATAGCGGCTAAAACTTTGCAATACGCCTAATATTTTGCACATTTAGGTGAAAACATAGTGAATTAAACTTGCAACAGATCAGCATCAGACGACTTTCAAGCCCTCTAATGCAGAAATAAGGAAACAGTAATCATTGAATAGACTTGACAAATGTGGCAATCAGAGAAATTGCTCACTAATTTTGCCACAATGATTTCACAGCCAGTTGCTGTATATGCGTCAAAATAGGTCTTCATGTTAAAAAGGTTTAAGCATAAACTACTGATTTATTCATGAAATGTTTCCTAATAACATCGTTAGCAGCACGTTCAGTGAGATTTTACATTATATAACTGTTGCCAATCCACCAATCAAATAACAGCTACTTCACCAATGGAACGAACCGTAACACACCGTTAGCTACCAAACTGATTTACTGAACGCTAGGCGGAAGTCGTCATTATGTGGGAAAGGGATCCATTGACCTACATATAAAAGGGTTGCAATCGATAAAATAATAGGTACAACTAGGGGTACTACAAGTGTTCGGTAAAAGTTAACGTTGGCTAAATCAAATAACAGCTTCTTCACCCATACAGGAACCAACCGTAACACACCGTTAGCAACTGATTCACTAAACGAGAAGCGGAAGTTGTCTATATTTGGGAAAGTGTGTCCTACGTGTAAAAGGATTGAAATCGACAGATTAATAATTATTATATACATCTAGGGGTACTACAAGTGTTCAGTGAAAGTTAACGTTGTCTAACTGTTGCCAATCCACCAGTCAAAAAACAGCTTCTTCACCCCCAGGAACCAACCTTAACACACCGTGAGCCCACCAAACTGATTCATTAAACGCGAGGCGGAAGTCGTCTTTATTTGGGAAAGGGTTCCCATTTCCTACGTGTAAAAGGGTTGAAATCGACAGATTAATAATTCCTCAAATATATCTATATAAATAAAACCAAATACCTGAACTGTGTCGACGGTACAATTTGCCTGTACGTGTAGCTCAAGAAAACACTTAACAACACTAAATTCTTTATCATCAAACCATTGCGATTATATTCATTCGCGGCTATGTTGATAAATAGCTGTAAACAGCCAAATAGTCCGTAAGAAAAACCTGATTTTAACTCCAATCGCTTGCGTGTCGCTAACTGACTGCATTGCATATGCGAATATGAGTTTACAGACTATGTGCATGCATATGTGATGAAGTGAAAGTGTTTTTGTATAAGGTTGTTGGTATTTTTTAGAATTTGACCTTAAACGTGTGAGGCTAGGTATATGGGTTATCAATCTGGACCCAGTTCTGACTAGCTACTAAAAAAGGGAACATATTTTAAGCAACAAGTTTATATATGTAAGAAACAAAACCCATGTCCTTTTATAGGGTTGAAATGAAATTCTTTACAATGATATGCGTGTGCCACCTGAAAAAGTCCAAGAGGTATAATTAGGTGGGGATATTTGTTAATTTACCTTTAAATAAAGATGGATTTGTTGTGGGTGTCCGTCTAACCTTCAAACTGACATGACATCAACAAGTTTTAAGTTCACCGAAGCACAATTACTTTTGTCGAGCCCGGTAGCTCCGTCGATAGCGACACCGCATCTCAATCCAAGGGTCGTCGGTTCAAACCGAAGCTAGGCAAACAATCTTTCCGACCTTTGACAAAAGTCACTGACAAGCGCCATTCGTCAGCCACCAATGGGCTTATTTATAGTCTATGCGGAAAAGCAGCCAGTTGCTTGGAAAGTCTGTTGTGTGTAGTAATGGTTGAAGAAAGCCTGGATTGACGGCCCGCGTCGATACCAACTAAGCTCGGCCGGTTACCAATGTCACGTATAATTGTGTTACCATATACATATATATATATATATATATATATATATATATATATATATAAGGTTTATCGCGATACTGTTGTATCAGTTGCAATGCAATCCATGTACTCTTGAGCGCCAATGAGGTTAGCCACAAGTACAATTCATATTTTTGAAAATCTCTGGTATGACCCGACCAGGGATCAAACCAAGGTCACGCCCTCTATGGGACTCAAACTCTCACTCCGCCACGGTGCCACATATACTGAAGACAATCATTAATACATTAATGTAAGCAAATTCCTTAATAATTTTTGTATCCGGTTTACTATAGTAAGTCAGTACGGCTGGCATGAACCAACAATGTCGAAATGCAGTGTAGTATGGTACCCAGCGTATTATAGCAAATTATAACGTCTTTTGTTTTTAAGTAAATAAACAATTGCTTTTCGTAAAATCTACAGTGGACCATAACTTGATGTTTAAAATAAATACACAAATAATAAAAACGGATTTTGAAAGATTTGGTACACAAAAAAGTTTGCATCTATAACGTTTTGATTGCTCCACCATATCCAAAGGGAGCCGATATTATTGGTGTATGCATGACCCGATAATGTAATGGAGTTAGCTAATGCCTTGAACTGGTATCCAAGCCTAACGGGACCTTTAAATCTCGCGTTTCTTAGGAAATCACAGAGAAGAGTGCAGGGTTATATTACCTGATAGCAATTTTAAAAGTCTTTTATCAAATCCCTCTTCACATGTCTTCGATGTGGCTTCGGACGCACGCACGGGCAACGCCATTACTGCGCTTTTAGACGGGAAAAAAAAAACTTCAACACTTCTGTTTTTCGACTGGATTATCCCGAAAATGGTCACATGCAATTGAAGAGAAAGGATCTTTATATACCTAGTTTACTCTTTCCCATGCATGTTGACGGATAATCATATACAGCGGATGGCATCAATACAGAACAGTGTGGCAAAAGACGAAATCGCTCATAATATGCAATTTCTCTTTTGCCCCAATGTTTTCAACGCCATTCAATAATAATACTATCATTTAAAAAGATTTTCATTGTTTTATTTAGTTGTGTTTGTGACACAAAGGGGTACCACATCGTATAAGTATTCATGTTATGATTTTCTACATTTTATTTACTTCTGAATATATAGTCTAGGAAACAACAAAATACCATGCCTACGTAACTACTCAAGATCTACTTCGTCGCTCACATCATTCCAGAACTAAGTATTATGCGGGGCCTCACTAGAACCTTCTGTGTCCACCTACAATTATTAGAGCCAAACAGATCTAATTTCTTACAATAAAATAAACAAGTTAAACCTTTTTTCTACAAACGTAAGAACAGTGGATTCCCGATAACTCGAAGTCGAAAGGGACCCATACATTTCTTCGAGTTATCCCAGGCGTCTGAGTTTATAGTTGTGAAAAACCCGTTTCTAATTATAGAATTATGTTATATCCTAAACATAGCGTGAGTTATTTACCATATGTTGTACCACATATAGAGATCGAGTTCAGATGTGTAGTTATTAATCACGAATATAATTATTTGATGTCCTGTTGTCTGTTTCATGAATATCTCGCTAGCAATAGTGATTGACCACGAAATACACATACACACTCAGTTTATCACGATATTTGTACATGGAAATAATTACGTTAACTAGTTTAAGACACGATGTGCTACATTTTATTATTTGAGTAATGCTTTTTAATTGTCTAGTAATGACTTTTTTCCCCGAGAGGGACAGACATATACAATTGGTCTAAATGTCCAGCGTCAATAAACAGTTCGTCAAACAACTGCAAGTGTATACAATCTTCCGGCTTTCTGAACGCTGCAATACTTCCATCTCGAGTAGGAGCCAAACAAATATGACAATCGTTAACAGTCATGTCATGACAGTGTTTGATGGAATCGGTTATCTGTATTATCTGACACCAGTCAGGCAGATCTTTCGATTTGCATTCAAACACCCATCTTCCTCTCCATAGAATGTAGAATGTGTTTGCATATTTCACAACTGTTGTAATCTCATTTTCGATACCCGTCTCTTTTTCTCCGAGTAACTTCGTGGTGACCTCGTCAAAAAGCTTCATAATTTGGTAAGAAAAGGAAACAAAGGCCCCGGAATCTGTGTCATGGTATATAACATTTCTGTACGTATCATCTATTTCCAATGTATGTACTTTATCGCCGACCTTCTGGAAACAGATAGTTCTGCCACTAAGCCCCGTACAAGCAGATTCGCTAATGACTGACTGTCCTACGAACTTTGCTTCTATACCCATTGAAAAGGAATCGGCTTAAAATCGTGCATGTTGCAACAAAAGGCACGTGGTTGTTGCAAGTGATGTACATGTGTATAATCCACGTATTTCTATCCATTACAACACCAGTTGTCCCTGTTAACAATTATAATGTGATATGTTGTATCGTCATGGCCTGTATGCATTAGATAATTATGGCCTGGCAATTTTGGCCCTGTATACCTATCCTGCAATAGAGCGTATATCATACCACCGTGGCCTTAAATCCCTTTTCTTCAATAGTAGTATTCTCCTCCTTTATAGGGTCAACTGGTCAGTTTATTTCTGCTCGCAGTGGACGCATTCTCAATGAAACCGAAGTTGTGTACAATCATTGTTGCTGTTTTCATTTTGATGAATGAATACTCTTCACTGCGAAGTTGTGTTGCTATATCCATTTGGACCGATAGAAGCTCATTTTGTAGACTTTCAGATGTCCACCTTAACGAATTATTCTATCGAACATCATTGTCTTTTAATCCCATCAAAATATTTTCAATGCGTTTCTGTGTGGATGCATAATGTTGATCAATGTTTAACTTAACACAATCTGTGTTTTGTTTGTCCTCCTTACATCCCTCAATAGATGCTGACACTGATTCCAAGCAACTCTTAAATTCAAATGTATCTCGAACATTCTTGACCAATGTAAACACAATCTACAACAAACTACATCATGCGTCTTGCAGAAATGAGTCACGGACTCAGATTTATGAATCCGGTAAGGTATACCATTTCCCGTTGGCTTTAATGGAGGCATGGCATATTTGTCTTGCAGGACGCGATGTTTTAACGGCCACGGTATCTTGTGATTCCTGTAGCATGGTTTACATAGATAATCGTTGCAGTCCACACAGAAACCTTCAGCATCAACTAGATACAATTCGATAAGGAAAGGGTGGTGTTTAATGGATATATACAGTTATAATTTGACCATCATTGTAAACGGGCTACACAAAGTGCTTCTTAGACCAAATGTAACTACAGACAACTTGATGTTTGGTGAAATCCATTGGTATATAGCCCCAAAACACATATCTTCCTTATCGAATTGTATCTAGCCCGAACGGCCTGAACGGGCTAGATACAATTCGATCAGGAAAGGGTGGTGTTGAATGGATATATACAGTTATAATAGGAACATCATTGTAAAGGAGCTACACAAAGTGTTTCTTAGACTAAAGGTATCTACAGACAACTCGGTGTTTGGTGAAATCCATCGGTATATAGCCCCAAAACACATATCTTCCTTATCGAATTGTATCTAGCCCGAACTGCCTGAACGGCCTGAACGGGCTAGATACAATTCGATAAGGAAAGGGTGGTGTTTAATGGATACATACAGTTATGATTTGAACATCATTGTAAAGGGGCTACACAAAGTGCTTCTTAGACTAAAGGTAACTACAGACAACTCGATGTTTGGTGAAATCCATTGGTATATAGCCCCAAAACTCATATCTTCCTTATCGAATTGTATCTAGCCCGAACGGCCCGAACGGGCTAGATACAATTCGATAAGGAAAGGCTGGCGTTTATTGAATATTTACAGTTACGATTTGACCATGAGTGTAAATGGGCTACACAAAGGGCTTTTTGAACAAGGGCAACTACAAAATAAATCGTTGTGGGTAAAATCCATTGGTATATAGCCCCAAAACTCATATCTTCCTTATCGAATTGTATCTAGCCCGAACGGCCCGAACGGGCTAGATACAATTCGATAAGGAAAGGGTGGTGTTTAATGGATATAAACAGTTGTAATTTGAACATCATTGTAAAGGGGCTACACAAAGTGCTTCTTAGACCAAAGGTAACTACAGACAACTCGATGTTTGGTGAAATCCATTGGTATATAGCCCCAAAACTCATATCGTCCTTATCGAATTGTATCTAGCCCGAACGGCCCGAACGGGCTAGATACAATTCGATAAGGAAAGGGTGGCGTTTAATGGATATAAACAGTTATAATTGGAACATCATTGTAAAGGGGCTACACAAAGTGCTTCTCAGACAAAGGGCAACTACAGACAAGTCGATGTTTGGTATAATTCATTGGTATATAGCCCAAAAACTCATATCTTCCTTATCGAATTGTATCTAGCCCGAACGGCCTGAACGGGCTAGATACAATTCGATAAGGAAAGGGTGGTGTTTAATGGATATATACAGTTATAATTTGACCATCATTGTAAAGGGGCTACACAAAGTGCTTCTTATACCAAATATAACTACAGACAACTTGATGTTTGGTGAAATCCATTGGTATATAGCCCCAAAACTCATATCTTCCTTATCGAATTGTATCTAGCCCGAACGGCCTGAACGGGCTAGATACAATTCGATAAGGAAAGGGTGGTGTTTAATGGATATATACAGTTATAATTGGAATGTTATTGTAAAGGGGCTACACAAAGTGCTTCTTAGACTAAAGGTAACTACAGACAACTCGATGTTTGGTGAAATCCATTGGTATATAGCCCCAAAACACATATCTTCCTTATCGAATTGTATCTAGCCCGAAAGGTCTGAACGGGCTAGATACAATTCGATAAGGAAAGGGTGGTGTTTAATGGATATATACAGTTATAATTTGACCATCATTGTAAAGGGGCTACACAAAGTGCTTCTTAGACCAAAGGTAACTACAGACAAGTCGATGTTTGAAGAAATCCATTGGTATATAGCCCCAAAACTCATATCTTCCTTATCGAATTGTATCTAGCCCGAACGGCCCGAACGGGCTAGATACAATTCGATAAGGAAAGGGTGCCGTTTATTGAATATTTTCAGTTACGATTTGACCATGAGTGTAAATGGGCTACACAAAGGGCTTTTTGAACAAGAGCAACTACATAATAACTCGTTGTGGGTAAAATCCATTGGTATATAGCCCCAAAACTCATATTTTCCATATCGAATTGTATCTAGCCCGGACGGCCTGAACGGGCTAGATACAATTCGATAAGGAAAGGGTGGTGTTTATTGGATATATAAAGTTATAATTGGAACATCATTGTAAAGGGGCTACACAAAGTGCTTCTTAGACCAAAGTTAACTACAAACAACTCGATGTTTGATGAAATTCCTCGATTTAGACCCCAAAAACATACATCTTCCTTATCGAATTGTATCTAGCCGGTACAGTTAAGAACATCTTGAAATTGACAAATTTACCGTTCACAATCCGCTCCGTTCCGTTCCGCTCCGCTCATGTTTCAATCCGCTCTCAAAGCGTTCACTCATTCATAACATTGTGATTGCTTTTTTCCGTTCCGTTCAGATTGAGCGCTTTTTTACGTTCACTCGGAACGCTTTTTTTCGATCAAAATCCGTTCAACAATTTGATTGGCTTAAATTAATTTCGTTTCGTTTATATTTTTTTTTACTTAACCCTAAATATCAACAAACGATCTAGAGTTTGTTCAGCACAATCGTTAGTAGCAAATCGTATTACGAAAATGATCATATTAATAATATTTGTTACATTCTAATTCAATCGGATACTTGAGTGTCTTATAAAACAAAAGTTTAGTATACAAATATGACTTTTAATAAAAATAATTTCGTAAAATAATTATCGGATAGTTGTTGCAACCGTTCAATGAGCGAATGATTGGATTTTTGCAATCATTATGATTGTTTCGTTCAGAGGGCAAAATTCCGATCCGCTCATAAAGCGTTCCAACTTCGTTCCAATCACGCTCACGATCCAATCACGTTCCGTTCAGATTGTCAATTTCATGATGTTCTTAACTGTAGGCTGTTTGTTGGCTAGATACAATTCGATAAGGAAATTCTTCAGTTATAATGGAGTTTTACAGTTACGATTCGACCATCATTGTAAAGGGGCTACACAAAGTGCTTCTTAGAGCAAAGTAAACTCCAGACATTTCGATGTTTGGTGAAATTCATCGGTTTAGACCCCAAAAACATGCATCTTCCTTATCGAATTGTATCTATCCCGAACAGCCCGAACGGGCTACATACAATTCGATAAGGATTTCGTAGTGTTTAATGGAAATAAACAGTTAAAATTTGAGCATCGTTGTGAAGGGGCTACACAAAGTGCTTCTTAGACCAAAGTAAACTACAAAAGACTAATGTTTGGTGAAATTCCTCGGTTTAGACCCCAAAAACATACATCTTCCTTATCGAATTGTATCTAGCCGGTCCGGCCTGTGTTGGCTAGATACAATTCGATAAGGAAATTCTTCAGTATAATGGGCTTTTACAGTTACGATTCGACCATCATTGTAAAGGGGCTACACAAAATGCTTCTCAGACCACAGTAAACTACAAACAACTCGATGCTTGGTGAAATTCATCGGTTTAGACCCCAAAAACATACATCTTCCTTATCGAATTGTATCTAGCCCGAACAGCCCGAGCGGGCTAGATACAATTCGATAAGGATTTCGTATTGTTTAATGGAAATAAACAGGTATAATTTGAGCATCGTTGTGAAGGGGCTACACAAAGTGCTTCTAAGACCAAATTAACTACAAAAGACTCAATGTTTGGTGAAATTCCTCGGTTTAGACCCTAAAAACATACTACACAAGAAGCTACACAAAGTGCTTCTTAGACCAAAAGAAACTACATACAACTTGAGGTAAAGTGAAATTCATAGAAATATCACCCGAAAACACAAATAGCCCTTATCGAATTGTATTTATCCTGCAATGGTGACGTTTGATGGATATTAACAGTTACGATTTAGAACGAACGACCTAGATACAATTCAATAAGGATTTCGTGGTGTTTAATAGAAATTTACAGTTATAATTTGAGCATCGTTGTGAAGGGGCTACACAAAGTGCTTCTTAGACCAAAGTAAACTACAAACAACTCGATGTTTGATGAAATTCCTCGGTTTAGACCCAAAAAACATACATCTTCCCTTATCGAATTTTATCTAGCCAGTAGGGTGTTTGTTGGCTAGATACAATTCGATAAGGAAAATGCCTCAGTTTAATGGATATTTACAGTTAAGACTCGACCATAATTGTAAAGGGGCTACACAAAGTGCTTCTTAGAGCAAAGTAAAATCCAGACATCTCGATGTTTAATGAAATTCATCGGTTTAGACACCAAAAACATACATTTTCCTTATCGAATTGTATCTAGCCCGAACAGCCCGAGCGGGCTAGATACAATTCGATAAGGATTTCGTTGTGTTTAATGGACTTTAACAGATATAATTTTATAATCGTTGTGAAGGGGCTACACACAGTGCTTCTTAGACCAAATTAAGCTACAAAAGACCCAATGTTTGGTAAAATTCCTCGGTTTAGACCCAAAAAACATACATCTTCCTTATCGAATTGTATCTAGCCGATCCAGCCTGTGTTGGCTAGATACAATTCGATAAGGAAAATGCTTCAGTTTAATGCATATTTACAGTTACGATTCGACCATAATTGTAAAGGGGGCTACACAAAGTGCTTCTCAGACCACAGTAAACTACAAACAACTCGATGCTTCGTGAAATTCATCGGTTTAGACCCCAAAAACATACATCTTCCTTATCGAATTGCATCTAGCCCGAACAGCCCCAGCGGGCTAGATACAATTCGATAAGGATTTCGTGGTGTTTTATGGACTTTTACAGTTATAATTTGAGCCTCGTTGTGAAGGGGCTACACAAAGTGCTTCTTAGACCAAAGTTAACTACAAACAACTCGATGTTTGATGAAATTCCTCGATTTAGACCCCAAAAACATACATCTTCCTTATCGAATTGTATCTAGCCGGTAGGCTGTTTGTTGGCTAGATACAATTCGATAAGGAAATTCTTCAATTTAATGGAGTTTTACAGTTACGATTCGACCATCATTGTAAAGGGGCTACACAAAGTGCTTCTTAGAGCAAAGTAAACTCCAGACATCTCGATGTTTGGTGAAATTCATCGGTTTAGACCCCAAAAACATACATCTTCCTTATCGAATTGTATCTAGCCGGTCCGGCCTGTGTTGGCTAGATACAATTCGATAAGGAAATTCTTCAGTATAATGGGCTTTTACAGTTACGATTCGACCATCATGGTAAAGGGGCTACACAAAATGCTTCTCAGACCACAGTAAACTACAAACAACTCGATGCTTGGTGAAATTCATCGGTTTAGACCCCAAAAACATACATCTTCCTTATCGAATTGTATCTAGCCCAAACAGCCCGAGCGGGCTAGATACAATTCGATAAGGATTTCGTAGTGTTTAATGGAAATAAACAGGTATAATTTGAGCATCGTTGTGAAGGGGCTACACAAAGTGCTTCTAAGACCAAAGTAAACTACAAACAACCCGATGTTTGATGAAATTCCTCGGTTTAGACCCCAAAAACATACATGTTCCCTTATCGAATTGTATCTAGCCGGTAGGGTGTTTGTTGGCTAGATACAATTCGATAAGGAAAATGCTTCAGTTTAATAGATATTTACAGTTAAGATTCGACCATAATTGTAAAGGGGCTACACAAAGTGCTTCTTAGACCAAAGTAAAATCCAGACATCTCGATGTTTGATGAAATTCATCGGTTTAGACACCAAAAACATACATTTTCCTTATCGAATTGTATCTAGCCCGAACAGCCCGAGCGGGCTAGATACAATTCGATAAGGATTTCGTTGTGTTTAATGGACTTTTACAGATATAATTTGAGAATAAGCTACAAAAGACCCAATGTTTGGTGAAAATCCTCGGTTTAGACCCAAAAAA